>JBAMBP010001459.1:0-58260 GCA_037044515.1 Phortica magna
ATGTATTGCTAAATACGAAGAATTGGAGGCAATAAGACATAACTGACCAAAGGTCTTACGTAATAAATGAATGGCCCCCATTTAAGAGGTTCTTTTATGAACAGTTAGGGCTTGTACGGACGACTCGTTAATGTATGAACGTACTGAAAGCTTAACAGCCAACAACAAAATGCATGTCCTGAAATTTAACCAGTTTTATTGATCCCGAGTCAGCTACGATGGGTAACGCCAAATATCGGCCCATTTTGTTTAAAATAGGAAATGAAAATGTTTATTTACTTTCAATAAAAAAGTGGCTGTACTTTTACACAAGTTTATTATTAAAATGGCGTACGTTGTTCGGTAAGCGAATCACCCGTGTCAGCATAGACCATTACATTGGCAATTTGGCTCCCATGTCTTCCTAGGTTTCTATCGATTACTCTTATGTTACAAGCAATCATCCAACACATACAACTTTGGCTTCAAAATGCAGATTTTGGGCTCGTCTTCGTCCTCCCCAACAAACGTTGTGTAGTAGATCAAGTTTGAATAGTTTAGTGCCACGCCCACTCCTTCCTATAACTCGAACACCAGAAGCCTTCGAAAGATGAAAGTATTGTACGTTTGTAGACTCGGTAAATATAGACTTTCAAAACTGCTTACACCACGAATGAAATAGCAAACATGTTACCAAATAAAATTCGTTTCACCAAACAGAATGCAGCAAATGGAAATGTTATCTAGCCATTGTTACTTTGCATTTGCCACTTCTTCGTTAAATTGCGTTCGTTCATATTCATGTTTTTTATAGATTTCTTATTATTTCACAAACATTTAGAAAAAGTTTTTATTATATGTATTTTTTGTTTACAATACCGCCAAAAACATATATTTTATCTGCTAAGAAAGTGGCAGCACTGCTTGGATTTTCAGATGTTTTGTCGTTTATTTTGTATATGTTTGTCCTTTTCCTTACTGTTGCTAACAGCTAACTAAGTTAACATTGCTATTAATAATGTTAACATTGTTGATGTCGGCCAAAATTAAGCTGAAATAGATTATGAAGAAATTTATTAATTAAAAATTTGTTTAGTGGCAAAATGGTGATTTAATTTGCAAGCAACGTGTTCGTGTTTAATTAAGCAATGGGTGGCGTTAAAATTAAGCAAAGTGCGGTCATGACTGTGTTAATGCGACGAGCCCCTTTTGTATAAGAAAAGATGAACGGAAAAAGGTCAAAAGTGCAAGCAGATTCACAAAAATACAACACAAATTCAACAAAAAACGAAACATAAAGTCGCATAGCTGCACAAGTTTGGACAATTTAAATATAACATTTATAGGAAAATTGTGTTAAAAATAGCAAATATTGTAATATTTAAAAAGAAGTAATAAGACGCGCGAGAGGTCTATGAAGGTGTGTGCAGGTGCTTTTGTGTTAGTGTGCGAGCTACTTTATACAACGTATACGCCTCCATGCCGCCCACTTTATTATTTGTTAAAAATATTTTATTCAATTGTCCGTATTGTCTAAAAATTATAAATATAATATACATTTTAATGCCGTGAATTCTTCGATTTTGTCATTTACTCTTCGTTGTTGTTTTTTTTTTTGCAAAGCAGCTGAGACGTAGTAAACGAAGAAGAGGCAGCAGCAAAATAAAAAGAAAACCTATTGATAAGCGCAAAGCAACCAACAACAAAAACAAACCAATACAAACGTGTTTACGTGCGTAAATAGGTGTCTGTGTGTGTGAGAAGAGAGCAAGAGAACACGAAACGTCAGAGAAGAGTCAAGATTCTTATTTGAATTTACTTTCATGTTTCGCTGCGTCAAAAATTTCAATTCATTCGTATTTATGAAATGGCCGCGCGCGCATTAATTAAAATAAAGTGATGGCAATTAAAAAATAATCAACAACAACAAAGTCACTACAAGAAGAATACAATTTTGTGTGTTAATGATTAAAAGAAGCAACTCAGTGGAAGAACAAATCCTTATCACTGTAGTGCCTAATAAGAAGAATCTAATAAGTGCGCGAGTGAGTAAAAAAAATGATTATTATAAGAGTGATTTAAACAATGTTAACTGCATGAAAAGTAAAGAAATACCAAAAAAAAAATCTGTATAAATATATTAAAATTAGTATATTACAAAAAATTAAACACAATAAAGAATTTAAATAAATACAAGTAATCCTATTTACTAAAAAATGATGTTAAACAAGTACGAAAATTATCAACGTATTATCTCAACAACAACAAACAACGTCATGTATACACACAACAATAGCAATAGTGCAAACAGCAACGACGTCATACATCAAACAAACGCTGCCTGCGCTGCGTCTGCCGGCGCCGAATCAATACACTCAGGTCAGTTTATGGTGTCACACTTTGAAGCCGAGGACGCACAAGATGATCTCGAAGATGATGGCGATGAGATTAAAATGCTCGATCCAGAGGATCCCAGTCTCTCGAAGCCGGGCGAGGAGACAAATCCTTGTCTTGAAGTGCAGCTGTACGTGCCGCAAAAGAGCTCTGTACAAACGCAACGCGTTGGCATGGAGGGCTTAGTCATGGATGAGTCGCAGGAGCATAGTTCGATAGCTTCACACCTGGAAATTGAAACGTCACTCACGAAGCTTTTCAAGTGCATGAACTTAGCTTACAGGTAAGTGTGAAAATAGCTAAAGTACCGTGAACAAATGATCGATTTGTACCAACATCCGCCGAGACATATTGACGACAAAGCTTTGAAATTAAAAAAAATAATAATAAAAAACAAAAAAAAAACTTTAATGGTCAACGTAAAAAACAAAAACACAAATCTAAAAAAAAGCGCCAAAAAAGCATGAAATTTTGTTTCGTCATTCATGTGTCGGCGATGTTCGTTCACACGCTCTTACTGCGTGATTTGTATCACTCGTGCGCTCGAATTCGCGCGTTCTTTGGTCAGTTGCCGTCGTCGTCGTAGTCGTCGTCGTTGTCGTCGCCGGCGTCGTAGAGTATCGCGCTGACAATAATCGCTTGATATGGCCGCTCAAGTTACGCGCAGCCGCCGCTGCCGCTGCCGTTACGTCCGTTCATCACGGCCACAGTCACAGTCAGCCACAGCCATAAAAAATCCATAAACCCCAGGGCAGTTAAATATTTTTCCCTGTAATCATTTTTTTTTTCGGTTATTTCTGTTATTGTATATATCATTTTGTACTTTGACAAAATTATTTTTGCATGTCTAATCAAAAATTACTATTTTCGTGCATATTTATTATGCATGTTCAAATTGCTATCAAAAAAGATGTCGAATTGTGCCAGTTTTTACGTACCACAACCATGTTAGTTGCACATGATACCTGAAAAAGTTACACATCTGCAATCAAAGATCTTAAAACCCAAAACCAAAAAGCCTTTTGTCTGTTCCATCGCAAGTTATCAACTTTGGGTTTAACCCTTTGAAGGGGAGTTTGATTTCTAGTTTTAATATAGCAATATTCCCCTAATTACTTAACTGTTCAATCACATTATTAAATGTTATTGCATTTCCACATAAACTGTTTATTATTTTATCAATATTGTTCCAATATAAACCAATATTAAACCAATTTTTTAACAAGTGGCTGGTGTTGGTTTTGTTTTCATATTTTTGCAACTTAAAAATATTCAAATTACAACAGAAAATTAAATATTAAAGTTACAACAAGATCTGATCAAAGATAATATAAAAAACCAATTTATTGCACTATTTATAATATATTATATTTAAATGTCCTACTTATCAATTGAGTACTTGCATGCAACGAATTTGTGCATTAGTTCGATGACCAATGCTCGATTTTTTATCGACTCATATTTCATTAAAGGGTCAATGACAACGATGTTTTTCGTTACAATTTCTATATTAAGTATATGGTTAACTCAAACCAATAAATTCAATGTGAATTGTTTTGATATTACAAAACAGAAATTCCACTAAAAACGTAATTAAAACAATTCGCAAATTATTATCATTATTTACTTAATGCAATAACGCAATAAATGTACAAAATAAACAAATAGCAAAGAATAGTAATGAGAAAAGCGCTACTATAATAAAATAGATTTCAGCGTTCTCTTCTCGTGAACCGACACAATCCGTTCGTATAAGTAACGAGTAAATACAAAGTTTAATATTTGTTGTTGCACTGTGTTCTACTGTTGTTGTTATTGTCAGAAATTGATTATGATTGTTGTGATGATTCAGTGACAATATTTAAAAAATCAATAAGTAAACAAAACACAGCAGGTTCAATTGGTGATTTTGTTCTAACAAACGAATATGCGCTATCACAAAAACCTAAACAACACGCCCCAATGTCAGTAAATAATGAAACCCACGTTTAGTAATATCAAAAGCTATTTAACTAATACATGGAATTACAACAGGTGATCAAATCGACTTAGGGACAAGAGAGTCGTGTGCGGGAAAGAGAGCTAACATAACCGCAGAGAAGAACAAAAAAATGTTACCGATATCTAAAGAACTAATCTAAATGCTCAATTCAACAGTTTCCAATTTATAGATTATATAGTTTATTTTACTGATTAAATATTCTTTTATTAATATTTGCGGATATGCTTTAAGCTTTTATTTTGTAACCAATCTCATGCTATTAGATCTCAAGACGCTACATAGTTGAATACTCCTTAATCAATGAATTATTGTAGGGTAGACAGATGACGTGTCATTGTACTCGAAATTTCACTTGTGTATTTATAATTATGTTTTACAGATAATCGACAGTCTGCCATGATTGTTGATTATTATTAAATTCAAATCACAAAGACACAATCTTCAAAATATTCCACGCGGAACTAGAAACGCGTTCTTCGGAAATTTATTGCTAGCAACAGACTTTCAAGTAATTGTTTCTGTCGTGAAAAATGAAATTAAAACATCGTAAAAATGATTGTTTAAACGTTATAAGAAATTAATAGCGTGCGTGTCTGTTTGGACATGGGGTTTTCCACTTTCGAAGGAAGTCATAATCTTAAATTACATTTATATTTGTACTACTTATTCTATATAGCTATATGGTATCAATTAAAGTCTGGCGACTTTTGTTTCAGCCGAGTCTGTTGTTATTTATTAGAGAATCATTTGTAATATTAGCTAATAGTCTTAGTTTTAAGAAGCTTCAAAAGTCGTTTTGATCTGTGCCACTTAAGCAATTGAAGCTAACCTTCATTTAACCGCAGCATTCAGTTTTAGTGACCAGCCGTCGGTAAGAACTGATAACGTTGTGGGTCATTAAGAAATATGAGACGTCTGCCGATTTGAGTTCACTTGAAATTATTGTACTGTCATGACCGTTTCTTCGTGTAAGTCTTGCATGAGGCATATCTCATGAGGATATAACTTTTTTCTCAAAATAAACTAATCACACATGCAAGGCAGTACACTAAAAAGGGTAAGGGGCTTTTGAACCGTTTGATGTCAACACATGACGGCATTTCAGGGTGAAACTAAGGTTATTATTGGTCGGGTAATTAATTACGAAAGTAGCATCACCACAAAATGCAGAGTTTTTAAAGGATCACCGTCAAAAGTATGCGGAAGTTTATGGTATTTATGAATACGCTTCCTTTTGTGGCGCTACAGTATGCATTTGTGTATCAGCCCATATATTCCTTATACCCACAGAAGAAAAGTATTTCAAAATAGGTTCGGTTCTTAATTGAAAAGAAAAGTTATTATAAAGTCATGGTTTTGCTATTTGTTCTTTAAGAAACATATGACGTGCCTATGTGTATTTTGGGCCTAACCCCCGAACATACCGCGTGACTCATGCCATCACAGCATGTATAAGCAACTGTGAAGTTTTAGACAGACCTTTTATTAAAGATCATTGCCAACTACAATATGTGTAACCTGTAATCTTTCTTCTTTTTTTAGCCAAAAACTTACTTCACCGAAGTGGAATCACTTTAAAGGCATACGACTGCGTTGGAAGGACAAAATTCGGTTGAATAATGTTATTTGGCGGTGTTGGCATATGCAATGTGAGTATGAAAAAGATTAATAAAAATTCATTATATTTCTGACATTCCATTTGGCAACGATCAAATGTATATCGCACAGTGAGTGACGCATTTGTGAACACTTTACTGACGTTTGCAACAAAACAGCGGGAAAACGATTCGTGCGAATGTGAAAAAGCGAGAAAAAACGACGCAATTGTCAGACAACAAATAAATTGTTATTGTGAGCAAAACACGTGCAAATACGAATAAAAAAAATGACTAGATATTTCAACAACAACAACAACAAAAACAACAATAACTAAAACAGTTACGCACAAAGAGCTTTAAGAGCGAAGCTTTTTAATTGTATGTACTAGGGGCGCGCTTATGCGGAAGCTATCTAAACGTTTTATAATAAAGAGCGAATGTTAGCACACCTGACTGATACAAGTGAGTGTACTGCAAGAAATAAAAAGAGAGACAGTTTGAAGTGGTTTTATAAAGATTGAGATCAGCCGAAGAAGTGATTAGAAACTTGTACAACGTCTGTACAAAACTTGAAAGCAACAAAATAAAATAAACGAGGCAAATTAAATAAATTTGTGCTTACTTTTCGACGTTTTCATTATTATTATTAACATTTTTTTTTTTTGTAATATACTATTTTCAACAATTCTACAAAAATCCTTCGAAAGTATCTTTCGAATTTGCTTTATATTTTAAATTTACAATTAAAATAAAAAATTCTACCGTTACATCATTTGGGCGAGCAAAATAAAGTGCCGGTAAACAGTCCGGTTGCTTGAAGCAGCACGTGAAAGCGTTAAGGAGCACGTTAGAAAGGTGTGCAAGCGAGAGAGAGCATGCAAAAGACGATTTACTTGATATTGTCGCTGATTTGCTGTTGCTTGCTGCTGCGACGTTGTTGTTGCTGTTTTTGTCGTCATCGACCTTGCGAACTTATACACTTGCAAATGGAAAATTTTAGGTTTGTCAATGTTAGAAACTTACTTTAGTGCATTTACCAGCACTGCTACACAATTTAAACGATAATCTGTTCTAACTTTATAGCTGAGTTATATAAATATATTTAAGATCTTAAATTTGTTGCTTCTGTCGAATTCGTAGCATATCAGTTGACAACACACGCAATAAGTATTCGTCGTCAACGTTGCTAGAAAGATGTTTCGTTTAGCCATTTTTAATATTATAACATTTCTTATCGCCCATGTGTTAAATTAAGAATATAAAACATGCTTTCTATGGAAATCATTTATTCATTTTATTTATTTGTTTTTTAATTATTTAATTTCTTTACAGTTATACAGAAACGCAAAACGCCGGTGTGTCAATTTGCCTCACCGCTGGATGTCGACATTCATAGTAATCCCCAAGTAAGTCTTTGTTGCTTGTCTCAAGGCTTGTCTATTTTTAGCGTTATTCCAAAGATCAATCTTATAATATTAATGTTAATTATGAATGTGGGACATATGTATGTCATTATTTTTTCAAAGATTGTGAGGCAGTTATCATTTAAAAGCATTTAGCTTAAATAAAAGTGAGAAGCAAATTAGAGGTACTTAACTTATGGGGGCAGCTAACGGCGTAGTACTGTAAATTATTTTATTGAAGCAGTACGTAATAAAAAGAAACATGCGATTTTGAAAATCTTCTTACCAATAAAAAATATACTTTTTTGGGATCAGACCGAAAAATGAATGAAAAGAGTACATGTCGTTTTACTCTATACCTTATGATACAAGTGTGTATTAGTTTTGTATACTACAACTAAAAGGGAGACCTCATAAAGTATAAAAATACATACATAATTGATCAGTATCCAAAGAAAAATCTAATTTACAATGTCCGTCTGTTCGTCCGTAGGTATGAAATTGTTGTATTTTTTTAGGAATTGCAGAGTAATTATTTGAAAGACCCATAATTGTGACTTTAGGCTGAAAAAAATAGATCTGTATTCCTAATATAGAAACAAGGAAAAATAATAGAATATAAAAAAGTCCTTATTATAAAAAAAATAAACATTCATTAACGTTTTTAGTCCAAAAATCACATAGTTGTTCCAAAAATTACGCTTGAAAATTTTGAGCACATTACGCAGCAGAACGCACGCGTCCACTGCGACAAGTGTCCCTCGACACATGATAAGAACATATTTTTATATTTGGGGTCATCTCATTAGCCTATAGCCAAAATAGATTTTAAATGCGAAGATTTCACATGACTACTCGTAAGAGTGTGTATGGCTTTTTCGGCATAAAATATAAATCACGAACATTCCACTTAAAAGCTATTCTGAAGTGATATTTTCGCTGTTGATAAATCTGGAGTGCGCCAAACACGGCGTTTAATGAATTATAGCATTGCGAAATAGCACAAAACTTATCTACAATAATAAGTATAATGATGATTATGTGTTCCTGCCATTGTATTCAGTCAAGGTATAATAAGTTTGTTTCAACCAAATGTATGTAACACTTATAAAGATATATAGAAATGATTAGGTCAACAAACGAAATCGATTTGGCCACGTCCGTCCCCATTCAGCAATGGTTTTGGGAAACTATAAGAATTGGAGACTTGAAATTTGAATGTCAGACTCGAGAGGTTATGCCTACTCCTTCCCATCCAACCAGAACTACCCATCTTTTACCGGCCTTGAAGCCCATTAAACTGAAGCATAGAACCGCCTACCGTGTGTGCAGGGTATTTTATTGTTGACTATACAACCTAGTTTTTATACTCTTTGAAAAAGAGTATATTAACTTTGTGATGAAGTTTGCAATGCAGAGAAGGAGACAACTCCGATTATATAAAGTATGAGAATAGCCATGTACTTCTGTCTGTTTCAGTGCACTCTGAGAAAATTTACACGCTGAAATTCTTCGGATATGACCAGGCATTGCATATCTTACAATTATTTCGATCGGACGAGATAGGAACGACTTTTTTTTTTAATTTTTCGTTCAAAATAAACTGATGAAAATTTAGTTGGGATTACTTATTTTTATTAATGCTTGACTATAATCAAAAGTTTTATAAGAATCGGACATAAGGGCGTGTCACCGCCCATTAAGATATCCTATGATTAATTGGGAATACGTTTGCAAGAGTATACAAGTTTCGGCAAGGCCGAAAATAGTTCTCTTTCTTTTTTTCTGTTTTTTTCTTGACACTTGTATTTTTCAAATGCGTAAGTTTTTATTAGTATTTGAGATGAGATTAATCCAAACAGTCGCAAACAAAGACGATGACTTGATAAGCTTTTCATTGCTGAACTAAAAGCATTATTCAACATTATTTCAGCGAGTGGGTGAAAGCCAAGGTCACGCGACACATTTATGACTATAGTATGTTGTAGTATTTCCTATTGCTATGCACAAATTGTTTGCTAATCACACTAAAGATATTTTAGACTTTAACCAACATATAAACACGCCCAGCTTTTAGTGCTTAGCACATACATACATTTGTATACATATACAAGATGTACCGATAACCACCCCGTAATAGTGATACATAATTAACTAACTCGACTCATTTCTTTAAAGATTTATCTTATCTTATTACAAACCTGCATGAAGTGTTTTTGTAAACACATTTTAAAAACGTTAAATACAAAATTGATTAGAAACCTTACACTGTATTGTTTGGCTTTCGAGCATTTTAAGAATGGAAAATTTCTTATGCCGCTCTCAAAATATTTTTTTGTAATGTTTGTGTAAGTTTTTTCTTTTATCTCTTATAATGGTAGTCATCATTGCTTGGCCAGTTGTCTGTGATCTACGCAAGTGATAGGTCGACTATCAAATGAAATATTTTTGTAATATTGAGACCAAGTGTGGTTGCTTTGAAAATGTGTCGGGTAGGTTGTCGTTGTTGTTGTGGTTTTTTTTCCACCTTTGTGGTGGTCTACAGTCATGCGCTAATTAAATCAACAATTCTAATCCTGTTGTTGAATACTTAACTTTACTTTACAACAGTGATAACACAAATGATTGTCATATAATACCTTAAACGTGTTGTATGTTGTTTTAAATTTTAATTATATGTATTTTGTCTTATAATAATTGTGTTATTTTTTTGCGACAATTCCTTTTCTTACGCTTTACTATAGACTGTTGTACTTGAGGGCAAATACTGGAAACGTCAATTGGCTGTCATCAAAGCTGAGTACAGGAAATGGCGCAAAAATTATAAGTCTAAAGCAACTGGTTGCTTAATTTATGATTCGGTGAGTACAATATATTTTTTAATTTTGAATTTTGTTTTTTCAACGAGCATATGTATTTGTGCAATGATAAGGATTTATTATTATTAATTATTTTTGGGTTGCAATTGTTTCGTTGTGCTCTCCATTTCCTTGAACTGAACCAGGATGACCATGTACGTAAAAATCGTTGTGAATAACTTTATGAAATAAGAAATATTATTATTTTATTGCAACAAAGGGAAGCATAAATGTTGCGCACTTACCTTAAACAAAGTGCTCTTGTCCAATGAAAAGAAGCCATAGGCTGTCAGAATCGGTTGTCGACGTACATTCTTTAAAAGGAACTTTTCGACCTGCAAAACATAATAAGATAAATCCATAAAAAAATACTTACTAGGAATTTAAAAATTTTTTTAACTAAAACTTAGTATAATGTCATGTCTTGAAATATCTTTTCAATGCATTAATGTATTTAAAAATTATAATTATTTTTGCTAAATGGATTTAAATATTGTTCTCAACTAAGGTTGGTTGTTTGTTCTTATCTCAAGGACAGATTATACTAAAGTGGGTGTGTCCAAAAAAGCTTATCTGCTTTTTCAGCGGGAAGAATTTCAAACACAAAACGTCAGAACTTTTCATTGAAACTTATATCAAAGCTTAATACAATTCTGGTAATCTATACAAATTAAATCCATTATTTATTTGTTTGACGTAAACGACTTTAAACAGATTTTGTTTATGAATAATAACAAAGTAATCAAATGACGTATTTAGATCTCCCAAGTAGTTGGGAATAAAAAAATAAATGACTTCATTGTATTATCTGTAGAGATTTTTCGACAAACAAACGAATCTATTTATGTACGATGCTTTGGTACTTTGATTTGTTTGTAAACTTAAGCTTAAACTTACCATACGATCCAAGCCGGAACCTGTACGTGGCATTTTCGATAGGATTTTCACAGTTTTGTTTGCCTGAAAATACAAAAAGAAACTTATTAAAAGTTGCAATTCATAGGAATAATCTTAAATTCATTGAATACTTTAATTTGGTACTAGCGTCGTCACATTAGTAAACTGCCTTATTTTAACTTACTTCCTTCGTAATGCCATCGTTTCTTAGCATGAGTAAGACCATTGTTAACCAAGGCACATCCCAAAAAGTCGCTGTGCAGCAAAGTATTACGAACCTCATGGTACTTGTAAATTTGTACTCAAAAACTGTAGAGACAAGATAGAATGGACCCGCAGGCATAATCATCAAAATCACTACCATTATCGGTAAAAGTAGCAAACCGAAGAAGTCATTTTGCTCATCAAAATATAATGATAACAGTTTTTGGCGTTCGCTGAAAAATTCTCTCATTTTCATGGTACGCTTGACAGACGTTTCGCAACTTTGCAAAACGGCGGACGACTGTCGATTGTAGTAGGCCAGACCGGCAGTAATTATTTGTTTGACACAATCACAAAACACTAATACAAAACCCATGACCAGGTAACAAAAACCGTATATGACTAGATAAAGTACCAATGTTAATGTTGGCACATGTGCAAACCAATAACCGTGCAAATAGTTGGCTTCGCAAAGCACAAACATAACCACATACAGGATATAGTTTCTCTGATACCGAAATGCATAACGATTCTTTAGACAATTGCGATTCACGTGTAACATTAATTGCACGAAACGCTTGAAACGCTGGCGACGCAAGTAGAAACACACATACAAAATGCTCAGTGCCAGACAACAACAGCGAAAGTACATTACGGAGTAAATATTTCCCGTGCGATTATAGATCAACATGTAAAACTGTTCCGTATTGCAGAAGCTGTAGATTAATATCGCGTTTGAGAAAATTTCAATAACGACCAAAAAAATACACGCGAACTGCTCATCTGTTTTGGTGGCATGAAGCGTATTCGCTTGCGAATCATAACTGGCGCAGAGCAAGCCGAGCACATACATTGTCCGTAGATACAAACGTAAATCGTTGCACGACGACATAATCCTACTGGGCGCCATGTCACAATACTATAAACTGTACCGCGTTACTTAGGTTTTACCCGTTTTGTTTAGCCAACGAAAGTATATTAATGTACTTATAGAAACGCTGTATTCTTAACGGTTTGCTTGACATTGTGTGCTTGCACTCAATTTAATGAGTTAACCTTAGATTATTGTTGATAAGTACAAATAAGTAAATGTGAACTTTTGCTTGTTGTTTTTCATAAACTCAACAAACACATACAATTTTACAAAGGTTCAAATATAAGTGTATAAGTTAACTTTTGTTGATCGTACTGATTGTGCTATGTCACTAATTCAGAGCGAGTATATTGTACAAGTCCAAAAATATTCTTATAGCTAAACTAGCCCTGTGTCCCGATTCGCTGATCCAGCACACTTCTACTTGAACTCTTTGAAACGACCGTCGTCAATGTTGCCAAATCGATATTATAAAAACGACAAAAAGCTTGTGCTGTTACTTATAAGCAACTAATGCAGTTATTTTCCACATTGAAATGCCATGTATATACATATATATATAAGTTACATACCTCTTTCATGATAATATCAGTTCTCAGAAGTGCTAAAAGTATGATCGTCCATGGTAAATTAAAAAAAATACATGTCACAGCCGAATGTATCAATTCGAGGCTCAATTTGGGCATTTCGAGCACTATTGTAATAAAATAAAATGGCGCCGATGGTGCTGAAAATAGCACATATGCCATTATAAGCAGCATGATAAGACCAAATTCAAGATTCAATTGTTCGAGGCTAACGTTCAGCACATTACCGCGTCTCAGCATATGCCACTTGAGCAACTGTTGATTATCTTTCGTGCGCGCAGCACAAATTATCAACGTCGTGTGCATCGCACAATTGTGTACGCAGAGCGTTGCGGCTAAGATCTGCTCAATGCAGATATAGAGACTGATGATAATGCCAATCACAACGTAACTGTAAAAAAACAAGACTGAATAGCAGAAAAATGCCACGATTGGCAAGTTGGAGTGTGCAAATGCCTTTAAATTGGTTATGCCGCACAGAAGCGACATGACAACGTAAACGACATAACGTCGCTGGAACACATGTGCCAAACTATTTTGCAAACGTTCTGCATTGTAACGTAAGATTGTTTCAAGTAAGATGATGAGTTGTTTACGTCGTAGATAGAAGTACAGATATATCACGGATATAACAATTGAACCGAGTGCATAATTGAGCGCGAGGTAAATTTTGCCCGTTTTATTGTGGTGTGGCAACATGAAATCTTGTGGCTGATGCAAAAAGTAGTTGAATGAGCCAATGATTAGTATTTGTGCAATGCATTGGCCCAATAAGGTTAGTTTTTGGTCCAAGTATGTTGACTGCAACTTTATGCAGCTGTCTTCATACACTTGAGTAACACATAATAAGCCGAGACATTTTAATGTCCAAAAATATATGCACAGATCAACACCGCAGGACATTGCAAACAACACTGAAATGAATTTCGTAATTAAAATACGTTTCCTGCTTTAGGGTAAGCAGGATATGCATATCAATGTGCTTAATCGATTAGTAATAAATTAGGTTGTAAAACAAACAAAAAACCCTTAAATAATAGAATGACATGCTACTCTACACAGTGAAATTTCGAATTGGAATTATGTTTATATGAATATTATAATTGATATTGATAATGAAGGAGAATTGTCCTATTTTTAATAGTTTAGGACTAGTTCTGAACTGTCTAATTTTAGACAGTATCATATTGTAAAGAATATTTCCATTAGCACCTAATTAGTTCCTAACTGGCGAATTTGAAATAGGTACAAGAACTAGTCAAAGGTGGCGCTTTATCGCATCAGTCTAAAAAAAATGTTTCAAATTTATCAAATATCAATTATATGATGGGATATGAAATCAAATCAATCTCCAAAGCTTTCAGAATTTATATGTTTGTTAAATTAATGTTTATCAATTTAGATATTCTAAATAATAAAATTTTTAAATTAACAATTATATAAAAAAAAAAATTAGCTAAATTGGTAATAATAATAAAAAAAAATGCAGACATTTTTCATATGCCCCAAACTGGTATGGCAGGACTGGTACGGTAACAATTGACCCCTGCCTATGACATCACCTAGTAAAACTCTACAGTTGAAAGCAAAGAGAGTTGATTAAACTGGCACTAGTACCGGGTACATTTGAACTAATATAAACCTTAGTTCTGTAATAGTTCGGTGAACTACTGTGACTTGAATCAATTAAGAAATTGTGCACTTCGTAGATAAACTAAGACTGTTTTTTTAGTATATCGAATATATCTGAGATTATTATCTTATAGAATAGTGAGTAATATTATACTATACCTCGACGGCAACACAATTACTGATAATCGCTGCAATAATTGTCGTAAAGGTAGGAAACAGCCATATAATGAATTCGGCAACATGTCGTGCAGTTGATTTTGGCGAAATCATGACTGTCATAAAATATATATTGGCGCTGACATCTAACGAAGAGAATATGACACAAAGTAGCAGGACAAAGCCGTAGACGAGGCTTAAGTCGCCACTGCAAAGTAAGATCAACTTGTCGTGTAAATCGAGGCAGGTGCGCAATCGTGTCAGATCGCAATAGTACCATTTCTCAGCCTTGCGCGTTAGACCGGCCAGCGTCGCTGTATTCCAGATTAGCAAACGCCTTGTTGTACTTATGAGACAGAAATATGTGCCCAGTGTGACGGTTGTCACAAAGCAATGCAGTGGATAGATCAACGCCGAGAGCACAAACATTACACGCACTTCGCCCCACCAATCAAAGATGCAACTTTTTATAAAGTTGCCAAAATAAATGCTATTCATAAATATGACCGTAAGAAATACGCGTTTCGGAAATTGCATTTTAACGCCACTTAAATAAGTACGTCGTAGTCCCTCCAGCTGCAACACAATGCGTAAATGTTGACGCTGCAAGATTCTCAGCCAAGATATCTCCACAAAGAGCATAATAACGGTCGAGAGCAAAACAAAACGATCGAAATTGTTGCCCGTCAGCGTTTTTTCGACCATGAAACACAAGTCCCAGTGTAGCACGAGCACTATCATGGCGGTTATTATATAGAATTGCATGGTCAAGTGCACCAGCCAACAGTATAGGCTGCGCCGTAAACGATAATGATTTTTTAAGACATCAAATTCAATGCAAAAAACGCCGAGAAAGCGATAAATGCGATAGAAAACACTAATTTCGCTTTCCATACTATCGAATATAAACTAAGACTAAACCAACTATTTTCGAAGCTTATATAACCGACGTACAAAGCATTGATTTGTTGACATGCATAATATTGATGTAACATTATGTAAATCAAGTCAATAATATACGAGAAGTATGCTCATAATAATATTGTGCTTATTTTGTACACAAACTTTCATATCTTTTTGCTGCTTAATTGATTAAATTAATGGTACTGATTTTGTGTGTGATGTATGTATGCGGAAAGTGCTTTAAAACATGCCTTCTCAGGCAGTTCCTGCTTATTTAGCGTTCTACTCACCTCCGCCCTTATGTTGTTACAAGTCAGCGGCACACTGGCATACAACGTCAACGGTACGAGCCAAAGCAATGTGTCAAATATCTCCATTAATTGATCTGTTCTCAATGACAACGATATGCCGTACACTATAGAAGTTGCATCTAATATCAGATACAAGTAATGTACTACCATTATAACACCAAAATCCGTTGCAACATGTGACTCACAGAGCAAAAGCAATTCATCGAAGATAGCCAAACATGTTTGTATATCGTGTGGTGATTTCAGTTTGTATTGTAACATTTTCAAGACGTCTGTCAGCACAAGCACTAAACTTGCATACATGCAGACAATGAAGGTGGAGAGTACACAGCGTATGAGAAATGTCAAAATTTGTAGAACATAAATCAACGACCACTCAGTAATCCAATAATTCGCGACACCGCGTTTGATATTTATAATATAAAGTATACTCGTTATAAGCCACATAAATAGAAATCGGCGACAATGGCTTTGTTTTGGTGTTAGATTTCCATTGAGCACGGTTTGCATGAGTCCACGCAGTTTTATTAACGTGTTGAATAAATATAGACGACGCTTGCTTTGGCACGTAAACCATGCGTTCTCGACCAATTGGGACAATGATGCGGTCCATATGACGAAATGATCAAACTGATTGCCTATGTTAGTGCGTGTTTCCACAAAGTGAATATCCCAGTTGCATAACATGCATAAGACGGATGATAAAAGTGTGCACTGCAAGACCAAATGCCGCACGTAGAAGCACCAATTGTGACGTAACTCGTATACGTCATGTTCGACGTTATAGTATAAATTACACAAACCGAAATATCTTTGATATTTAACGTATACTTTTAGTGGACAACTCATGTTAACGCACTGCAAGTTGCAATTCTTTTGAAGCGCAACTACAACTTAGTGTTCTTGAATCGCACTCAATTTAATATGTACATGTTTATTATTAAATTATACACACACATTAATTAATTAAAAAATTCAAACGTGAGAAATCGAACTAAGTTAGATTGCATCTAGGATATTTACTTTTTTTTATGATTAAAACAAAATAAAATAAAAACATGCAAATTAAAAAATAACTAAGAAGGTATTCTGGTTAGGCGTTTTTTAAAGTACGATAAAAAAAAATAAAACATTTTTACTATACTGTTTTTTATAAAATGTTTATTGATACTTTAACAATTGAAGATAATTTTTCCCGAAAAAATAAAATTTGAATCATCGAGCTATAATGTTGTGAAGTGGAGGCCATGATCCTTATAAAAGAAGAAAACTATAAAAAAAACTATAAAAAATTAATTTTGGCTTATTTTTCTACGTTAGAAATTTTTTAAAAATAGTAAAACACATTTGCTTTGGAAACCCTTAGTTACTGCCATAGAGGGATATATTAAGAAGATTCATTTAAAATTTAGAGGTGATCGGATCATTAGGTCTGGAGATACCATGTCAACCAGGTCGAAATAAGTTGTTTCGAGAAAAACGCGCTTAAAGTTTCGCTCTGCGTAAACGACAATCCTCGAAAATCTTTTAATGCACATATTCTTAAAGGTCTAAGTTATAAAAACATTTAAAAAAATGTATTTATTCTTTTTTAAAAAATTCTAGATAAGAATAAACCCTTAATAGTATTTTCCATCCTTAATAATTCGTATAAATTTCTTCTTTTTCAGAAAAGTGAATTTGATTTTCTAGAATGGTCACCAATAAACGATAGAAATTTAATGCTGACAGAAGATTGGACTACAGACACGCTCTTCTCCACAATAAATGGTCCCTTTCCGTTTCCAGACTCAAGAGAAATTGGTAAGCAATTGGTATACTCTCATACTTGTAACATTTAATAATAAGTACATCTTTATTAAATCGATTACAGCGCGCGGTGCTGGCATTGCCGATTTCATACAGCCAAGTCTGGGACCACTACAACCGAATTTAGATGATATCGATATTTCACTGTGTGGTAGGTATATTAATGCGATAATCGTTGGATTTGAAATTTAATCTCGATTCATTATAGATCTGCTGCCAAATACACGTTTGCCACCCGTGCCCGAAGAAGGCACCGAAGAGATGCTCAAGAGCGTCGACTACGGCAGTTTCTCAGCCATGATGGGCGCCGAGCAAATGGACTCTTCAAATATAATGGATGTATCAACAACGGCGAATAATGTTGGCGGTGTTGGTGTCTCAAATGTAAACGATGATGCAAATATGCTCGAATTGAATACACCGATTGGCAACATGTCATACAATGTCATTGAACAGCAATTTGCAGCGGCGCGTAATGACTGCGTTAACAATGTCAATGCAACCGTGCTATTGAACGAACACCAGCAACAACAACGGGCGACCATTATCGGTGGTGGTGCGGCTGGCAACACTGGAAGTGTACTTAGCATGCGAAGTGATGGCACACAGCAGGCCAACGCACAGAATGCAGCCAATATCAACTTTAATCGGCCACAGTCGAAACATTTTGGCGGCATTAATGAGAATAATACACTTGTGGGACGACAAAGTGATTACGCCAACAAAAGTGTCATCAATGGTCGTATTTCAAAGACGTCACAGCGACCATTTCGACGTGAACCGCATAACTATGATAAGGCACAGCCGACGCTTCATCAAACGACTATCTATCAACAAATGTTAGCCGAGCAACAACAAAAGAGTCAGCCGCAGTTACTGCAGCCTTCATTAAGCAACAGCATGCTGCAAGTGCAAACATCAAACTTTCAGCAACAAAACCAGCAGCAACAGTCGCAACAGCAGCAGCAGCAGCAACAACAACGTTTACAGTTTCCTACACAGCAAACGAATCAGCAACACTATACAGCAAACACTTTCGCTGGTCTCGGTGGCTACGCAAGCGAACAAAATGTCGGCAATTTAAGCGGCAGCAATAGCATGGTCAATTTGCACACGGCCACAGTACAGCAGACGTTACATCAAATGCTCAATGTAAAGGTTGAACCACATTCGCCCGAAATGTTAGCCATGTTTAACATGAACTCAAACTCGAATGATGGCTACAGCAGCGGTGGCGGTGGCGGCGGCGGCAGTAGCATTGCAAATAGCTATAAACCTTATCCAAATGTTGCGCAATTCAAGAAATCTGCTTCAACGGGCACTTTTATTAATGTGCCTAGGCTGATAAATGTGAGTCAACAAAACAGTTGGCAGACGCAAGAACAAAATGTACATCAGCAACAGCAGCAGCAACATCAACAGCAACAACAGCAGCAGCAGCAACAACAACAACAATTGACATCAATGAATGCTACACAACTGCATGCTGCACATTCATTACCAATTGGCTTAACTGGTCAACAGTTGTTGCAACTTTCGCGCCAAACACTTCAACACCATCAACAACAACAGCAACAACAACAAGCGCAACTCTCGACGCCTACCGCAAGTCCGCCTCAACAACAACAGCAGCAGCAGCAACAACAACAAATGCAACAACAACACCACCACCAACAGCAGCAGCAGCAGCAGCAGCAACATCAACAATCGACGCCAGTGTCCGTGCCACAGGTGAACACGCATCAGCATATGCTGCCTAAAGAGATACATCGCTCAAACAGTTTACCACTCAATGTATCGCTAAATAAATTAGATACACGTTTGCTCAACGATCAATTTGCCGTGCCCAAATATCATGCAAAGACGAGTAAGTCGCGCGTACGCAGCAATTCCATCAATCAACACATGTCGCCGGCGAGCAGTTCGCACAACAACGCTGTGCTTACTGGCACGAACAGCGCAGCAACATTGGCTGTCAGTAATTTATTGCTTTCACAACAAGTTAATGCGACTAGTGATCCTATGCTGCACAGCACGTTGGCGCAGCTGCTACAGACCAGTGAGTATAGTCTTCAATTATATAATAAACACACGCTAAACCTTCTTTACACTAACTTGGCAGATACACGACATAACAATGTTGCCTCAACGTTGAATGCAAACAATAAACAGCAAAGTTCTTCCACAAGTGCCATCTCCACGTCGCTACAGTTACCAACAATGACCGCGGGTTCAACCAGTGTCATTGCGCAAAGTACACAGAGCCATAAGGCACAGCAACAGCAACAGCAACAAAATCATCAGAATACAATGCCTTCAGCTAATCTTTATATTACGCAAAGCATGTTGTCGAATCAGTTGGTGAGCGGTGGTGGTGGTGGTATTATTGGCACAGGCTCGTCTTCAGCATCAAACTCACCCAAATCACAGGAATTCCTACACCAACATCAACACCACCACCACCAACAGCAGCAGCAGCAGCAGCAGCAAACCCATGCTCATCAGCACCATCAGCAGACATCACCAAAGAAATCCGCGTCGTTGCCAACACCTATTATAACAACCCATCCGCTACACAGTCCGCCGGCTGCTAAAATGCTTAGTTATCCGCTTAGCGCCGGTCAACATCCAATGGGCACGAGTTCGTTAACAGTGGCAACCCGTGGGTGCAGCCGCTTCGTCAACGAGCGCAACAGCAAATGCGTCTACCAGCAGTAATCTTAGTTTATCGCCTGATTCATTTCACGAGCAGGACTCGCCGCTTTCACCGATGCAAAGTTTAAAGTTTCCGCGCGATGCAACGCGACGCGTTGGTCACATACATGCTGAACAGAAACGGCGCTACAACATCAAGACTGGCTTCGACACGTTGCATTCGCTCATACCACAACTTCAACAGAATCCCAATGCAAAGGTTTGTAATGTCACAATTTCCACGTGCCAATTATCATTATTACGAGTAAAGTTAACTTGAACTTAATCGGACTTAACCCTACTTTTCATTGTCACAGTGTTGAGTTGACTCCAATTTTTATACTCTTCACAAAGTGAAAAGTATTATAGTTTTGTCACGAAGTTTGTAACAGCCAGAAGGAGGCGTGGCCGCCTATACAAAGTATATATATTCTTGATCAGGATGACAAGACGAGTTGATATAGCCATGTCCGTCTGTCCGTCTGTCCGTCTGTCTGTATGTATGCAAACTCCTCCCTCAGTTTTGAAGCTAATCGACCTGAAACTTTGCACAGACCCTTGTATTTTATTACGATGACACATTGGTCGGAACCAGCGAGATCGGACCACTGGAACTGGTAGCCACCATACGAAAAGAAGAAGAAAAAAAAATTTCAATCGTTGTATGAAAAACTTTTTTGTTTTCCAAGATAGAGCGCTGAAATTATACCAGTGGTGAACAACCGTAACCAGGCTAAATGCCTGAAAATTTCATTGAGATCGGAATACTGGAACTGGTACCTGCCATACAAAATGAAGAAGAGGAAGAGAAACAAAGTTTAAATCGTTGTATGGGAAACTTTTTTATTTCTGAAGATAAAGTGCTGAAATTTCAAAAGTAGTAAGTAAGTGTCACCAGATCAAATGCCTGCAAGTTTCATTGAGATCGGACTGCTGGAACTGGTACCTGCCATACAAAATGAAGAAGAGGAAGAGAAACCAAATTTAAGTCGTTGTACGGAAAACTTTTTTGTGTCTTAACTAATCGACTCTAAACTTCATACTTTTGTTGATAATGTGGCTTAAAAGCTATTTTGATATCAAAATGGGCGTGGCACCCTCCCACATATAACCAAAACCAAAAGTTCCTATATATCTGGCACTCAATGAGGTATAACAACGAAAACTGATCTGTAGGCTATGTGGACAAAAAGAAATAAGATTCCAAAAATAAAATGGGTGTACCACAAAAAGTGTCGTGAAGAGTATACATCTTCGGCAAGGCCGAAGATAACGTCCTTACTGGTTTTAATTTAATTTTTTAACATTTACTTAACTCTTGGTTAACTTTGTCTATGAAACTGTGCCTTAATGTTTAATCATGCTCATTGTGTCACTCCTCTCCTCTTCATAGCTCAGCAAAGCGGCCATGCTACAGAAGGGTGCTGAACATATAAAACATTTACGAGCCGAACGGAATGTGCGTAAAGAGAAAATGGAGGCATTGCGCATGGAACGTGATGCCATCAATAATTCGCTTACGTAAGTGCTAACCGTTTGTGTTGTTTGTACTCTTTTATCTTGAACAACACTTCAAACAGGCATTTGCATTCGATACTGCCGGCAAATGGCGCACCAGTAACCCGTCAGGGTACGGAGCATGTGCGACAACTGTTTGAACAATATTGTACGCTACCGCACAATGAGCAATTGGAAGTTTTGGATTGTAAGTTAAGAAAAAAAAAAAATAAATACAACAAAAGCTTAACATGCGCTTACACACACAGCTTGGTCTAATCTTGGAGCCGTTGCTTGCATCATATACCTCTTCCGTATCAAGTGCCAGCCTTGAAGAATTGCGACGTACCGCTTTTCTGTGGGTTGATCAACACTGTTCGCTTATTGATTTGCGACCTGGTAAGTTAAAATGATGCTACGAAATATTTTAGTATATATAATCTTACACACCGTTACTTTCAGCTGTATCGAACAAACTGAAGTACTTGTCAATGAACACAGATATTCTATCAGATCCGCCATCGACGCTTCAGGAGGAGGTCGTGAAGGCGTTACACAATACAAATGGCCAGCATCCGAACTTACATGCCACTTAACGTAGGGGCTTTTACCGCTTAATTACTATAAATAAACTTCATCATTTGATGCTGGCTGTGTGCGCGTTATGAATTTTTGGAAAAGTTGTAACTGAAAGAAAACTCACACACACACACACACCTATAACCATAGCCACACCTACAGAACAGCATAAAAGTAACGTAGCTGAACATTTTTTTTTTTGTTTGTAATTTTCTCAAGTTGACGCAAGTTTTTATCATATGTCAACTAATCAATCCTTGTTACATAACAAAAACAAAAAATCCTACGAAATTTTTCAAACAAATTGTACAAAGTGTTTTTTTTTTCCTTTCTTGTATGTTTATCTGAAAATGTGCCTAAATCATATTTCTAAGCATAAGTCAAATAAATGATTTTACTATTTTAGTAATAAAATTATATTACCGTATTTATATATTTAAATAATGCGGATGTCTTCTGTGTGCAAGGACACAAAACACACTAAAGGAATTCCTACATTCTGTTTCTTTTATGTGAGAATAGAGCTTATAAGTTAGAATGTCTTGCATTGAGCGTGATAAGTACAGATTTTTTTCTGGGATGATGAGTGATTATAAAGAAGACATAGTCTTCAAAGTGAAACCCGATAGCAAGAGGTGAATTGCCGGCAACATGCCAAACCTTCGACAAATCTTTTCAGACGTCATCCATACGAATCGTAAATAAAATTCCAATATAATGGAGGTCATTGCTTTTACTAAAATCAAGCTTTTGTTCAATTCTAAAACGTTAGCGCAACATTCTTCACACATGAATAATAAAACAATATGTTTGTGTACCACAACTTTTTTTTTTATTGTATTATTTTATAATTCATAAATTCATATTATGTATAAGCTAAGTCCAGAAGCTATAAAAAATGTCTTCGAAATTGTTTTGCCATACACAAGAGATACAATTTATTGTGTTCTTCGTATTCAAGATTTTGTTTTATTATTTTTTTGTTGATAACTCTTTTTAAGTTTACATTCGCTTTTGTTGTTGTGTTTGTTACGTGCATTGTGGATAGATTACAACAAATGTTGATTTTTTGTTTTAAATATTTATGAGATTCTAATTTAATTTTGACATCCTGTTCGGAAACCCGTTTCTAAGCCCTCTGCACAAATTGTACAAAAAATTACACGTAAGAATATGTAATGTGTACAACAACAATAGAGAAAATTCAACAATTAAATTTCTGAAACAATTTTAAAACTGTTTGAGAAATTAAATTTGCCAACATTTGTGTTATTTATCTATAACGACAGTAAAATGACATTTATTGAAATTTAATTATTTGCTCATATTTTATGTTCTTATATAAAAAGTCATTAATCTTGTCTATTATTGCATACAAAATTACCAACATTTTTCAGGATCAAAGTGTACTAAACCAATAGACTGGAAAGTATGCTCAACGAACCACCAAACAAAGTTATATGTTTGGTTGTATTACGCTTTCGCATACAACACTTTCCTGAACAACTCTTGCATTTTGTTCTAACACTTTCAACAATAATGTATTCAAAATTTATCAAACTGATTTAATTACCATCAATGAGTCGCTTTCATTGCCACCGAAATGAAAACTCATATACCCTAAACTTATACCCGAAGTTTCGATACAAACAAACTGCAACGAAACTTCGATTGGACCAAAGTGTGCTTTCTATTTTTGTCATCTATCATCATCATCTCTTTAGTTAAGAACAAACTTTTGATTTTTAATCGTTACCTTTAAAGTAAGCTAGCTTCCTTAGTAATAATGTTTATATCGTAATTATTAACAATGATTTAAGAACTTTACTAATTTCATTTGTTTTATATCGATTTGTTATAATTGCACTTTTCATGATGCCTGCCAGAATCATGGCCAAAAGCATATTATGCTTTACTAAATATGATAAATTTGATTTAATGTAGAGTACAAAAAATAAACATCAATTCAAAAATGTTATACAATTAAAACGAATAAAAATGTGCATTGCGAATAATAATCTCAAATTTGTTGGTGATTTCAGTATTAGCAACTTTAATATTTGTTTAATGTTTCGATGCCGCGCAGATGCTGAAAATTACTGAACTGTAAAAGTAGTGAAAAGTCTGTTGCTTGTATTAAGTTTAACTTGTTTCTTTTTTTATTGAAATAATATTTGTGAAAGAAAATTAATAACAAAAAAACATTTACATTAAATTTTATGGTTTATCGAAAGTAAATTAAATACCAAATAAATTACTGCAATTTAAAATAATAATAATATGATAATTTCTATAACAAGAATATGCAAAGTATGTGAACAAGAATATTTGCGATGAATGATTGATTGAAACGTTTATTGTATGAATCGTTTTGAAAATCGAATATGATAGTTTAAGTTTCTAGCGTATGATATAATTTCGCTGCCGTAGGATTGTTTTTTTTTTTTTTTTATATACATTGACACAAAAAATTAAGTAAAATTTAGCGTAAAGTTAAAACCGAATTTCTCGTCTGTTTTCGATCCCACAAAAATTTCATCTTACAACTGTGAAATTTTACAATTGCCTTATAATTTTCTTTTCTTTGGTACCGTATTAATTTCATTTGATTAATTACAATTACAAATGTTTGTTCGTTTGGTTCGCATTGCGTTACAATTACAATTTTACAAATTTTTTCCAGTATGTTTTATTTATTTTTCTCTAAACGACTTTTCATTAATATTAAATATATATTTTATATAAGTAGTTTTGAATGATATAACAGTTTTGCTTTTGCATTTCATGTAGGAGAGTATATAAAATATGGATTTTTAAGCGCTGCAAAATTTGCGCTGATTTTGGTATTTTTTATTTTATTAAATTTTTTTTTTTTGTTTATATTTTCAGCGTTGTTTAAAACAAACGTTAATGATTTTTGCAAATTTATTTATTTATATGGTTTTGTTTTAATTAAATTTAGACAAATTTTTGTTTTATTAAATATATATGTATGTGTTATTTAATAAAGTTTATATGCAAGTTTTCCTTGATAGAAAAAAATATGCGCTGAGTCATATCCAGGCTGCAGTCTAGTTTAATTAAGATTTTACATATATATGTTTAGATGTATTTGTATATATAAATATTTTACTGCAAATGCTAAAATTAATTTATATTTCGACATAATTCGCACACAAAACGCACGAACACAAATTACATGAGTACTATTTAAGGTTCAAAGCCAAATCTCAAAAAATCTCCAAGGAGGGGGGTGCCAAATTGCATTGAAAACCAACTCACGTAATCTATGGTCTTGCACTAATGTCCGTCTGCATGCGTTCGATCATAACAACAAGTTGATCGACCCAAAAGCAATAAGGTTTCAAATGTTTATGTTTTTGTTTTAGTTGCTGTGCTTACTTTATAAACTTTTTTTGTTGTGTTTGTTAGAGCAGACACATAGAGAAGACGCTGCGCCTTTGCTATGTCAGCATCTTGACAAATAGTATGGCCAATAACACATTGACGAACAGCACGAGTAGCACCAACTGTTGCCGCGAAAACCAATCCTAGAGTGTGTGTGTGTGTGTGTGTGTTGATAAAAACAAAATGTCATAAATAATGTTATATAAATTGTTGTATTTACCAACCTTTACTTGCGGACTAACGAGATAAAGCAACGGATTCGCCTTAAGTCTCTCATTCGTTTCGATCTGTCGTCGGACAGCCTCACGTCGTGCCGAGCCCAGCGCAGAGACTTCTTCGCGACTCATGGCCTCAGTGGCGCGTGGCAGCTCCTGAAAATCGGGCAGCGATTTCTTGCGTTGCAGTGTCACATTGATTGGCACACTCTGAAATGTCGTAAACAACAAACATGCATTTAATTAATTGGCACAAAGTAATTAAATTTAAAATTAAATCGCAACAAGTCAAAGGCCGCGTCTTTTACATGTGTCGTTTGTTAGATTGTAGTATCGTTGTTGTTGTTATTATTAATAACTTTTTCGCTTCTTACAAACCTCAACCGGCGGTTCGACAATCCAACTTTCTGATGCACGCCGTGCTAAAAGCGCAGGCGAGAACATCAAATCATCTTCATCCTCTTCGGGATACCAATCCATGTTGTGTCTTGTGTTTTAACGTTGACAAACTTAACAAAATTGCATAACGGTTTAAACTACGCGCAACAACAACAACAACGACACATTGGTCGTGTGCACAAAAAAATACTTATTAAATGAGTCACGGGCAATTCCGAATTTCTTATTATGCCTTTTATGTATGATAATGTTAATAATTTCGCTTAATGTTTCATTTTTATAACAAAAATGCAATTTTTATGCGTTTAAAAATAGTAAATTGCCACACACATGAGCAATCGAGAGCACTTTAGAAATTTTGTTTTTAAAATGATTTTCGTTTTTCTACTTAATACGCGTTTTGCAGAAAATAACAAAAAAAATATATGTATAATTCTTTTTAATAAAGCGACAGCCCCCACGAAAACAGAAGACACAACACCATTTAAATTCTTCAAAACGAAAATACAAATAAAGAAATTCAAATTCAAAAAATAAAAATATGTATCGACGCGACCGAAAACTAAATGTGTAACACCAACAACTTTGCTATGGCACGTTGAGCGTTCGGAGACTCTGTTATTTTAAAAGAGGCAGACTTGCAATGGCGACATCTCGTTTCATACTGATGTTGACTGGCGCATGTACTCAACATGCCTGGCGACAATTTAGGCCAAAAGGCGACATAGCGACTAAAGGAGAGCAAGTGTAATGCACAAAGTGAAAAGGCCGAGAGAGAACACATGAACCAAAACATTGTTGATCGTTGATGTTGTTCGCTCTCTCTCTCTCTCTCTCTGGCTTTTCTATCGTTCTGCCACTCAGCCTGTAGCCGGCGACAAATAACAAATCGTTTGAAGCACTTCCAACAACTGTATTCCCAACGACAAACACTTGTGAAGTATTCATTTTCCGGCACGTTCATTTACAAATTTTTTTTTTTTTAATATATCGATTCATCCGTTGGAATAGTTTCGTTGATTTGCTTGTTCGTGATCGTCAGGAGCAACGTTGTCATCAACAGACGACTCTCTTGGACCGCGTTTGTTGCTATTTTTAGTATGCACGACGCGAGCAATAATAATGAAAGCGCACAAATATATGCGTGAGCTCGAGGTACATGTCACGCAAATTAAGTTAATTGTACAGATTAACTGTGTTATGAAATACATACTCTATATTAGATAAGACTAATTTTAAGAACGCTGTCAGGCATAGCTAAGTACATGGAAGGCCATGGCGTTGATTGATGAAAGGATACTAAATGTTGAACATAAGCTTACCTTCATTTTCTTGCCGCCGCCGCCGCCACCACCGCCGCCTTTGCCACCAGCAGCTGCAGCAGCTAATGGCGTTGCCGGCTTTGCTGGCAAATACAAGCTCTCCGTGCGTTTCGGCTGTAGCGGCGAGGGAATAATGTCCTGACCAAGTGTACGCTGACGCAGTAACACATCCTCGAATGGTTGATTCGGCTGCGAGTACAGTGGTTCCGTAGTGTTGCTCATTTGGCGTGCGCCTAAGCTTGGCGTGCCGGCACGTGACCCACGACCGCCGGCCAGGCCAGCGCCTGTTGGCAATGAACCATTGCCCGTGGTTGGCGTGTTTTGTGTGGAACCGGGCGCAGGTGTTGCACCGCGAAATACTGAACCGGCGCGTGGACGCGTTTCTGGTGTGCCCGCTGTGGTCGCGTTCGTCGCCGTGTTGGCATCGGCGGTGCCGGCACGATCCATGGAGGCTTGTCGTGAGCCGCCAAAGGCAGCGCCACTCAAGCGGCTGGCAGCACGCGCATAACGATCAATGGAAGAATCACGACTGGGCGGGCGCTTGTAGTGATCGAAATGATCAATTGACGATTGTTGATTTATTTGGCCCAGCATGGGTGGGCGTCCGGCGCGGTTTGCTGTTGACGCCATTGCGGCATTCGCGGCGGCGGCAGCTGCATTGGCGGCGTCGGCGATTTGTTGCGAGGGTCGGCGTAGGCTGGCGGCATGACTTGGCGTGGCATTAAGTGAAGTGGGTTGATGTTGTGGCGTGTATTGGGTTTGCTGGGTCTGGAACTGTTGTTGTTGTTGCTGCTGCTGCTGCTGTTGCTGTTGCAGCGTTGATTGTTGCTGCTGCTGTTGATAAAGTCTCTGTTGCTGTTGTTGCAACTGTTGCTGCTGTTGCAGTTGTTGCTGTTGTTGCATATTGTTTTGTGTGTGCATTGCCTCAGCATTGCGGAACATGCTAGTATCCTTTTGCAGTTGATTCGTCATGGGACTCACTGTGGCATTCGATGCACCCATGCCACCGCCGCCACCACCACTATTTAGGCTACTTTGTGCGCCATACTGTTGTGGCTGCAGTTGTGGATTAGTGCCGGTCATGCCAGCACCGCCGGGCGGTTGTTGTTGCTGAAAATGATATGCAGGATTCATTTGCGGATTGTGCTGCTGCAGCGACGGCTGCTGTGTATGCAATTGTTGTTGCTGCTGCTGCTGCTGCTGCTGCTGCTGTTGTTGCTGCTGTTGATGGTACATCTGATTGATCTGGCTAATTACCTGCGCGTGGCTTGGCTGCGCTTGACTCACGAGCGCCGACAGATCTGTTTGCGGCGACACAGGCATCTGTTGCGAGTACATGGAACTAGGCACCGGACAATCGGCCTCTTGTTGTGCCTGTGCCGACATTCTACGATTCTGTTGCATAGCAACAAATTGTTGCTGTCGTTGCGCCGCTGTTGCATACGCATCTGTGGGACTGTTACCACTGACAGGCGATAGATGATTCACTGAAGGCGCCAACGTTGCCATAGCCATGCCACTAGAACCGCCACCCTTGAAACGTTCGCGAAAACGTAACTTCTCAAAGCGCTCCAGCACCGATGGCTTAAAGTCGGGCGCAAATTCACGTGCCATTTGCACCGCCAGCTCGCAATCAATACGCGCCTGCTCAGCCGCAACATCAGCGGTTTGTGCTTTCGCAGCTGCGGTCGCCATACGTGAAATGGCCATATCCGAACGTTGCATTGCCATTTTTAAGGCGCGTGTTGCCGAATTGACTGCGGCCAAGATACGATCACGAAACTTGCGCGATCGTGCGAGGAACAAATGCTTCTTCTTTTGGCTGGTAATCAAAATATTATTCTTGTATTTGCCCTCCTCGACGGTGCCGTCGCGAAACGTTGTTACGCCATAGCCATGCTTACGATTGTTGTACCATTCGCCCTCGTATCTGTAAACAAATCGGAACATTAGTTAAGCTATGCAAGCTCAAATCATGCGCACTCACTTTAAGCCATCACTACGTTCGGCAACGCCATGTCCGCAACGCTTGTCCTTTTTCCACTCGCCCATGTATGTCTCCACCACCGACGGATCGAGTTGCTCATCCTCCATCGTAAAGCTTGCATTAGACTCCGTATGTGTTGATCTGATCGCAAATCGTTCTATATAAAGCATTCTTTTAAGCCTAATCAACAGTCATACGCACCTCGCCGTTAGATTTGATTGCTCAGAGCCCGTGCTTATCCACGACGCTGTTGACATCGTTGAACGTATGCTGCCGGATGCGACCGTGCCCCTTTTCTCCAAGTCGCCGGTGCTGCGCTGTTTGCGCATTTTCAGGCCCTGTTCATTGACAATTGATCAATTGGTATTGGTAAATATGACACTACTTGAATGCGATTTGACACTTACCGACAAAAAGCCTTTTTTTGACTTTTCGGTCAAACTGTTGCGTCGCACGGGCAACTTATCGGATTTGGCTGTCAACACAAAACCGCCGCGTATCTCCTCCGCCTTTGCGTTCATCTTGTCCTGATTGCCATTTTCGCCGCTACGCAGCGAACTCAACGACTCGTGCAGGTTTTTGCGTCGATGATGTGAGGCGAGGCCGAAAGGCGCCGATGTCCTGATGCCGTAGCCGTGTCGCTTGCCCTCCTGCCATTGGCCTTGGTATTTGCCTGTAATGAGCGCAAGTACGGATTATGCTGTTAAGTAAAATAACGCAACGTCGCAATGTAGTATTGTAATGTCGTGTGCTCAGGTGCTGCCAAGCTCAATAACACCATCGTATAACAATTTACATATTAGACCTTCCCAGCAAAACTTTTGACAATGTGATTGAAAGTCAATGGGTACTTTGCACGGCGAAGAGATTGCGGAGGTTGGGTGTGGGCTCAGTTTCGACAACAAAACGAAAACGAAACACTGCTTGTTGATGAAGAGGTAGGAGAGAGTTATTTTCGTCTTAAGTTACAGTGCGTAACAGAGAAACGAAACGCCGCTTGTTGGCGAAGAGTTAGGGGAGGGTTACTTTTCGAGTGAAGCGTCGCGACGCGTCGTCAACTAACAGAGGAACGAAACACCGCTTGTAGGCGAAGAGGTAGGGGAGGGTTCGCTTGTGCGCCGCGTCGCAAACCAACAGAAAATGCAAACGCTGTTTGTGGACGAAGAGTTAGGGGAGGGTTATGTGTCGAACAGAACTAACAGGCAAACGCACTGTTGCTGTTCTGCCAACGGTTGATCTACTCTTGTGCATATGATCAAGTTAAGCGCACTTTTCTAACATATCTCAATGGCCGTTTTGGTAAAGCGGCGGCTCAACAAGTCGGATGTGCCTGTTTTCGAATCCTGGTCAGGGCGTTTCACTCAAAAAACATGTAAGTTTTCTTCTCCTCTACTTAATAATCACAATTAACTAATGTTTACTCATCTGAATCTAGTAAGGAAATAAAAGAAAATGCAAAATAGTGTAAAGAAAAGAAAAAAATCAGAATAAAAATCCTCACAAAAATAACTTTTTTTTTTTTTTTAAATCATATTATTTAATTATTGTTTTGTTCTTATTTCTGTTAATAAGCAAAAAAAAAAAAAAATTAATTTTTTAACTAGTCCGCGGCAGGATTCGAACCCGCGATCACAAAAACAAAAGCAAAAACAAAAATTTCATTGCAAACGCAAAACAATAGCAGACCATCAACAGTCTGTCCAGCAAAAACTGTAACGTTCCTGTTACGAAACGTTTCAGTTTCATTTCGTTCACACCTTGAAAACACATTGCATGTCAATGCAGAAATAAAGGTGACCGAGCTTCGCTCTTCATTGTATGCTAAGGCTGTTTTCAATGCTTTTGAGGTTGCAAATCAATGTGTTTTCAAGGCAAAAGTGAGCCTCAAAAGCATTGCGTTCGCGGCCACGCCTGTGTAAAAATCATGGAGAGTGACAATGAAGCCAAACCTCAATGTGATTGCACAAAAAGGCTTATAAGAGGCATTTATAAAGGCTTTAAAGTTTTGCTGGGTTGTTTGAGTGATGACACATACACATACATACATATATGAATATGAATGTCATGTACGGCAAGGCACAATGCGTTGGTAATTAAAATGAATATAATGATAAATAGCACCGCAATGCATGTCCTTGTTGACCGCACTTGTGAGCTCTACTTGCTATTCAAACTGCCACCTGACAACAATGTGTCATTAATGTGTGTGCTGTTTCATTCTGTTTAGTTCCGTTCCGTTTCGTTCCTTTCCGTTTCTGTACTCTGCACTCCACGCATTTGCTAATTGCACGCTATTCGCAACGCCCCTTGCCATGTGAGTCAAGATGGGGCGTGAGCCAAGACCGGCATTATTTACCCCCAAGCCGGCGCAAAGCAAAGGTATTGTAATTGATTTTGTAAGTGGCGTACGTATGGGTAAGTAAAGCAGACGTCATATTCATTTGGCTTGAAGTGTTTTTTGTGGCCTTCAGTGTAAGTTGTGGCAACAAACATTTTGTCAGGAGGGGTCTGTTGAACTAAATTTTATATTTACCTAAGTTGCTTTAACGGCAAATAGTTAACAAATTTGTTGACAAAGAAGCGCCACATTACAAAATATAAACAAAAAAAAAAATGCTATCAAATCGCAAGCTTTACTTTGCAAAGAATTGCAGAAAAAAAAAACACATGGCATTTATTTTGCTCCAAATTTGTGTCTTCGGCTTTTCTAATTTTGGGCTCACAGTCCGCCGTGCGCCGCCGACCGCCATTCAGTAAGTTGTACACAATCAAATCAGCGAAGCAAATACAAACATGACCGAATACCGACGCACAACTTGCACACATTCACAATAACGAAACTATTCGAATTCGACAAAGGCAACGTCGCGAATTTCGGGTTTTTCCTCTTGATTTTATTATTTAGTTGTTTTTTTTTTTTTTTTTTGGGCTTTTGAAAATGAGCCAAGAACTGGCAAACCAAAAAATGATCTCATGCGCGCACACACAACGGGCGGGCGTCCGACATTGTACTCAGCAAGACCCGAGCAAAGGCATTATTTGTAAAATAAATAAATAAATAGAAAATAAAATATTGCAAATAGTAAAATTATGAAAAGTAATTGCAACGGAATTGGTGTCATTTCGCACGTTGTGATTTGTGTACGTATAGTCGACGTCAAGGGCTTATAATATCCTTGGACTTACCGCCGTCTGCATACGTCTCACAGCCAGTGCCATCCTGATAGCCCTCGTTCCACGTGCCTTCGTATTTCGCAGTCGAAACGGTACTTTCGCGTACGCCGTAGCGTCCTTTATGACCATCCTTGGACCACTCGCCGCGATAAATCTGACGACCGATTTGTTCGACGCCCAAGCCATGACGACGACCGTTTTGCCATTGGCCTTCATAGTGTGAACCACTGTAAATATGATGTGCAATAGTTTCAATATTTGTTAAATTTATTATGTGCCTTGCTTACCTCGGCCAAATGTACGCGCCGGAAACTTCAAATCCATAATTCCAAGCACCTGAATACGCGCCCTGATGCTTGGGTCCCGTGCAAACGCCATGGCCGTGTGCTTTACCCTCGTCCCAGCCGCCGCAAAAGGTGCCGCCATCTTCAAAGTCAAAACGACCGCCGCTTATTTGACGTTTGCCAGCAGCCGCCGATGAAGACGGACCGTCGGTAAGATTAAGGTTGCCATTTGGTTGCACTTGCTGGAATTGTTGTTGTTGCTGCTGCTGCTGCTGCTGTTGTTGTTGCTGTTGCTGGTGAAGTTGTTGTTGCTGCCCAGCCTGTTGCATACTCCTCTATTAGTGTTGTCTCGTTGAATTTTTAACAAAATTGTTCCGTTTAATTGCTACCACTACGTGCTGCTGCTGCTGCTGCTTCCTCTTCTACAACTAAAAAGTAAGTTACTTCCTATTGTTGTTGTTTTTCTTGTTGTCGTTGTTGTTGATGTTTTCAGTTTCTTATACTTTCGCTGATTTCGCATTGATTTGCAATTTTGTTGCTGTCGCTTTGCACTGATTTGGCTGCCTTCGTTCTCTGCTCTTTTTAATCGCATTTGCCTTGTTTACTGCTCTCGCTACTTTTTTTTATTTTTCTTGATTCTTTGCTCTTCCTCTTCTTCGTTAAATTTCGATTTTCGTTGTTAATTCTTTTTTTTTAAGTATTTTTTTTTTTCGTATTTTTCTATACTTTTTGGTTTATAAAAATTACTTGGTTTTACTTAAATAAAATGTTGTATTAATAATGTGGTTTGCTGCTTTAATTTTCACTGAAACGCGAAATCTTTTTATTCAATTTCTGTCTTAAAAATACGTTATTAGTTTTTTTTGCTACTTTTATTGTTGTTGCTGTTGTTTTTGATCAATGCTTTTGTAAACTGTTGCTTTATGCTTATGTCATGAGCCATCATTGTAGTGAATCTATAAAACCGAAAAAAAAAGATTTGTTTAAAAATGTTATGTTTTTGTATAAATTTCGTATTTAATTTCTATTATGTTGGGAGGTGTTTTTCTGGTACACACATACATATACATAAGTCGGAAGAATATCCAGCATTAACAAGAGTCATCGAAATAAGGTCAAAACCAAATCAAGTTCTACGTTCCTGATTTATAGGATAATCCAAAAAATAACTAACCCCCATGGCACTCTCAAATTTACCGGAAAGATTGAGTGAGCGCATAAAACAAGCTCCTTGAGAAAATTTTTGTCAAAATAATAATTGGTTAATTGAATTAAAAAGAGTCTTTTAAGAAGACATCTAAAACAGACTGGAATTTTTTATTAATTTAATTTAATTTTTATCTGATTAAAAAAATCAATCAAATAACAAATATTAATAATAATAAATTTAGGTTTACCTTTCTTTGATTTTAGTGCTTCAAAATCACTTAAAAAATAAATGGAAAAACTTTTTTTAACCTTTTGAAAGTGACGTCCAATGTCGAATGTTTAAATGCAAAACAATGTCAGAAGTAATAAAAATCAAAGAAAATCGATTGGAAAAACAAAAAAAAAAGTATCAAATAATATTTGGTTTTGCGTTCATGAGTGATTTTTTGAATTTTATTGTTTGTATTTATGCTGATAATGTTTATTATAATAATGAAGATGATTGCCTAAATGGTTGCAGAGAATTGAAGGTGTTTGAGGGTACAAGAGTGCCTGAAGAGGAAAAAAGCCATAAAGAAAAAAATATTTAATTGCAAAATTACGTTTGCAAAATGAAAAAAAAAAAAATAAAAGCTAAGCAAAATTCAATTCAATGCGGCAATATTTCGGTTACAAGAGGCTTTCTTGGCAGCAACAAACAGTTTATATATACGTTATTGTTCTATTCTGAGTTCATACCAAAATCACACACATACATACACACACACACACGCACACCACACATACAAACAAAGCATTGAACAAAGATATACAAAAGCGAGCAAACAAAAATAAAACAAATAGTTAAATAAACCAAAAAAAAAAAGAAAAGAAGAATCTAAAAAAACATTTAAAATTGAAAGAACGGGTGAAAGAACGTTGCTCAATGGCAATTTTTGCTAACTTTTTGTGTGGGCGGCAGTCGACACTGACGCTGATGTAGATGCTGACGCTGACGCTGACGCGAACGTGGTCGTGAACGCCGTTGCGATCGAGCAAATGACCATTTTTTTGTGTGTGTTTTTTCTTTTATTTGTTTTTCTTAGCTGCGCTTCACGTTTTTCTTGACGTTTCACATTGATGATATCGTTGGTGCGCTGTAGTAGTGGTAAGCACACTACTAAGGCGTGCGAGAGCGCCTGCCTGCCTGCCAAACAAATGAGCGCAACGCGTAGCGAGTGTGTCACCTCACCGTAGCAAAGAGCGACCAAACGATTTATGCGAAGTGCCGTTTTTTTTTTCAGCAATGTTCTTTCGCTTATTTTTGCACAAATTCACGATAATAGTAATAAAATGCAATAAATATTAAATAGAATATTAAAAATGTGCCGCAGAAGATAAGAAATGAAAAAAATTTCATTGTGTTTGTTGTTATTGTTGTGCCCAACTTTAGTTATTTCCTTTTCATTAATACTGTAAACGCACGCAAATCTAAAGTACGTTTATGAAATGTTCTCATGAATGAGTGCAAATTCGCTTGAAATGAAGGCTTCAGTTTCGTTTTTATTTTGAAAATATTTTCGTTGTACTGCAAAGAAATTTTCAATAATTAATGTTTGTAGTTTTCTTATATTTTTCTACTAATTTTCTACTTAATGTCAAGCACACTTGCATCGTTAAATATTTGTAATAACTTTTTGCTTATTTCCACTTATTTGTCCATTATTTACTTGTTTTTTTTTTTCATGTTGACAACATTTTATTAATTTTTGTAGATTTTTTGGGCATTAACATTATTTGACTAACAATTGTATGGCGTATACTTTATTTTATATAAATAACAACAATATTACGTATACGTCAAGTAAGCCAATGTTCTTCTACTTAAGGTCTCCTTATAATTTCCAAAAAATCAATTTTTGTTTTGCATATTCTGAAGTTATAATATTTATATGTTCTCCGAATTTCAAGTCATTCCGAAAAATACTTTTTGAGTTAATCAACAATTTTTTTAAGTGTCATTTAAAAACCGTTCGAAGGATTTTAATGAAAATCGCACTACTTCCTTACAACATATAAATCTAGTGCTTAATCAAAGGATTTTAATTAGATTTACTTTTAACCGACTTGTGTTTTAAATTTGAATGATCGCGTTTTTTAAAAATGTAACTGTAACTTTTTATTTTTTAAATATTTTTTTCTGAAACTTTGTTGAAATTTTATTTAATTATTACGTCATAAAGTTGTATTGTTACTTTTATAAAATTGATAAAAATTTCTATTAATCAAAAATATATTAAAAAATTTGTTTTTTCGTGACTCTATGGAGACGTAAGCCCTAAACAAATTTCAAAGAAATTACTTCAAAGACGTGCATATATAAAACATTGTGTGCAAAGAATGTCGGTTTGTTTAAGTAAATTTTTCGATTTCATATTATGAATATTATACTTGTTTATTCTCAACATCGCTGCTTATTTACATGCCCCCCCCCCCGCAACATAACACGAAATACGGATTGTGTATACGCACCGTTGTTTATTTATTGTTAAAAATTACTTTTGTAAAACAGTTTAAAGTAAAATCGGAAGTGTTTGTTTGTGTGTTGGCATTATTGAGCGCGGAAATATATATTTTTTATATATAATGTGACGAGCCGACTGAAAACTCTGCAAACAACGTAAGAAGTTAAGAGTTGTCTTAGTACATAAGATACAAAACAAGTAATGTTAACTAATTTTTTCTTTTACACTTGAAGACAAAATAAAAACGATCTGATGCACACTTGTTGCACATAAAATGGTGAAATCCCGAATGCAGAATGCTTTTGTGTTTAAACAATTGCTATGGCTATGACTTTCCATCTAAACAAAGCAAGAAATAAATTAAAGATAAGTCAAAACAAGAGAATACTATATGCATTACATAAAATATTCACCACAAATTGTGGCGCACACTTGTACAATTTACTGCCTGCGGACATTGGCGTCGGACGAGTTCCTCAACTCAATACGAATCGCTTTACTTTGCTTACGTTATTTGTATTATTGTCTAACAATTTTTATTGAAAATTTAGAATTCGTCTGGTTCCGCCAGCGCCCAACATATGGTTTGCTCACACATAGTCAGTTTGTTCGTCATTAAGAAGGTTTGCTTTGCTGCCTGTTGCGTTTCTTCGATGTGTTTATATTGAGCAGCGAGCAATGAACATTTTCAAATAAAATTTGTTTTCTTTAAACAAATAACGCACAGGAATACATACATACACACACAGACACACAAGCTGGCCAAATTCATTTAAACAAATGCCTCTCTGAAATTTGACGTAAACTGTTGTTTGAAATATTCCACCTCTCAATTAAAGAATTGAGTTTATTTGTATGCATCAATGTGTGTGTGTGTATATACATACATATGTATGTGTTTGGTATGTATGGTTCTAACCATCTATTTATAACAAAAGCTTCCCAAAAAAAAATCGTTTTCGTCATATCGAAAAGAAAAACAAAAAAAAATAATAAATAAAAATTAAATGAAACTAGTAAAAGTACTGCAATCAGGAGTGCCTGACTTTGAAAGATTCTGTTCCTTTAAAGGAGAACAGCTGCAGGCAACACCACACCCCATTTTCGGTCGGAACTAATGCAATTTTGATTTAGTGACAAACAGTTTAATACAAATTTCACTATTCCAAGCCATCAACTATTATATTATTGATATATAAACAAAACTACTTTGTGGGTTCTGAAACGCCTCTGTATGGGAGTTACATACACTTCTGTGGTCTGAAAAGTAGTAATGCTACTACTATTGTCCTATTGATAATCCAAATTATTCAAAATATTTGAGGATCTTGTTAATACTTTATCAAAATAATTACTAAGTATAAATTTTATACTTTTACCTATAAAATTTGTATTTTATCAAAATTAAAAATGTATCAATTGTGATAAAAATTATAATCCTCGCTAAGTTCGGTATTGTCATTATTATTAGAATAGAACTCTAAGTGCAAACATAAAAACTTTTTTGTTGTGTTTTTTTCAAGGGTTTTTGTCAATTTTAAATTTTAAGTTCCTAAGAGGAATTGATGAATCTTTATTGTTTTACATTTTTCTTTCGAAGTTGGTAAACTTGTTAAACGCTCGGCATAAATAAAACAAATAGAGAATTATGAGGTTATCTATCACGCATAATTTCGTTTAATATATCCTTGTCTCATGGGATTCAAAAAGAACAATAAAGTCGAGCATACTATATAATACAACACCCTGTTTATGTGGTCTTTGTCGTTGAGTAAGCATATTGGCGTCTCTTATGATTTACCATTCATATAAATAGTTTGTTTGAGACCAAATGTGTCAATTTGATAACAATAAAATGAATGGTGCCCGAATCATTATATCTTCCAGTTTACTGAAATTTTACTTTTGCCTAAAATATACAATAATTACTAATTACTTTTATGTATTTTTTGCTAAAAGAACACATATTAATGTGTATCATGTATGTGAAGTTCGATTTTTAGAATACACATAAGTAGTAGTAATTGGACGGGTAGCAAGGAGTGGAAGTGTGTAAACTCAACAAAATTTTATGTGAATTACACGAATCTGCAAACAGAATTTTAACTCTTGATCAATTTAAAGTCCTTAACTGAATGCAAATATTTGCAAAGTATATATTTAATCTTTAATCCGTGAATAATAAAACATATATAACACATACGTACTGCCCGAAAAATTATACGCACCTACTCGTATTTTGAAAACTCGTAATTAAAAAGCCTTCCCGGTGTTAAATGATCATTGTCACGTTAAATAATGATTAATTTGAACGTTTTCAAAGAACTAATAAACAAAATAGCAAATACCATTATCAAACCACAAATATGTTCGTTGCTTAATTAGATAGAAATTATAATTAAAGTATACAATAACGATGTGTTTGAGTTGCTGTTAAAGTTCTTCGATAAGAGGAAAAAAAACCCGGCTTTCAGGCCCCCTATAAATACCATTTGTTGTGCGCACAACTTCATCAATCAATTCGAGTAAATTCATCGGAGACAATGTTAAAAATATATCATATATTCGTACTGCTTTCGGTGCTGAGTGGAAGTCTGAGCATTGAAACCAACATCGATACGGAAACGGCCTATAGTAAGCCCATTTTTTTTTTCAAATTTTATACATTAAAAATAAAATCGTTCTTGCATTTTTACAGATGCGTCAAGTATCCTTATGCCATTCACGACTAAAATTGGTGAAAAATATTATTATATTGAAAGTAATGCCAAACTAAATTGGCATGCAGCGGCGGAACATTGTCGACAACTCAGTGGTCACCTTTGGGATATACAAGATGCCGAAGAAATGGACGCAGTGCTGAAGCATTTAAAACTGGCGGATTACTGGCTGGCAGGCAATGACTTGGCTAAGGAAGGCAATTATGTTTCCATAGCAAGCGGTTTCAGGATGCCATACGTCAGATGGCATAAGCATCAGCCTGATAACGCTTTAGGCCGAGAGAACTGCATTCAAATTTATTATGCCCGCAAAATAATGAGAATGAACGATAATAATTGCAAAAAAGTGAATTATTTCGTTTGTGAGGCAAATGTGCCAAAAACCGTGTCGGTAACAATTTGGTAAATTTATTTATTACAATTATTATAAATAAATGCTGCAGCATTGCTATATTTCAAAATGTTATCAGTGACATGTTCTTATTTAATTCTGACTATGGATTGGATTGCTTTGGAAAACCAAGATAAGTCTCGAGCTTAATCTGAATAACGCAAAGTTTCGATAACTACAAAAGTTCTAGATGACTTGTAATAGAATGACGGCGAATTGCCCGAAGATTTTAAGTTCGAAAAAATGCAAAAATGCAAAGAAAGAAGTATGTATAATAATATCACAAAAATATAGTTCAAAAAGACATCAAAATCAAGTAAACAATTGAAAGTACCTTAAAGCTATGACTTCTAAGAAACAGGTGAAGCATGAAAAATCTTAAACCGGTAATTTCATATTTAATAGAGAGCAATTTACTGCCTTGCAACAAAAATTTGTTAATAGCGTTGATAGATGTATTACCAAATTCAATTAGTCTGTTATAACTTGTCTAGTTCTGTTTGATAGATTTTTGTTTTCTTTCATGAATGTTTTTGATTTGTTGCTACAGTTGCCTTATGTGTTAATTTAAATATTATTTTATAAAAAATTATTACGTGAGGAAACACTGGGAAGACTCTTGTCTTTTGCTCTTAACTTTTTCTATAGGATTTTTCAAACAAATATGTTTGTTCGTTTCTTTTTTGCTTTTTGTTGCTTCAGTAGCTTTCCACTTGAAAAACATTATTTATCACTGTGATAATTTGTTTTTCATTTTTATTTCTTTAACATTTTCTTTCTCTCTCTCGCTTGCTGTTACCCTGTATCTGCCTATCGTGCTTGTCTCTACATTGGCATGTATCATTGTTATTTTAAAAATGCCTGCGAACATAGAATTAAAAAAAAAAATAAAACAACAAAAATAAAAAACAAATTTGAACAGAAAAATTCGCAAGGCGAAATTTTTAACTTGATTATTTTTTGTAGCAACGCGTATTATCTATGAACAGAAAATGTTGTCGCATGTCGCACGTTTATACTTTCAGTGATTTTTCTTAATTTGTTTTAGAGTAAAAATTTGTTTTAAACTTTTTTCTTTTTTTTTTCTTTTTTGTGTGTTTTGTATTTTAGTTAAACCATTGCATTTCGTTTCACTTCAATCAAAACACAAACACACACGCACTGTCACTGGCACACACACACACACACATGCACATACACACTCATTTAGATATCTAAACACATACACAAGCAAGCAGAGAAAACAACGCTGTGTGCTCGCATTTTGACTTATTTTTAGCCAACTTTTATGAAACAACGACCAACGACCAACGAACATATTATACACACATTCTCAAAATTTAAATTATTTATAGGTTCACATGAATTAAGCATTAACAACAACTATTCATTAATTTTCTAGGATTCTTGACCGTTTTTTTCAAAGCCCGCCAAACTCTTTTATAGTTACATTTTAATGAACTTCGATTTTTCAGCACTTCACGAAGTTTTTCGTACTCACACCGAAAATGTGCGAATTTCGTTGACTTTTTTAATAAACAATATACTAACGAAGTCGTAAGCATGCCATGTCTTGGTAACGAACAGCAGGTTTCTAGTTGACGGACAGCTGACGTTGTCGAGTAACGTTGTTCGCTAGCATATCCCCACCAAGCAGCCGAAAACGTTACGGGGCACACGACGTAAAAGACAAGACAAGACACCGTAGATCGCAGCACGAGCACGAGGACACGATTCAAACACGACCTATTGTGACGAACTGACGAACTGCTCAGCAGGCAAGTCTTTAGTGCTCGACTGTAGTCGTCTGTAGTTTAGAAAATAATTGTATAGATACTTTCACCGTTCGCCGCCGTTTCTTGCTTTAGACGCGTTCATTCGCTCACTCGCACGCTCGCTCGCTCGTTCACTCATTCACTTACTCAAACCGCAGTAATGGCAGCCGCCGTCGTTGTCGGTCGTCGGTTGTCTCTTTAACGACGCGTCGTTGGTGCCTAGGGGCGACCGAAATTCCAATGTTTCAGAGATCTTAGGGCGCGACAAAGCATATTATATCATGCATGACCGCCTGTTGGGACTTATATACAAGTCCGTAACCACCGACCGTTCTAAAAAAAAAATTCTATGCTTTAGTGCATGCACTAAATCACAAGAATTGTTTATTAGGAAGTAATTTTCGCGATGTTCTTTTAAATTGGCACGCGTTGAATGACGTCCACACGCTGAACGATCGCAGAACAAAAAGAACTTAAATGTTAAACTCACAGATTCATTTTAAAATTCTTTAATTTGGTTTTGTATTTTCGGCAAATGAACACAGAAATTTTTGGGAAATGAAAATGAACTCTCGTCATGGGAGAGAAACAGGCGACAAAACTACACGATCGCCGAGCATTCAAAAAACAGTTAGGTAGAGAGAGAGCGAGAGTCTCAGCAGGAGCATAAGTTGAATTGGTCAGAGAGACAGAGAGACAAGGAAAATGTACTGAACAGAGCACGCGTTGGACAGCTGTTTTGCTATGGATTGGAGCCCAGTGGCGTAACAATAGGGTGGCAATTTTCAACAAAAAATAAAAGAATTTCAATAAATTTCTATCCAAATTTGTTAATATTATGCGTAATATGGAAGAATATATTTTTGAACTGTTAAAGTTAATTTTAAAGTTTTTTTTATTAAATTAAAAAAATGTTTTTGTTCTTGAATATAAACAGTTGAAAGTTTGCAATTACATGTCCTTAATGCCTGACTGTATGCCAACGTTTTATAAGAATCGGACATAAGGGCGCGGCACCTCCCATATACATATATAAAATCTTTAAAATGGGATATAAGGCAAATTGGAAAAAAGCGAGGCTATGATAAAAGGCTATCTTTAGAAACTTGTATATTTTAATTATTTTTGAAAAAACTATAAGAACGACTTTCCACTAAGGGTAGTTGGAAAAAATAATAAATTTGAATGTTTTCAAAGAACTAACAAACAAATAAGCAAATACCATTATCAAACCATAAATATGTTCGTTGCTTAATTAGAAGGTAATTACAATCAAAGTTAACAATAATGATGTGTTTGAGTTGCTGTTAAAGTTTTTCGATAAGAGAAAAAAGAAAAACCCGGCTTTCAGTCGCTCTATAAATGCCATTTGCTGTGCGCACAACTTCAGCAATCAATCCTGTAATTTCAACAGAGACAATGTTAAGAATATATCATTTTGTTTGTATGGCAAATGTGCCAAAAACGGTGTCGGTAACAATTTGGTAAAGTTATTCAGTACATTTATTATAATTAAATGCTTCAGCTTTATTATATTTCAAAATGTTATCCGATATATGTTCTTATTAAATTCTGACTATGGATTGGATTGTTTCGTAAAACCAAGGCAAGCCACGAGTTAAGTCTGAATAACACAAAGCTTAGATTTCTACAAAATATCTACATGACTTGGAAATCGAAAAACTTCGAGAAATACTACTTGATTTATCGCGTTACCATACTTAGATAAAAATATGAGTAAATGGACTTGTTTCAGTCCAATTTATAGTTCATGGACTTTTGTTAAGCTGAAAGTAATGTCATAATACCGTTTAAACTATTTTTTGGCTGACTTATAATAAGCATGAAAGTCCTTGACGGCACAATTCCAACTAAGTTTCTAAATGAAAAGTATTTATACATATATATACAATAAACTATCCTTGTATGTAAGATATTGCATAATCCTCAGATGGAGTGCAAAGAATTAAGAAAAGCTTACTGACCAACCTTTAAACTTATGTCGCAATTACAATAGAATTTCATCTGCAATAGAATTATTATTATACGTGAATAATAAAGTTGAGGATAAATTCTCTTGAGTAAATCGTTTATACAATTTCGAAATTAAAAATAATAAGAAGCCAAATATTAGCAACACTGTTAAAGTTAGTTTATTTAAGTACTTTCACTCCCTGCTTTTCTTTGAATTTCGCTTTTTGTTTGCTCTTGTTATCCCCTTGCAGGAGCATGTTAAATTTGTCATGAAGTTTGCAACGCAGAGGAGACGAGTTCAGTTGGTACAACCATGAACGACAGATGGAACCTTTCAATTACGTGTTCTTATTAATGCTTGACTATATACCAAAGTGGGCGTGGCACCGCCCATTTATGCAAAATTATAAAAATGGGATTTCTCTATATAAATATATATAAAGAAATAAGTTTGAAAAATGTAGTGCAGTATGATTGCATTACTTGCCTTGAGACAAAGGGCGAGGCTACACAAACTTATAAAATTATTTTTGTTAAAACTATAAGAAGGATTTTCCAATAAGAGTAATTGCATAAATGCTTGCAAGAGTATATAAATTTCGACAAAGTCGGAAAAAGCTCCTTTTAATTTTTCTTGTTTTCTTTTTATTGTTATTATTATTATTTTTTTTAGCAACACGCAATGGTGACCCATACAGCAAGGGAAAGGCAGCAGTAAGGCAAAAAGAATAAGCTAAGCACATTGGGAACAAACCAAACGAACCGAGCCAAACACATAGAATTGAAATGAAACGTCGAGGTCACGCACTCGAAACTAAACGAATAATTGACTGCACAACTGACTGACTGCCTGACTGACAAATTCACTGACGAAATGATTGACTGACATACTTTGGTAGACCAACGAATGGCTTACCGAATTGTGTTTTGGGCTAAAGCGATGAGGTGAAGCGAAGTGAGGTGTGGTGCAGTGGGACTAACAGACCAGACATACGCGCAGGCACGCATTTGGCCCACTTGAAGAGGCCGCCCGGCTAATAGCCAGAGACGACGTCGTTGCTGCATTGATGTCGGTTGTTTTTTTATAGTACATAACACATTACATTATATACACGCTCAAACATTATTTACAACATACTTTTTGCCTTTGCGTTTGGGTTTGCGTTTGTCTGCTTTTCTATATGATTTCTAGAGAATTTTTCGAGGTGCGTTTTTGACTCGGTCGCCAACACTTCCATCACTGACTGTGGGGAATTGAGCGACTGTGTGGGTGGTTGTGAGGCTCTTGTATCTCAACTGTGCGTACACAACCAGCACAAATTTAAAAAAGTATCTTATGTATCGCGCTGTTAGTCATGACCTGTGCATGAGTCCTCTAAACATATTCAAGTAAACGTTCAACCGACCTGTGCACCTGACAATTCGTATACCCTGGTAAAAATGTATCTCTAAAGAAATCAATATTTCAATAAATTCTTCTTAGTTTCAATTTCCTGCTAGTAATATGCTCATTACACATTAAATTAAAGCATGTTCGTTCAATTTTAATGATATGCTATAAAAATTTAAGTGAAAAACAAGAAAGAACATTTATATTGAACGGAATTTATTATTATCATTGTTCAAAACAATCGTACACCGGAATTCGGGTAATGTATAATTGAGTAAATACATTTTGAAATTGTGTTTTCCCCCTTTTTTTTATTAGTACACTGCACACGTGTGTGACGGCAGCATTCAAAGTTTGCTCAAATGGTTCTTGGCGAGATACAGAATTGAAATTTGGAATGTAGATGTGTGTGGTCATGAAATTCGGATGATTCATGGTGTTGCAAAAAATGTTTCTGTCATAATTCTCCTTGTTAGTCTCTCAATCTTTGATAAATGTTTCAAGTTCATATAAAATTTACTTTTTTATTTGGTTTTGGGGCATGGCACCGGTTACATGACGATCAAAGCCACATGTACAGGGCATTATATTATATTGTCGAAGATGCTTAGCAATACCACTTTTTGGATATGTATAAATTTACCCTGCAGACATTATTTATCTAAAGATATCCGGTTGGAATTAAAAGAATGTAAAATCTAGAAGGACGAGAGTAAGATCCCATTAAGTATTAAGTATACATAGGTCAATAGTGTATCGTTAACGTTATATAAAAATCATTAAAATCATTGGTTGGAACATTGAAAGATCCACAAGGAAATCCTGGTCCATGGCATCAACAAAATATAACGAAATATGGTAGAAGCAACAACGTTTTTATTTCATCGATAAAGCGTAAGAACAATCTTCAGAATAAATAATAAATAATAATAATAAATTTCACATTTTTCAAATGATTTACTTGAAATTTTAAACAACTTTTTATGTGACTACAATCTGCATATTATCGTTGGAATAATGACTCAGTGCTGTAAAATACTAAACAAATATTTTTCTTTTATTTTATTGGAAAAACAAACTAATTAACAATGAAATGAGGCTCAATTATTATTGATTTGATGAGGCATTATGTCAGATTTTATTTTGCTACTAAGTGTAAGAACTACTTTAATAATCAAACTTAAAGAGCAAAAAAATCTAAGGCCATAATGTCTACAAAAGCCATAAAGCAACACTTAAATTGTCGATATAGCCTATCAGAAAAGCGTATCTTCGGTTAGGCACACGCGCCAAGTCGCCGCCTCATTGATTCCGAAGAAGCTTTCGACAAAATCAAATGCAATAAAATTCAAGTGTGGCATATACACTTGTAAAGTGAGATGAAGGCAAGCAGAGATGTGAAGCATTTTAGTGTACGAAACCGTATTTTGGTTTGTGCCAAGGCCTAAACAAACAAAGGCAGCAAAGCCTACGTAAAAGTCGGGCCAAAGTACACGTTAAGTGTTTATAGGGTCATAATGGCTTACAGTAACAATAGCCGTAGCAACAACAGCAACAACAAACATTGAAGATGCGCATAACAAAAAATAATAACCATAAGACTAAACTATTTAAGCACAAAGCGGCATGCAACAACAGGCTGCCCCACATTGACACATGTACTTTCAGATACATTTAATACACACACACACACACACACACACATGCGCATCCACTAAATCGTTCGGATAATATATATGTATGTACACGAACATGTACAGAATGTATTGTTAAGAAAATTGCTACCTCAGCGCACGCCTGCTATGCACCAATAAACCGCCCCACACCCCCTTTATGCATAGGCTGCTGGCACATTGATGGCGGATCGTTCGGTCGGTTCGGGCGTGGAAACAGCGCCGAAATGCCTTAAATTGTTTATTTTGCTATGAATAAGAATCAACCACAACAATAAAGCATACAACACGAAAACATACTATTTTGTGATTCACTTAACAATAAAATGGCAACATAATGATAAATGTTATACAAATTTAATGAAATTTTTAAGTCAGTTCTAATTTGAATTGATTCGATTTGTAAGCCATGTGCTTTCCTTATTAATGGAATAAAAAAATACATGTTTTTTTTATACTTAATTCTTTAAAAACATAACCGAAAGAAGATTGTTGTTAAAAATAGAAATTGTGTACCATATTAAAACGCTCTTAAAATTAATTACTCGTAGTGTTGCACGAATCCTAGGATTTGGTTTCGAAACAATGAAGTATTTGTTTTAAACGACTACAAGTCCCGAATTTGACGTTGTTTTATTTAGACCGCACACATCTTATATACCAATCAATTATTTTAATTAAAAGTTGTTTCCGAAACATTTGATTTTTGACATGACATGAAAGTCATTTGAAATTTTAAATACTTTTTTGAAGTCATCAAGAAATGTGAGGTCATTGCCAACCATTCAAAAGCGCATAGAAGATGCACGCACGCATAGGCAAACTCACTCAGCGATACATATACGTAATAATGACAACAAATTATAATAATATACGCATGAGGCATGAAAATATTTGCTTACATTTTTGATTTTTTCGTTGATTTTGTTTTCGAAGGAAATGTGTATGAATCACTCATACGCTCAGTGGCATGACTTGGCTGACTCGCTGGCGACTGCCTGTCAAACGTACGTTCATTGCGCCCAAATATATAAGTATATATATGTATGTATATGTATTTGTAGAACAAAATCAACATGTACAATGAAAATAAATCAAATGTGCATTTTAAATTTCAATTTCCTGCGAGAGTTGCTTCTGAGCGATAAACTACATTAGTAAATGGCGAAAGAGCGAGCAAGTGAGTTAACGTCAAAGCTGCGAGTGTGCTAGGCAGGACATCCGCTTCCGTTTATAATAAGCGTGCCTTACGAAATTGCATTCTGCATAAATTTTGCATTGTTTATGAAGACAAAAGTAACACACACACACACATACACACACAGTTTATGCACACATAGAACAAAATGTTTGCTTTGTTTTGTGCTGTGAATGTTTATTTTTATAAATCCCTTTTTTTTTCCTTAATTTTAGTTTAGAACTTCCATTTTGACATGCATAAATTCTTAATAAATTTACATACACAACTCATAGCATTGACTGCCAACAACAAATGCGATTTTTCACTCGACTACTTGTAGATTAGTTTCGATTTTCCGCTTTTTTCGAAAGTTGGTTTTGTCTTTAAATGAAAGCACAGTGCTTATATTTGGCGATGCTTTTATTTTAAATTTGTAGTCTTATTTAAGGATAACACGCAATTTTCATTGTAGTAATAAAAATCGTTTGAAAAATTGTTTGGCGAGGAAAAATCCCGAACCCAGTCTTCTTTTCTTTCACTGCGCGTAATTTACGCGCGCGTTCGTTTGTCGTTGTTGTTGATTCGTTTCACACTGACTCTGTAAAAATTTACAGTTAGCACTGTTTGTTTACATTTCTGGCTTCAAAGAGATGGCATGTGAAAAATGAGAGAAATCATTGAAAAAAAACGGGATGCGATTCTGCCCAAAATGTAGGCTGTTAAAGTCCAAACAGCTGAAGCATTGTTGTAAAGTGTTTGGTATGTCAGCTGTTAAGCATCCCGTCAACCATTTGCCAGCACTGGTTTGTCAAATGAATTTTAAATAAGCTTTCGTTTAGCTGTCTTGCCTTTTTAAAACAGCGTTTTTTTTCTTATGATTCCGCTAAAAACAAATATTATGTCAAGCATACATAAGGCACTTCAGATTTCCCACCGGATTAACAGTCAATGTGCACACTCACATGGGAGGACTGTTAAGGCCCCGTTTCGTTTCAGTTGTGTTCTCGCTCTATTTTAGAAGATCTCCTACACTTATTTTTAGAATCAAATATAAAGCTTTTAAGGTATTTATTCCTAAAGAAAATATGAATATAATATTTTTTGTTTTAGGAAGTAATCCTAAAGTCCCAGTCGATAATTCTGCGTCAAAGAAAAACTGCCCTATTAGGATGGGCAGAGTGCGCCAAATTACACTGTCCTCCAGCCAAGAGAGTTCGAGAGCGGAAAGGGACGGATCTCGGCCCCTCCTCAGGTATTTTCAATACTTGAATTAGGTCTGATTTATGCAAAAAGTGTTCGGAAGTGTACAAATCGGTGATCTTGGCTCCTCTCTTTGTGACCAGGTCGTTACGCTCTTGTTTATAGCTCAAGGGAAATTGTCCTTTTTTAACTCGTTGTACACAATTCACGAATTTATTCTAGTTAATTTATTTTTATTGAAATATGAAAAAATGAGAAATTCCTTTGTTACTCTCTCATTTTGTCTTTTTCAATTAAATCACACAAAACGGACACAAAATACGCCAAGAATCTAACAAGAATGATCACCGCCAAATTCCTTTTATTTCTTTTTTCAGTTCACTTTGTCAATAATCACTCAGTATGTATGTCGTCAATAATCACTCAGTAACATAGGGCGCTTCAATGTGGAAAAAAAAATACGCCACTTGTTTCTCTGAGTAAAGATTTTTTAGCATCTTCAAAAAAATTTTCTCTCACTAGTTTCATAAGCCGCGGCCGCTTCTCTCAACATTGTAGTGACGCATGTCTCGCAGAAGCCACGCAATACTTTGAGCAAAATTAATATTGAGATCAGTCGATGTGCTACTACGGTTGAGAAAGGTTGTGTGCGTGGGTGCGGGACGGCGACTGAATTTGTTAAAATCGTGCGTGCTATTAAATAATATATTTTGATTTATTAAATATTATTAACATTTTTATACTCGTTTTAATGAACAAAACAGTGGCTCGAAGGGTTTGTCGAAGTCAAGCACTCACGACTGCAATTCTTTATTAGTTTTTACTTATAATTTTGTTAACATATCGTTGAGATGCTTGAAAAAAGTTTATGTTGATTTATTCGACAAAAAGTGCAAAGTTATGAATGATCATTCAAAGAAAGTACCATCGTGTGCGGACACATACCCACATAAAGTTTCTAAACTTTAAAAATTTCTACGATTTATAAGCGATCCGATTTTGCAAATACGAATTGAAAAGAATTATGAAATATAGCACAACTACATATTTGTGAAAATGGTTTTAAGGTAAGTCATCACTAAAGCTCCTTTGTGGCTTAAATTTCTTATGTAAAAATGACCAAATCAAACTAACTTAATAACAAAGTGTTGAGCAATATATATAATATTTTGTAGCCTCCAATTTTTTATTGTTCCTAAAGGTTTTCAGTACAAGCTATGAGTACTAGGAAAAATGTATTCACAATAAAAAAATAATATACCATACTCCAAAATTTTTACTTTTAGTGATATATTTCTAATGTATAATTGTAGTGGCCTCTTATTACATCGAGATAAAGGATTTGGTTGTATGTAACTTAACAGGAATACCCTTGAACATTTTTAAAAACCTCGCAATCTTACTAAGCTAACGAAGTTCTAAGGTGTTTACTTGATTCAATAAATAATCCTAATGATGTATTATTATTTTAATGTTTCACAGCTTAATCGAACAGCTAATACTTTCTTCTGTAAGCGTTTTTAAAAGTCTGCTGTGGCGACATCCATTACGGAAAGTAATGAGCCTTAGAAGTCATAGTTAATTCATTTGCATAATAATTTTTTCGATTACTTAACGTTTATTTTTGGAAACCATCATCAAATGCCAAAACGTTTGCTCTTCATAAACGAATTGTGTGGTTTCAAAATGTGCCAAAAATTGGCCAATTAAGGATTAACAGATTATGTTTGCGCCAACAACAAGAAGTATTTCACATGCGACAACTTGCCTTAGGTCCGTTTGATTGTTTGACACTCGTTAGAGTATCTACAGGTAGCCGCAATAGTCATAGACACCGAACACACACACACACTCGCACACACGAACGTATGACACCTACACACGTATACACCTAAAACGAAGACAAACCGATTCGGCGCTGCGTGGCCCATTGATTTTCCTGCATGTGCCACAAAAAACAGTTAGTTGCATTTCGTTGGGGTACATGATAATAATCATAGGAATAAAAGCAGCGGTTAAACTAAAACCGTGAGACGATTAAATGAGAGCACAGCTGAAATGCACTTTTTGCAACAAAATAAAGTGTTGAGTCTTGCAATTAAAAATTTCAACATATATTACTACTTAAAGTTCAATGAAAACTCTTAACTTCATTGTTTGTTTTTTTTTACTTAACATTTACACATACTTTTTTCCAGTACTTTTAATTGAAATCATAATTAAACGTATTTTCCGTCCTTTTCGAAACTTCCATCAATAATGCAAACTTAAAATTTGCCGTTTCACTCTATGTCTCTCTATCTTTTTCTCACTTCATATGAGGCTTTGTGAGCGGTCGAAGTTAGTCGCGCGTGATATATCAACCGTCTTCTTGCACAGAATGGCAACAACTGAAATTCGTAACTAACATTTATGTTTAATGCGATGTTTGTTTGTTATGCTCTTCGGCTCAAACGACGAAATGCAGTATGAAGCTTTTAACCAAGCTTCGTCCTATAAAGGCCAAATGTAGGACATTCCGAAGGATTCGTACATTTCATGTGACACTCTCTTTTAAAAGTTTTGCTCAAAGCGAACATTTTATATAAATAACAAAGCTTTCATTGAGTTACTACTTTTTTTTTGTATGTTTTGAAAAAAGTAGTGAAGAAGGTAGTTTGGACTTTCAATTGTTTATACTGTCTATAAAAACAATTCGGGTTTTTCCTCATTTTTACTTGTTGCGGTTTGAAAATTGGTTACCCACCGAGCGCAATTGTGAGAGAGTGTCAATATTAGAATGGTGAAATATACATACATATGTGATATATTGATGAGATCAGCTAATATTTGAAAACTTAGTTAGACCCAAGAAATAAAGAAATGTATATTCAGAATAAAAGTGATATAATTGAAAAATCTAACGTCGTCAGCATAAAATAGAGCTTGTATTGAGATTGATATTTTTATTTAATATTATTATTATTTTAATATTATAATAAAATTTATTTATATTATTTTTCTATTCCAAATAAAGAAAAAATTGAAAACCATTTTCACAAATGTATGCTTGACATAATGTTTGTTTTTAGCGGAATCATAAGAAAAAAAACGCTGTTTTAAAAAGGCAAGACAGCTAAACGAAAGCTTATTTAAAATTCATTTGACAAACCAGTGCTGGCAAATGGTTGACGGGATGCTTAACAGCTGACATACCAAACACTTTACAACAATGCTTCAGCTGTTTGGATTTTAACAGCCTACATTTTGGGCAGAATCGCATCCCGTTTTTTTTCAATGATTTCTCTCATTTTTCACATGCCATCTCTTTGAAGCCAGAAATGTAAACAAACAGTGCTAACTGTAAATTTTTACAGAGTCAGTGTGAAACGAATCAACAACAACGACAAACGAACGCGCGCGTAAATTACGCGCAGTGAAAGAAAAGAAGACTGGGTTCGGGATTTTTCCTCGCCAAACAATTTTTCAAACGATTTTTATTACTACAATGAAAATTGCGTGTTATCCTTAAATTAGACTACAAATTTAAAATAAAAGCATCGCCAAATATAAGCACAGTGCTTTCATTTAAAGACAAAAACAACCTTTCGATAAAAAAGCGGAAAATCGAAACTAATCTACAAGTAGTCGAGTGAAAAATCGCATTTGTTGTTGGCAGTCAATGCTATGAGTTGTGTATGTAAATTTATTAAAAATTTATGCATGTCAAAATGAGAGTTCTAAACTAAAATTAAAAAAAAAAGGGATTTATAAAAATAAACATTCACAGCACAAAACAAACATTTTGTTCTATGTGTGCATAAACTGTATGTGTATGTGTGTGTGTGTTACTTTTGCCTTCATAAACAATGCAAAATTTATGCAGAATGCAATTTCGTAAGGCACGCTTATTATAAACGGAAGCGGATGTCCTGCCTAGCACACTCGCAGCTTTGACGCTAACTCACTTGCTCGCTCTTTCGCCATTTACTAATGTAGTTTATCGCTCAGAAGCAACTCTCGCAGGAAATTGAAATTTAAAATGCACATTTGATTTATTTTCATTGTACATGTTGATTTTGTTCTACAAATACATATACATATATATACATATATATTTGGGCGCAATGAACGTACGTTTGACAGGCAGTCGCCAGCGAGTCAGCCAAGTCATGCCACTGAGCGTATGAGTGATTCATACACATTTCCTTCGAAAACAAAATCAACGAAAAAATCAAAAATGTAAGCAAATATTTTCATGCCTCATGCGTATATTATTATAATTTGTTGTCATTATTACGTATATGTATCGCTCAGTGAGTTTGTCTATGCGTGCGTGCATCTTCTATGCGCTTTTTAATGGTTGGCAATGACCTCACATTTCTTGATGACTTCAAAAAAGTATTTAAAATTTCAAATGACTTTCATGTCATGTCAAAAATCAAATGTTTCGGAAACAACTTTTAATTAAAATAATTGATTGGTATATAATATGTGTGCGGTCTAAATAAAACAACGCCAAATTCGGGACTTATAGTCGTTTAAAACAAATACTTCATTGTTTCGAAACCAAATCCTAGGATTCGTGCAACACTACGAGTAATTAATTTTAAGAGCGTTTTAATATGGTACACAAATTCTATTTTTAACAACAATCTTTCGATTATGTTTTTAAAGTATTAAGAATAATAGAACATGTATTTTTTTATTCCATTAATAAGGAAAGCTCATGGCTTACAAATCGAATCAATTCAAATTAGAACTGACTTAAAAATTTCATTAAATTTGTAAAACATTTATCATTATGTTGCCATTTTATTGTTAAGTGAATCACAAAATAGTATGTTTTCGTGTTGTATGCTTTATTGTTGTGGTTGATTCTTATTCATAGCAAAATAAACAATTTAAGGCATTTCGGCGCTGTTTCCACGCCCGAACCGACCGAACGAACCGCCATCAATGTGCCAGCAGCCTATGCATAGAGGGGTGTGGGGCGGTTTATTGGTGCATAGCAGGCGTGCGCTGAGGTAGCAATTTTCTTAACAATACATTCTGTACATGTTTCGTGTACATACATATATATTATCCGAACGATTTAGTGTATGCGCATGTGTGTGTGTGTGTGTATATTAAATGTATCTGAAAGTACATGTGTCAATGTGGGGCAGCCTGTTGTTGCATGCCGCTTTGTGCTTAAATAGTTTAGTCTTATGGTTATTATTTTTTGTTATGCGCATCTTCAATGTTTGTTGTTGCTGTTGTTGCTGTTGCTGTTGTTGCTACGGCTATTGTTACTGTAAGCCATTATGACCCTATAAACACTTAACGTGTACTTTGGCCCGACTTTTACGTAGGCTTTGCTGCCTTTGTTTGTTTAGGCCTTGGCACAAACCAAAATACGGTTTCGTACACTAAAATGCTTCACATCTCAGCTTGCCTTCATCTCTCTTTACAAGTGTATATGCCACACTTGAATTTTATTGCATTTGATTTTGTCGAAAGCTTCTTCGGAATCAATGAGGCGGCGACTTGGCGCGTGTGCCTAACCGAAGATACGCTTTTCTGATAGGCTATATCGACAATTTAAGTGTTGCTTTATGGCTTTTGTAGACATTATGGCCTTAGATTTTTTTGCTCTTTAAGTTTGATTATTAAAGTAGTTCTTACACTTAGTAGCAAAATAAAATCTGACATAATGCCTCATCAAATCAATAATAATTGAGTCTCAGTTCATTGCTAATTAGTTCGTTTTCTATCAAATAAAAGAAAAATATTTGTTTAGTATTTTATAGCACTGAGTCATTATTCCACCGACAATATGCATATTGTAGTCACATAAAAAGTTGTTTAAAATTTCAAGTAAATCATTCGAAAAATGTGTAATTTATTATTTATTCTGAAGATTCTTCTTACGACTTATCGCTGAAATCAAAACGTTGTTGCTTCTACCATATTTCGTTATATTTTGTTGATGCCATGGACCAGGATTTCCTTGTGGATCTTTCAATGTTCTATCCAAGGTTTTTAAGGATTTTTTATAACGTTAACGTTAACGATACACTATTGACCTATGTATACTTAATACTTAATGGGATCTTACTAGATTTTACATTCTTTTAATTTCAAACGGATATCTTTAGATAAATAATGTCTGCAGGGTAAATTTATACATATCCAAAAAAGTGGTATTGCCAAGCATCTGTACATGTGGCTTTGATCGTCATGTAACCGGTGCCATGCCCCAAAACCAAATAAAAAAGTAAATTTTATATGAACTTGAAATATTTATCAAAGATTGAGAGACTAACAAGGAGAATTATGACATAAACATTTTTTGCAACACCATGAATCATCCGAATTTCATGACCACACACATCTACATTCCAAATTTCAATTCTGTATCTCGCCAAGAACCATTTGAGCAAACTTTGAATGCTGCCGTCACACACGTGTGCAGTGTACTAATAAAAAAAGGGGGAAAACACAATTTCAAAATGTATTTACTCAATTATACATTACCCGAATTCCGGTGTACGATTGTTTTGAACAATGATAATAATAAATTCTGTTCAATTTAAATGTTCTTTCTTGTTTTTTTTTTTTTTTTTGTTTTTCACTTAAATTTTTATAGCATATCATTAAAATTGAACGAACATGCTTTAATTTAATGTGTAATGAGCATATTACTAGCAGGAAATTGAAACTAAGAAGAATTTATTGAAATATTGATTTCTTTTGAGATACATTTTTACCAGGGTATACGAATTGTCAGGTGCACAGGTCGGTTGAACGTTTACTTGAATATGTTTAGAGGACTCATGCACAGGTCATGACTAACAGCGCGATACATAAGATACTTTTTTAAATTTGTGCTGGTTGTGTACGCACAGTTGAGATACAAGAGCCTCACAACCACCCACACAGTCGCTCAATTCCCCACAGTCAGTGATGGAAGTGTTGGCGACCGAGTCAAAAACGCACCTCGAAAAATTCTCTAGAAATCAAATAGAAAAGCAGACAAACGCAAACCCAAACGCAAAGGCAAAAAGTATGTTGTAAATAATGTTTGAGCGTGTATATAATGTAATGTGTTATGTACTATAAAAAAACACACCGACATCAATGCAGCAACGACGTCGTCTCTGGCTATTAGCCGGGCGGCCTCTTCAAGTGGGCCAAATGCGTGCCTGCGCGTATGTCTGGTCTGTTAGTCCCACTGCACCTCACCTCACTTCACTTCACCTCATCGCTTTAGCCCAAAACACAATTCGGTAAGCCATTCGTTGGTCTACCAAAGTATGTCAGTCAATCATTTCGTCAGTGAATTTGTCAGTCAGGCAGTCAGTCAGTTGTGCAGTCAATTATTCGTTTAGTTTCGAGTGCGTGACCTCGACGTTTCATTTCAATTCTATGTGTTTGGCTCGGTTCGTTCGGTTTGTTCCCAATGTGCTTAGCTTCTTCTTTATGCCTTACTGCTGCCTTTCCCTTGCTGTATGGGTCACCATTGCGTGTTGCTAAAAAAAATAATAATAATAACAATAAAAAGAAAACAAGAAAAATTAAAAGGAGCTTTTTCCGACCTTGTCGAAATTTATATACTCTTGCAAGCATTTATGCAATTACTCTTATTGGAAAATCCTTCTTATAGTTTAAAAAAAAATAATTTTATAAGTTTGTGTAGCCTCGCCCTTTGTCTCAAAGCAAGTAATGCAATCATACTGCACTACATTTTTCAAACTTATTTCTTTGTATATATGTATATAGAGAAATCCCGTGGTGCCTCACCAACTTTGGTATAAAGTCAAGCATTAATAAGAACACTTAATTAAAAGTTCACGTTTGTTTATATTCAAGAACGAAAACATTTATATAGTGGGAGATGAACAGTGACTGGAAATTCTGAGTTTAAGTTATTCGACATCTTCAAAACTCTGGAAGTAGTTTGCACTGAAACGTTCAGTCATTCAAGGTTTTATGAATTCAACTCGCCTCCTCTGTGTTGCAAACTTTACGACAAATTTAACATGCTCCTGCAAGGGGATAACAAAAGCAAACAAAAAGCAAAATTCAAAGAAAAGCAGGGAGTGAAAGTACTTAAATAAACTAAGTTTAACAGTGTTGCTAATATTTGGCTTCTTATTTTTTTTAATTTCGAAATTGTATAAACGATTTACTCAAGAGAATTTATCCTCAACTTTATTATTCACGTATAATAATAATTCTATTGCAGATGAAATTCTATTGTAATTGCGACATAAGTTTAAAGGTCGGTCAGTAAGCTTTTCTTAATTCTTTGCACTCTATTTGAGGATTATGCAATGTCTTACATACAAGGATAGTTTATTGTATACATATAAATACTTTTCATTTCTGGGGTTGCAACTTAGTTGAAATTTTGCCGTCAAGGACTTTCATGCTTATTATAAGTCAGCCAAAAAATAGTTTAAACGGTATTATGACATTACTTTCAGCTCAACAGTCCATGAACTATAAATTGGACTGAAACAAGTCCATTTACTCATATTTTTATCTTAGTATGGCAACGCGATAAATCAAGCAGTATATCTCGAAGTTTTTCGATTTCCAAGTCATGTAGATATTTTGTAGAAATCTAAGCTTTGTGTTATTCAGACTTAACTCGTGGCTTGCCTTGGTTTTACGAAACGATATAATCCATAGTCAGAATTAAATAAAAACATGTCTATGATAACATTTTGAAATATAATAAAGATGAATCATTTATTTATAATAAATGCAATGAATAACTTTACCAAATTGTTATCGACACCGTTTTTGGCTCATTTGCCTCACAAACAAAATGATATATTCTTAACATTGTCTCTGTTGAAATTACAGGATTGATTGCTGAATTTGTGCGCACAGCAAATGGTATTTATAGGGCGACTGAAAGCCGGGTTTTTCTTTTTTCTCTTATCGAAAAACTTTAACAGCAACTCAAACACATCATTATTGTTAACTTTGATTGTAATTACCTTCTAATTAAGCAACGAACATATTTGTGGTTTGATAATGGTATTTGCTATATTTGTTTATTAGTTCTTTGAAAACGTTCAAATTGAGTTATTTTTTCCAACTACCCCTATTGGAAAGTCCTTCTTGTGGCCTTTTTTTTGCCAAAAGAGATTCAAATATTTAAGT
>JBAMBP010001461.1:0-37213 GCA_037044515.1 Phortica magna
AACAGCAGCTAAATAAAAAATAAAGATGAAAAACAAAAAATCATATCAATCATACGCCTCGTCGGTCATGGCAAGTTTATTTTTCTTCTGTATTTATTTTTTTTTACCATATATTTTTTTCATTTTTCACATGACTTTCAACTTGTTTTGTTGCATGAAAATTGCTCTGTTATAAACTGTTGACGATAAACGATGACTTTGACGGTTGTTTGTTGTTTGTTTCCAAAAACGAGTTTTCTTTTTTAATTACCCAAATTAAAGATGGACTGCAAGACAAAAGCCAGAAAAACAAGCTACAAATAATTTTCCATGCAAGCTTTCTAAATTTTTTCACAACACATTTTTTGCCGCAATTGCAGCAAGTGAGTGAGTGAGGGGTAGAGAATAATATCCATTTAATTCAACCTAAAACAAAATCAACTTAGAGATCTTCAAATCGTTGTCAACATAAAGAAGAAGAAGAAGTAGATAAAAAAAAAAGGAACGTGTACGTAGATTCAATTAAGGAAATTGGTAAACGCGCCTAAAGGCAACCAAAGACAGCAAAGCGATACACAAAGGCGTGTCTCATGTCTTTATGCCGCACCGCAAGGCAAGAAAATCTCACACACACACACATGGCACACGCACACATACACACATGGACAAGGCTTGCAAGCTGCATTGATTGCTTGTAAGTCATTAATTGCTAAATGCTGTTATTTTGCTCACCAGCAACAACAACAACAACAGCAACAAATAATCGATGTTAGATACAGACACACACACACACACATTGTTGCCACAAGCATTTCTTGCCTACTTTTGAGTTTTTGTTTTTGTTGGTGTAGTGCTGTGTTGTTGCTGCTTTAATGCTACTTTTTTTAAGGCTTCTGCTGCCATTCTCACCGCTTTCTTTGCGCTAAATTTGTAACTTTTTCTATTTGGCGTAACATTTTCATCTGCTGTATTATGTGTGTTTGCGTATGATCTTGCTGCTTTCACCTATTTGCCGCCTATACTGTAAGCCAAGCCTGCGCTAATACACAACACGCAGAATGTATCGCAAGACGACCGTACTGCACTCTCGCAAAATTGTTGTCATTGTCGTCAAACAGCAACTGTCAACCGCCGCCAACATGACAAAACCAAAATACATTCAAGCAGCAACAGCACATCAACAGCTTAGTCACTTCTCGTCGTCAGAAACAAACACCGTCATCAAAGTCATCCTACTCATCAGCAACAACAACAACAACAACATCATTAACAGCAACATTATCATGTTGCGACAACATTTGTCCTCCTTCCAACGCATCACCATCATCAGCATTGTAATCTTTACCACTTTACCGACTACAACAACAGTCAAGCCAACAACACACAACACACAACAACCACCAACGAATTGCGTGTCTTCTTCTGCTGCTGTTGCTGCTGCTTCTTCTTCCTCTTTTTATGTCTTCCGTCCGCCATCTTTTTCGACTTGTCGGTCTTTATTGCTCCACTTTGCTCATCTCTAACATTGATTCCTCGCTTTTCTGCCGCGCCGTTGTCATCTTCATCACTCATTTACTTCGCGTAAAAAAACTCACTTTTTATTTACGCATTTTTTACTTTTCTGTGTTGTATGCGAATGTGTAAATGTATCTATGTATCTGTGTATCTAAAGTGCTCTTTAACGTCGTGCATACCCTTTGGCTGCTTGTCTTCTCCATCAACATTTGTTTCAAATAATCTTCTTCTTTTTTTTGCCACCTTTGCCTTAACCGTTAGCATTTACCGTTGTTACTGTTGTCGTTGCTTTTGTTGTTTTTGTTGTTCTTGTTGTGTCGTACAGACTTTTACCACTTTAGTCAGTCAAGTCTCCAGACGCCGTCACTCGTTTGGTTGGCACACCTCCTCCTCCTCCGCCCAAATGGCAACCATTTTTTCTTTTTTTATGTATGTAACGCGTCGTAATTCATTTTTAATAGATTTCTGCTGCTTCTTGTTTCGTTAACACGCGTGGAGAAGTTCTCCTCGTCTTGTTTACTTTTTTTCGCGTTTTCCACTTTACGTCAGATACAAGTTACAATATTCACTTGCGCAAAAGTTTCAACCAAGTCTGGCAGTAACCATCATCATCATCACCATTAAAGCCATAATCATCATCATCGTCATCATTATTGCGTTGTAAGTTGTAATTTCGCACTCAATTTTTTAGCGACGACAAAACACTTTTGGTTTTGTTAAATATTTCATCTTTTTAGCGGCAACTTCGATTTGCATTGTAGTGCGTTCTTCTTTTTCTTCTTCTTTGTATCTGTAGCTGCTTGTAGCAAGCGCCGTATAAGGGTTGTTCCTTCATACATACACAACTTCAAATTGCCAAAAAAAAAATCTACCCAAAGCAAGAGAGAAAATCTTTTGAGCATGTTACATGTGTTCGCACTTCTCATTAGCACACGTTGTTTTTTTTTTGTTTTCAATCTTGGTCCTTTTTTTCCATTTATCTGTTGCCTATGTTTAATTATCACAGATACTCAAACTTCAACTTTTCAAACAAAGTTGTCTATGTAGGCCTCTGCCATAAAACCTGCTGCCACGTTACTTCTGCTGCGGTTGCTTCTTCTTCGTCTTGCTCATCACACACATGAAAATTAATTTTTAAAATTAATTATGCACATGTGTATCTCCTCTATGTTGGTTCGTTCGTTCGTTTGTATGTATCTGTACATTTATCTTGTTTGTCTGTGAAAATGTGCACTGTAGTCTGTTTTTATGAGCCGCCAGCGAATTGTCCTTTCAAACACCTGTGACAAAAACCTTCCTATATGCGAACGGAAGGGAGGAGCAGAGGGAGAAAGAGAGATGGAGAGCGAAAAACCGAGTGCGGAATCAACAATGTGGAAAACTCATTAAACTTTACATACATGTTTCTCTTTTTCTTTTTTGTTCGTTATTATTTTAACATTATGTAAAATATACATGCATGTATGATATAAATATTAATTACATTGAGCCGTTTACTTTCTCGCACATCTCTCCCCGACTAACCACTCGCCGCTTATGCTTTAATGATGCTGCTTGCGGCGGCTCAAGTGGTTTTAAAAATCCGACCCCTACAAATAAATATAAGCGGCTTAAAACGATTCAAAAACTTTCTGCGCCATTTTGAGTTAATTGTTGGCTAACAACAAAAACAACAACACAAAATACAACATAATGCCATTTCAAGTCCCAATAGTCAAATGAGTGAATAATGTATAAAACATTAGTTGCTACAAGAGAGAAATGGTCAGGTGAAGTGATGAGTTGGAAATTTGATAGCTCAGGGTTTTTATCTTGTAAATTAACGGCCCTTTTCTGGTCACTGGTTCTGGTCTAAAGTGCTTTTAATAGTACGGTAATAGAAAAATTAATAGGTTTTATATTCCAGTCACTGCTACTGCCCCTTTGGAAATCCCGTCGTCCTTGGTAAAAAAAAAAATCAGCTATTAAAAAAACTGTTTTTTAATAGAAGAACAAATAAATAAAACACGCTGTTAAAATCCTATTATCAAGCTATTTAATTGAATGTTTCTATTAACAGTGCTTAGAAGAGTAGTAGTAGAAAAGAGGGATACATTGGAATCAAGAAAAAACATTACATAAGCACATTCAACACATCGGCCCTTTAGCATTAAAACCTTGACTTCACAATTAATATTACACTGACGTATGTAACATGTGGCTTTATGTTACATAAGGACATACATTACGTAAGTGTCGGTTCAGCATTTCAACTTAGCTTTCGAATTTGAAGCCATACTAGTATTTGTGCTTTGTGGCCTTATACAACACTTGAGTTTATTTGGTTTTTTTTGTAATTTTATTTTTCAAGAACTCTTTACAGACTCAAATGAGGTTAAAGAGAACTATGCTCGTGTCCTATTTAACCTCATTTGCCGCTCTTTGATGGTGAATTTGTACGAGTTTCCTTTTGTATAGACATAAAGGTATCAAAGAAGTATCAAATATTTTCTCGCATTGAAATAAATATGAGTAACAGTAAAGGTACAAAAGAGAAAAGTAATTAATTGAATCAATCAAAATATAAAGCCTCAATAAACAGAGATAAATGTATCTCGACCCGAAACTGATTTGATTAATTCATATCCTTTAAGCATGGAATGCAGTGATTTAATCAATTGTTGTTACAATAATATAATGTATGAAAAAACCTTGTTTAGTATTTTCCAACTTCTAACTCAGCTGACAAATATAAATCATTCAACACAATATTATGTAAGAATAATATTCCTTGTTGAAAATTAGAAATATATTTATAACTGTCTGTTCGCATTTTTAGTTTCTTCAACTTCGTTAACTTTAACAATTTGTCTATCATTTCCATTCTGTGTAAGTATCTCACCCCTCATGTCAAAATCTTCTGTGCGCACGCCACTTCAAACTTCCGGTTAAGCCAAAAAGAATGAAAAAAATAAGAAAAGAAAATCAAATTCAAACTTTCTTTACATTAACTTGGCACAATTAATCTTCTTTAAGTGCGTTGGTCGTACAACAAAAGCGGAGATGAGTTGAAGCACTTTAACTCCCAAGTGACCAACTTTCAAGCTAATTGGCAATTGTTGCCAAACTAACGACGACCAAAGTCCAACAGAAATATATAAATTAATAAGTTTTTCTTTTCTTAACCAACACTTTATTATTTTTCTTCGCCTGCAGGCTTCAAGTACAATTGAAAAAATAACAACAACAAAACAAAAGAAAGCTACAGAAAATACAGCAAAAAAAAAAAAAGTCAAAGAACAAAAAAGTATAAAAACGAACTGCGCGCAAAACTTTTATGAACTGTTAAAACGAGCTGAGTCCTGAGCTAAAATTAACAATGCCGCCGCCGCCATTAGCAGCGCACAACAACAATAACAACAAAGCCGCCAAGTCAAAGCGATAGTCATAGTCATAGTCGTAGTGAAAGTCAAAGCGAACAAATTAAGTCAACAAATGGTGCAGAAATATTTAATTACACAAACAATAAGCACTAATAATTGCCACCAATACTCGTCTAAGCGAGCATCAGCGACCAGACCAAAATGGCTGCCGTATCCTGCTCAGCGTACGTACGTATAGCTGTGTGTGTGTGTGTGTGTGTATGTGTGTGTTTGGCGTAAAGGTGCCGACGAGCTTATCATGTCAAAGTACAAGTAGTTAGGCGAGGAAGGTGGGGAAGCGTGAATTATGTGAAACGCATTTAATATTAATTTTGTGTCAAATAAGTAGAAACGTAATTATTCGCACATGTCATATAAACCAACACACGGCGCACAAACACACATGTCAAAACACACACACACACACAGGCAGTCACAGATACACACGTATACAAAGCCACTCAAATTGAGTTTGACAAGCACTCGCGCAAATTGTCGAAATCCCTTAATATGATGACCTATTAAAATTATGCCCTATGCGTGCGAATGAAAGAGCAAGCGAACGAGTGAGTGAACGTGATATGACCGACAACAGCAGAAACAACAACAAGTACGAGTATAATAACAATAGCCAGCAAGAATGGAACGCCAGCAGCCGCAACAATGGCGGCTCAAAGTATTACTTGATTGTATCAACATAACATTAGTATGGGTATTTTTGGTTCACTTCAGATACACTCACATACACACACACACACACATACACACATACAGAAACCTGCACGCCCACAGTTGAAATTGTAAAAGGACCACAGATACACTTCATATCTACCCAGCAAAACTTTAAAGCCTTTATAAATGCCTCTTATAAGCCTTTTTGTGCAATCACATTGAGGTTTGGCTTCATTGTCACTCTCCATGATTTTTACACAGGCGTGGCCGCGAACGCAATGCTTTTGAGGCTCACTTTTGCCTTGAAAACACATTGATTTGCAACCTCAAAAGCATTGAAAACAGCCTTAGCATACAATGAAGAGCGAAGCTCGGTCACCTTTATTTCTGCATTGACATGCAATGTGTTTTCAAGGTGTGAACGAAATGAAACTGAAACGTTTCGTAACAGGAACGTTACAGTTTTTGCTGGACAGACTGTTGATGGTCTGCTATTGTTTTGCGTTTGCAATGAAATTTTTGTTTTTGCTTTTGTTTTTGTGATCGCGGGTTCGAATCCTGCCGCGGACTAGTTAAAAAATTATTTTTTTTTTTTTTTTGCTTATTAACAGAAATAAGAACAAAACAATAATTAAATAATATGATTTAAAAAAAAAAAAAAAGTTATTTTTGTGAGGATTTTTATTCTGATTTTTTTCTTTTCTTTACACTATTTTGCATTTTCTTTTATTTTCCTTGCTAGATTCAGATGAGTAAACATTAGTTAAATGTGATTATTAAGTAGAGGAGAAGAAAACTTACATGTTTTTTGAGTGAAACGCCCTGACCAGGATTCGAACACAGGCACATCGACTTGTTGAGCCGCCGCTTTACCAAAACGGCCATTGAGATATGTTAGAAATGTGCGCTTAACTTGATCATATGCACAAGAGTAGATCAACCGTTGGCAAAACAGCAACAGTGCGTTTGCCTGTTAGTTCTGTTCGACACATAACCCTCCCCTAACTCTTCAACAACAAACAGCGTTTGCATTTTCTGTTGGTTTGCGACGCGGCGCACAAGCGAACCCTGCCCTACCTCTTCGCCTACAAGCGGCGTTTCGTTCCTCTGTTAGTTGACGACGCGTCGCGACGCTTCACTCGAAAAGTAACCCTCCCCTAGCTCTTCATCAACAAGCTGCATTTCGTTTCTCTGTTACGCACTGTAACTTAAGACGAAAATAACTCTCTCCTACCTCTTCATCAACAAGCAGTGTTTCGTTTTCGTTTTGTTGTCGAAACTGAGCCCACACCCAACCTCCGCAATCTCTTCGCCATGCAAAGTACCCATTGACTTTCAATCACATTGTCAAAAGTTTTGCTGGGTATAGATGCACATATCTGTGTATGTGATTGCGTTTGTATATTTGCAATAATGCCAACTAAATTTCTGCTGAAATTGCCTATTATTATGTAAAAAGAAGAAGAAAAACCATATGTATATTATGTATATACGATACAAACATAGTTATAAAGCCATCTCACAGTTACTTAGCAGAGATTGACACACAAACAAAATGAAAGCAAAAAGGAACTAAAAATAAGAGTATCTGTCAAAATATGCAATCACAAAATGAGAATATATGAGACGATAGAGCTGACAGACAGATGGACAGACAAGTTGACAAACACACACAAATAATAACAATAACAATAAGCAATGATGAGCAAAGTAAAACACAAAACAATATAAAACCATTGACTACACCACTATATTATCAACTAAAATAGTCACATACGTTACATATGTATGTATGTATGTATGTGCAAATGTGTGCAAGAGTTACAAATGTATCTGTGAGTTATAAATGTATCTACACAATGATTTTTAAATAATAATGGACTATAAAACGAACTCATGACACATTTCAAGCAGAGGAGTGTGTGTGTTTTGTACAGAAGTGCAAACAAAAAGCACAAAAAAAAAACAAAATGAAAGAGAAACAGAAAAAAAAGTGGCAACAAATATAAAAATAGACATACAACAACAACAATAATGCCAAAAGAATGTAGAAGGATTAAGGATTATGGCAAATACATTCTATATCTGAGCAGTATACCAAGTAAGGCTGTCACGCAAAAGATACAATAAAACTTACAGGGACAAGAGAGCAGGCAGGACACAGCTAAATCGTAAAGAACGGAACAGGACAGGACAGGACAGCTCAGGACAATGAATTTCAAAAAAGCTTTGCACAACTGTCTCAATTTTTGATGATGATGATGATGATATGTAAAAGATACACAGCAACATGCACAGTAATTTCACTACAAAAACACACACACACACACACACAAAAACCAATTCTGACTGAGTGAATGAATGCTTTGAAATATTTGAAACTTGAATGTCAGAAATATGAAGTGACATTTAATTAGAAAATATTTATACATGTGCATAGATACACACGCACATACATACATACGTGAATGGTCAGTAAGGACGTTGGTCACTCAAGCACACATGCACAGCACATATGTTTTAACTGTCTAATAATTTGGGTTATGTAAAATTGTGCCATGCATGCACATATGTATCTAGAATATGCTGTTTTGTGTTTTCTAACTCTAAGCATAAAATATTTGAATTTGACGTTATCAAATTAAAATTTAACACAAACACACACAAGAGTTCATGCCACAGGCAAGTCAACTCAAGCACAGCGGGTGGGCGGTCGGTCGGTTAATGGCCAATGCTGCTAGGCTAAACTTTTTGCACTTGTATCCACACAGGTTACACACAAAACTAACCTCAACCTCAACCTATCTAGATGCATGCAGCATGCCATATGTATTGTACCTTTGTGTTTAGCTCTGTGTATCTGTGTGTATGGGTGTTTCTCAACTCAACTTGTCCGACTCTATTCTACTAGTCTCAAACATGCACATTGCCGCCTTGTTGTAAAAACTTTATTTATTAATCTTTCAATTTAGTCATTAAGCACGAATAAGCCAACGGAGAGCAGAGCAGAGCAGAGCATGCATGTATCTGCCAAATCCGACTATAATGTGAACGGCTTAAGTGCGATTTAAGTTAAATATTTCATATAAATGATGACAAGCAATGTTCTTCTACTCAGACTAAGCAGCAGATTTGAAATTGTTGTGGACAAACAGACAAACAGACGCACAGACAGATGGCCAATAAAGCTTGTCTGTTGAGTTAATTTGTGCTTAAATATATAATTATATGCAAATTTGTTGACAACAAAACAAAAAGAAACATAAGTTCAAATGTTCATTATATAATATGTATATACATGTGTGGCAAGAAGCTAAGCAAAGTTGGCATTCATGAAATTGTTTGCTGAGCCAATAAACTTCAAGTGTGACAAGTCGATGAACGTCAAAGACACTAATCTCCAAAGCATAAAACAAAATCTAATGGCAGATACTTTTTTCCACTTTTTTTTTTTTTGCGCTAAAATGAAAACAAAAAGAAGGCGAAGAAGAAGAAGCAGTATAAAAAGTTTTGCTGAGGTGGCGTCATGGCAAATCGCATTTCACGCTTAGAAAAACGCGCTCAACACTGCAAAGGCGAATGCACTACAATGCAGAAGCGCAGCGCTGTTAAAACGAGGCCAGACAATGCAGTGGCAGAGCGGTGGGTGGGCGGTTGGTTGGCTGCCTGTTGGGGCAAGCCAGAGTAAAAGATTGAGCGTTGTGAAAAGCAACGGATATGCAGTAATTTATGCAACTTTGAATGCCGTGCCGCCGACAACGACACATCGCATCTCTTTCGACTCAATTTTTGTTTTCTGCTTTTCCTTAAAATAAAAGAACAAAAAAAAAAAACACAGATTTTTTAAAGAGCGCTAAAAAAAGAAGCGCCAAGAAAATAAGATAAAATGAAGTAAGACGCAGCAAGACAGACAAAGTTGGAGGCGAACGAGAGGCGAGGAAACTTCAATGTATTTCAACGCTCGCTCGCTCATTAGAAGAAGCACGCTGCATGCACCGTTGCCTGACTGACGATTAAGGTGATAATGACGATAAGGGCGCCGGCGGCGGTGACGGTGGTGGTGGTGGTGCTGGTGGTTGTAGTAGAACGACGGTTGGACGGGCATAGCGTTACTTAGCCACGTTCGATGTCTTCGTCTTGGTTGGTTTTCTACTTGCCACCACCGCAAATTCCATGTTTGGCCTACTTAGTAGTTTCCAAGACGGGCCGACGAGGCAAGGCAAGTAGAAGCGCTAGAGTGCGTTGCGCTGTGCTGCGATACACAAAACTATAAGCAACAACGATGACAACAACTATATGTCAGACAGACAGACAGATACACCAAGCGAGCACGACATGAAATAATTTGTAATTAGTGCAGGTAATGCTTCGCATGGGCGATAAGAAAATAAATGAATAGATACTTCTTAAGCACTTTGAGTTACTCACACATGCGACGACAACGTGAGACAACGACGACGACAAAGTACGACATAATTACAAGCCATGGCAAAAAAGCTATTGACCGAATTATCGCCGTGGGTTGTCGAGAAATCACACACAGCGATGACACGCTTTAAAATGTATCTACCACCAACAACCAACAACACTTGCCAACCAAAATTATGCTTATAATTGCGTAAATGACAAGATTTGGCGCACTTGATTGAAATGCTTGAAAAGTTCCAGCACACTAACAAAGAACGAGACAAAGACGAATACAAATAGAAGAGAAAACATAAACAACTCATATGAGACTACAAGATATTCTTATACAAAGCGAATAAATTGCATTAACCAAGTACAAAAGAAAAGTATCAAAGAAAAAAATCCATGGAAAGTTAATGTTTTTGCTTTGAAAATTCAAAGAACTTTCTGTAAACTAGACTAGAAGCTAAAAAAGCGTATGTTGTTGACAAGATACACTAAATAATAAAAAAATATAGAAAAAACCCCCAGCACAAAAACCTTTCACTTAAGTCGCAATGCTCTTATGTTACAAAGCGCCAAACGCCTCATACAACAAGCAAGTACGCATATTTTCTAACAAGTTTTAACATTCGACTGCCGTATGCGTCATCTGACCCCTGCGTAGCATATAGCAACACGTTATTGAAGAAATGTTCTTGAGAAATAGCCAAGTGCAAAGCATTTAAAACGCTTTAATAAAAAAATCATATCGGTTTGATTGAAACAATTTCAAAGCGAAATAACTTCGTCAAGCTGTCACTCTGTCAAACAGTATACCTTCGTTTGCACAGCGTTCTACTGCAAAATATATCTCATTTCAAAATAACAAAAACCTGAACTCATCGCATGTGCCAAACACGTACCTTCATTCAAAACAAGTGCCTCAGATTGCACTTGCTAATTTTTTTATTTCTCTGTTTTTGCAAAATCGTGTGTGTTGTAATTTTAGATGCCAAAAAGTGATATTTCTAATTTAGCTAAGAAGTTTGAGAACAAGAAGAGTGATGACATAGGGGGGATACTTATAACAACAGCGCAATGAGTATAAAGTTGAGAACAAATTATTTTGTTTTTTTTTTGTTTGCTGTTGTTTTTCTTTGCCTTTTCCAGTCTATTTCAGTTAGACTTAACGAGTGAGCAGCTTTCAAATCTCATGCCAATCCAGCACCGGTTTGCTGCATAACTTAACGCTCTAGGGGAGTTGACTGAGGCGACGGCGAAGAAGGAGGCGTCGGGCCGAGCGTCACCGAGCTAACTGAACTGCATGTTAAGATATTATTTTACAACGCAACGAGTCAAACACATCATCTCAGATTCGCTCACTTGCTCATTCTCATTCTCGTTAGTTCGCTCATATACTTGCTTAGTTCCGCTTCTAAAGCGAGCCACCAAATGTGCAATTGTCACACATACACACACAGAGCAGTAACACTTCTGACTTGAGGTGTGCATTAGAAAGATACTTTTTTTTAGAATGTGGAAAAAACAATAACAAAGCAAAGTAAGAAACTCGTTGCTCGTAATCATCAACATCATCATGATAATGATGATAATAATGTTAACAGCATTTAGCACATGCACACATTTATGCACACAATAGTTGGAGAAGAAGCCAAGCAAGCAAGCGAGTAAGCACCAAGAACAACAAAAACAAAAACAATAACTGTAACACAATAATAATAACAAAGAGAACAAACAACAACAAAAACAAAGTATCGGAAAATTCGACACTCAGTTGCACTTATGTACGAGTATATGCTAAGCTCAGCTCACTATTTATGCTTGAGTTCAGTTCGTGCATGCATATTTTTTCGCCAAATGTATCTATATACATATGTATCTGTTACGCTTGTTATAATGCCAACGTTATTGTTGCTGTTTGTTGTTTCTAAGGTTTCTTGCAAAAATGTTGCAAATAAAAATAAAAACATGAGAGAAAAAATATTACAGAAAATTAAAAAACAATCTGTGCTTTGTGTGTGTCGAACCGAACGAACGAAAACCGACTTCAAAAAAGCTACAAAAATTATGCTACATGCAAATTCATTTAAAGTATGTCTGTCTTGTGAAATAATAAAGAGGAAATACAAAAACAACAAAAATTGTATCTACAAGCGCCATAATTGCACAATCAGTGAGACAGACAAGCGTTTGTTTTAAGGGAGTGGGTGCGATGCGATGCGATGCCTAAACGATAAGGCATCATAAGGCAGGCAGGCAGGCAGGCAGGCAGACAGGTGGCGCTGTTGTTTGGTGGAGTGAGCGAAATAAATGAAGCTGCAAACATTAGAAGGCGGCGGCAGTTCGTCATCACAAAGACAGCTGTCTCGTCTTCCTGCTTCGAAGACGACTCGACTGACTCCTCACTCAATATTGAAATTTATGCTTCGAAAACATACAAGATTTTTACCTAATAAGGCAAAGGAGAAAAGGCTCCAAATATTCTTGCTTGCTAAGTCACTCCCACCTTTTTTTGTGAGCTGTGAGTTGTGCGTTGCCAACTCCCATTACTCATTCTATTACTTGCTTAAAGTATAGTCAAGTAATCATACGCTTCATAAAGTTGCGCGTCAAGTCAAGCTGAGTGTCAGTCAGACTGGCGGCGGCGCTTAGACGTTTTTTTTGCAGTGTATCTATAACTGTCTGTAAAGCTGTCTGCCAGCCTGCCTAATGCCTGTTGGGAACACAAAATTGTTGTATCTGCCTAACATAACTCAAATAAACAGCGGGCAAGAAGAAGCATTATGGCGACGACTCAACTCAAAATCCAAATACAATTGAATAAGAGGCAATCAATCAAAATACAAAATCTATTAGAAGATGACGAACGAACGAACGAATGAACGAACGAATGAAGGAAGATTTTTTGCTGCTTTGTCAGTCATCATTGCCGCTGTTGTTGTAGTTGTTGCCTTAAGGAGGCACAAAGTAAGCATTGTAAGCCAAAGTATCTGCAGGCAGTACATTTTGCTATAAGGAGTGTTGGACACAATAAAATTATTTTTGCGTAAATCTTTTTTTCTGTTTCTGTTACTAATTTCATATTTTATTTGCATTTCTTTAACTTTTCTACGCAAAGCCGCCTGCGCACCAGACTTTATGTATGTCTGTCTGTCTGTCTGTCTGTCTGTGTTGACTCGACTGCTTCGTAAAATATTCTTAAATGACGTAAATTAATAATACTTCTTTTGTGACACCCACACACATACACACACATGTATACACGCATACACAGACACATAAATAACACAAAGTGCTTTTACATTCTAATTTATTAATTTAATATTTGAAAGTGTTCCAAGTATAGAAACACAAAGGCTATGCCAAAGAGTCTGTATGTATGTGTGTTAAATGAAGGAAAAAAAGCATAAAAATTAAATGGAATTTTTAATTTAATAAAAACAGCGCAACGCACAATTTTGCAAATCGAACGAACGACAAAGGATATAAACGCACGAGGACAAAGTTGCTTGACTACAAGAGCAGCAGCAGTAGCAGCAGAGCAGTTTAGGTCGCAGCACGGCACTAATGGGGCGGGGGCGGGGGCATGGTGGACAATGAATATCGAAAAAGGTAGTCTGGCTGACAAGTCAAACTGAGGTTCGCAGCATCTGCAGCAGCAGCGGCATTTGCAGAGCTTCAATTTCGAGTCACTTTCAAGTCAAGTCACTTTGCTTTGCAATAAACTTTTTTTTATTTATTTAATTTCTTCTTTTGCTTCCTCCGTAAGGTTTTTCATACATTTTGGCTATTTTTAGATTAAGGATTCTGGCGTTGGCAACGCAGCAACAAAATTCAACACGAATGTTCAAAGCCATTAAAATTTGTATATTAACAAACCGCTCTGTTTTTTTTCTCGCTCAACTCTGCCAAATAAAGTATTTGCACAAAGTTCAGAAAGGACGACACACGACACAAGGCACAAACATTTATTTCTGTACACTTGCTTTTTTTTGTTTTCTCAGTATTGTTTTTAAGCCAAATGCTTTGTTTGTGTGTTTGTGTTTGAAATATAATTTCGGGTTTTATATATTGGATTAGTTGCGTGCATAAAGCTCGGAGCTGTTTCATTAGAAACGACGAGACGACAAAAAAGCAAAGCTTTTCCAATGAAAATTTCAATTAAAGTTACAGAAAAAACCGAAAAGACCACAAAAAAGGCAATTAGTAAAAAAGATTTTCAGTGAAAAAAGAAAATATGAAATAAATTAATTAAAACAAACCGAACACAAGTATTATTTTTGAAAATATTTGTTGGAGTTATGGTACAGTTAAAGCTTCCTATAAAACAACTGAGAATAAGTTCTTTAAATAGAAACTTCGTTGAACCGAAATTATATTTTTTTTGCTTAAATAGTATTTGAAGTAATCCGTAATTCTTGTTTGGATAATAATTACTCATTTGTTATCCTCAACAAAGTCATCGAATACATTGAAAAATTTAAGACAGTTTGTTCAATCTGTTCGTTGTATAGATAAAATCACCATATAGAGAGAGAGGGTCAGTAGAAAAGATTCAACACAATAAATGCATAACAAAATCATGTGTACTTAATATTGGAATAACGCAAACGGAAAACAATTCTTTAAATTTCGAGTTAACGATTCTTCGATTTGTCGAGAACATCGAGATAAGAAATTTCTAAACTGGCATGTTCGACTAATCGACTTGCAGTAATTTATTTAATGAACAATTCTAACGATGCAAATGACATAACTTTGAGATGAGAGACTGACAAAATTTCGATTGACAGAGGCAGTTTGTACTTCACAGGGAAGTCATTGCGTGTAAATACATAACTCAAGTTGTCGGATTTTTGTACATTAATGGATCAATTTCTTTGTCCAAGCAAGGCTTTCGAGTTGAAGAGGTATAATTCGTTATAGAAACAAATCCGTGATAAAGAAGGTGATTATTGATATGTTTGACTGTGTTTTTCATTCTCTCATAATAACAGGAATTAAAATTGCAAAAGTACATGAATGCATATGGCAAATAAAGCACTCAACCGCATTTTTCAATCTGTCGTTATTTGCCACTTAAACTTCAATAATATTCATTGACTTTTTGCAATGCCATTTGCACTTAATAAAACTTTATGGAAAATCAAAAATATTCACCAAACAATATTCACAGCCGCACATAAGTATATTTTTGCATTTTATTTTATATATTAAATACATATTTATAATGTTGTTCTTGCTGTTGTTTCGTCATAAACATTATGATGATGATGATGATGATGACGTTGATGATAAGGATGTTGTTAATGGCGGATGATATATGCCAACTGTAAAACATATTGTATCGCATCACAACACAACACAACACAACACATCGCATTACATTACATTGGATTGCATTGCTTTGCTTCGCATTGCATTTCATTACATTACAAAATTCCAAAAAGCACTCAACTGTAAATCAAGTATGTAAAATACCAAAAATTATTTGGCATAAACATACATAAATCCCTACAACGATGACAACACAACAGCATGAATTTACAGCAGCCAAAAACGACTTCAGTCTGTCTGTCCGTCTGTGTGTGTGTGTGTGTGTGTGCAATATGAATGTATCTAAAAACAAGAAACTTAGATAAAAAAAAAAAAAACAACAAAAACACCACAAAAAAAATCTATAAGTTACAACAACAACAAAAATATTCGACCGCATTTCGGACGCTGCAAAAAATAAAATAAATGGCTAAAAACTGCACTTTGCCAACATTTTTGAGCTTGGCAAGCTCAAGCAACAGCAACAACAACAACAATATCAATAGCGAAACCTGCATAAATACAAAGCACTCATTTGTGTAGCTCGAACTTATGCTGCTTCACTGACAGACAGACAGACAGTCAGAAAGACAGACAAACAGCAAGAAAACCTGGCAAAGCCAAAAAAAGAAATTGAAATAAATACCATTTAGTGCATATTTAGTACACACACACACACACACACACACACACACACATAAACGCATACTTAGAGATATTGTAGCTACAAATACAACTGCAACTGCATATCTCTCTGGCATAGACAAAGTCTCGTGTAAAGCAAAGCGCGTCTAACATGTAAAAGCAAGAAAAATGCATCAAGCATGAAGAAAACCAGCAAAAGCAACAAAAGAAAAGCGCAAAAAGGCCGCATTTCAACAGCACCAGCACCAGCGCCAAAGCCAAAGCAAGTAAAAACAACAACGAAAAAAAATAGCCAAACATGTTCTACAGATACGCGAAGTAAACTCAGTGCAGCTCAGCATAGCTGCGAGTATAAACTGAACTGAATTCAACTCTTGGCTTTGCAACAACAGCAACAAAAACAACAACAGCAACAAAAACCACACAAAAGCTTGGCGTGCAGGTATGCGGGCCAGGACTGAAAGCAGCAGAGCATTGACGGCAGAGGCAAAGGCAGCGGCAGCGGCAAATGTTGGAAAAGCGCAACTCTTACAGAGCCAAAGCAGCAAAACAAGAGTGAACAAAAAACAAACAAAAAAGAAAATACTGGATGCAAAAACTTGGCTTAAAAGAAAGAAGAAAAGAAAAGCCAGAAAAATATGTTGAGTTGAGTTCACTACGGCGGTACAGCGGCGGGCCAACGGGCAGGCAGCGAACATGTTGGTCGGTTGAGCTCCTCACTTGCTAACCAACTCTCGCTCATTGACTTCGCATGTATGTAAGTGACCGAAGCACTGACGAAAGTAGAAAAGTTGTACTGTGATATGCGTTTGTGTGTGTGTATCTATGTGTGTGATAAGATTACCTTGTCCTGTAACTGAAAACCGCAAACGTCTGCTGCCCTCTAACCTCTCCCCTCACACATGTATGTATATATGTACCTACTCTACGCACACTTCTTTTTTACTTCAATGCATTTCTCATATTGTAAGCGTAACTTTTGAGTTACTGATAAGTCCAAAGGTTGTTCTTTGTATTCCACATGTGCTATTATGATAAAACTACCAGCAGCATTCAAAGAAATCCGCAAACTATAGAAAAACGAACAAAAAGTATACCAAAAAAGAGGGCACAGAACAGAAAACCACACAAAAATGGCTCAGCATTAAATACAAATCGAGGGGCAATTGGAGTAAGAGGGCTAAACTAAAATTCAGAGCAGACACAAAAAAGCTACAGAAAGAATGAAGTCTGATTATGACAGACAAAATGATAAAAACTCTAATAAGTCTAAGTACATGTAAATTACTAGGGAATATTCACAGTAGACCAAATTCGTATTGTTTTTAACTCATGCCTCAATGTGATTTGAAATGCTAGACTGATGGATGTTTTGAACACCGCTATGTAACATACGTTGAAATAGAATATAAATTACTTTCAAGCCCTCTTTTTCTGAAATGTTCGATTGAGTTGAAAAGTATAGATGAAATGTTTTGCTTTACTCTTTCTTCAGTGAACAAAACGTTATAGCAATCCATATAAGTTTCCAGTCTGCTCTCTCATTTTCATTCATGCCATCTACAAATGGCACTTTGCCACTTGCGTATTTTTGCTACAACTTATGTTATAAACGTGTATTGGATTCTTATGTATGAATCTCTACTCAAAATGCTCACATGCAACACTTATGTAGCTTAAGCGCTAAGAGTCTACCAAAATATGTCGCCTATACTTAAAAGCACTTTACATTAAAATAATGATATAAAAAAAATAAATAAAAAGCAAACTAAGTCAAGCACAACTTATATTTGCGGTCTGTCGACGTTAACTTCAATATAATCATTATATGCAACTGATGATCATTGTCAGCTTTGCACGCTTTTCTTTTCCTTTTTTTTTCTGTCGGGTTTAATGAACGGAAATCTTTTGCAAATATTTCAATTGCACCAAGAACAGCAACAACAACAACCAGTAATTCAACATGTTTATGTGTTCGTGCACTTGCACACACTTCGGACAGACAAAGCACCAGCAAAAGAAAGAGATACAGAGCGAGAGAGGGAGAGAGACCGAGAAAGAGACGGAGAGCATGAGTCTGTATTTTAGAACAGATTGAACTGAGCAAGTAAGTGCATTGAACAGTAGCATCGCAACTGCAACAGCCGTAAGAAGAACAAGAAGAAGCAGAAGACAAGAGAGCAGCAAAGCAAAGCAAAAATAACAACAAATGCATATGAGAGAACAAGCAGCAAGCAAAGCACAAAGAAACTGCACAGAAAAGTGCAGCAAGCAAGCAAAACAGTATTGCCAACCTGCACCAGAGCCACGCACACATGTGCATGTCGATGAAAAATGTGCAATACAAGCACATGTGCACACAGATACTCATAGATATGCAGCAGCACACACATGTGCTTTCAATTATCATGAAGTTTAACATGTTCACGATAATAATGATGTTTGAAGCTACAGAACGAACACGTTTAAACTCCATTAAAGCTCCGGAACCCAACGGCTGAACAAAGCCGAGTATGGCACACAAGCAAATACGAGTAGTGCCAAAAAGCGCAAAAAAAAGTATCTACAACTTCAACAAACACACACACACACACAACAGAGACAAACATAAAGTCAAAACTGCAAATACAAATATGAATTTACATTTTTTTTTTTTTATTTTATGTTTCTTCCTCTTCTATATGCAATGAATTTTTATTAAAAAATCTCAGTTTGCCTGCCAGCGATAACAAGAAAGAAAAAAAAAAACACAAAGGGCGGCTGTGAGTTTGTTTGTTTTTGTTGTTGGTGTATCTCTGTGTGTGTGTTCATGTGTGTGTGTTAACGACGACAAGGTGTGGCGCGGCATTGAGAGTTTTGCGACTTTTTCAATATACAATAGTTGAGTTGATAGTCGTCGTCGTCGTGGTCGTCGCTCTGTCATACTTCTATTTGTATACTAACCAGTCTAGTCTAGTCTAGACCCAAACACACACATACAGATAAATACAAAAGTATTTATAGGCTCAGCTATAGCTGCCGTATATATAAGTATATATGTATATTTGCCAGCATACAACACATACACGACTGCATATTAAATAAAAGTTGGTACAACGACAACAACAACAACGTTAAAGTGCACAGCACTTCGCCACACTTCACACTGCAACAGCAGCAGCAGCAGCAGCAGGCTCACTAGTGCAAAAATCGATTATGAAGGAGAGCGAATAAGTGAGTGAGACGAAGTTGGGGCGGGAAAAGCAAGAGGAGCAGACTCTTTGAGTCGTGTGGCAGACGCATGGAGCGCACAAACGATGCGAAGCAAATGAACGCGACCAGAAAATTTAAACTCTTTTTTAATTCGTTTTTGTTTTATTTCTAGTATGTCTAGGAACTTTTTCCAATGAAGAGCCAAGCGCACAGTGGCTTGAAACTTTATACAATTTATCTAATAAATCGTCACAAATGTAATGACTTATAAGTTCGTACGTATCTTTAACATAAGAGAACCAAATCTCTTTTCAGATACAAGAATAATATTATGAAATATCTGAATCCTGAACCATTAGATTTAGATTTAGTAAGCTTCAAAACGATGTTACTTGTATTTAATTTAAAATTGAGCAATAAAGATTGGATGCATTGGATCTTTATGATGCATTAGTAAAAATAAAGGTTTGTGTGAGACTTTTATCTTAAAGCACACAGTTCTGACCTTTTTTCTAACAACAGTCTCACTGAATCTCATAACATACAGAGACCTTGTGTGTTCTAAATGTCATTTTGTGACAGCTTATCACAGCTGATCACAAAGAGTGACTCAATCGATAAATCAATTAAAATCACATGATCACAAAAGCTCAACATTTTTATTCTAGTTTTGTTCCATGATTTCTAAATGTCTCTTTTCGCATTAGCAATGCCAATAATGAGTGCAAATAGCTTACAGACTGTTGACTCAAAACTCCCTTTTTTCAACACTAAAACTATCGTCAGAACTGTGTGAGTGCCTGAAATAAGCAACATGACACTACGCTTCTAACTATCATGTGACTGGTTTCAGAATGTAAAGAGATCAATTATCATTAACGGTATTTTATTATAAGTAAATGTGTTACAAAAATTAAATCAATTTCACTACTTTTCAACATCATTTTCCACTTATCCTTTAAATTTATTAGATCATAAATCAACTCATAAATCAAATACATTTCTAATAATACTATCAAGCATTTTCAAGTCTTTAAAGTAAATAGCATTGCGTATCAGTGTGCATTGTCAGCACACTGTGCAAATACCGCACTTAACCACAATAATTTCTAGACTGCTGCTGTCGCTGCCGCGCTACTTCTGCTTTGGCTGCTTGCATTACTGTGAGCTGCTCACACTGCACAACACTACGCTCGTTGCCACCGCAGTCACCGCCACCGACACCGTTATCACCATCAACCAATGCCACAGCAATTGGCAAAAAAAAAAAACAACAAAAAATGCCAAGCGAAACGAAACGAAAAAAGTCTCAGTCAACGTCGAGTGCCGTAGTCGTAAGAGTATGAGTTTATATACGTGTATGTATGTGTGTATGCATGTGATTGCAAACGCGCTCAACAAATAATGTCGCCGGCTAGGTCGGGAAACTGAAACTCCGGTGCAATACTCCCGGTGCAAATAGCAAAGCAAAAATAGAAAGAAAAATTTTACAAAAAAAAAAAAAAATAAATAAAGAGAAGGAAAATGGAAAAAAAGCAATGAGAAAATAACAACAAAATGTACGCGCTTTGAGTCAACTTTATTGTCTGTCGGTTTGTCCGTCAGTCAGCTTGCAGTGCAAAATAAAAAAGCAAATACAAAAAAAAAAAAAATAGAAAACAGAAGAAATAATAAAACAGGAAAAATGCGAGAAATTTGCAAATATAAATTTTTAAAGCAATTGCAAAAATATTTTGCTAATAATAAATAATTGTGCGAAAGGGACAGAAATAACTTATAAATGTTTCTTATTACAGTAATAAAGCTTATAAGCGCAAAAAGTTATTTACGCCTTATCACAAGTATCTATAACACAAACCATTATCAACACGCATGTACACATTTAGTACTTATTTGCATGTATGAATGTGTATGAATTTCAAACCGCAATTAATAATAACAACAAATAAAGAGTACTAAAAAAAGTTTATGTTATGACAACAAAATAACATCAAATCAACAATGAAAAAAAATGCCGCAATTATTTAACAAGAAAATTAATATTAATGTAAATAAATACGCAGCAATGAGCGCGAAAGAGCGAGAGAAGGAAAAATAATAACAATACATAAAAATAAAAACGCAGAAACAATAACAAATCAACAACAACAGTAACAACAAAATGAAAACACTGCGGGCAATGAACGCTTGAGATACGCGCCGCCGTTGCGCTCAAAGTCAGCCAACATAAAACGTTCGGTTCGTTCATTCGTTGGTGGCAGATACAAGTTATATGCATGTAATAAAACAAGACAACGGCAAACTCAACAAATGCGCTGTAAATGTAAATGCTTTAAATATGCTAAAACAATAACAATAACAACAACAAAAAGTAACTTTTTGCCGACTTTTTTGTTTTTGCATATAAACATCGACAGCTTGTTGACTTCTTTTATTTTGTAACTTTTTTTTGTTTTTGTTTTACAGCTAAAGCGCTGATAAACATTTGATTGAATTTGTGATTTTGCAGTTACAATATAGAATTCCTACCCATTGTTGTTGTTGTTGTTTTTGTTATTATTATTATTGTTCATGTGTCTTTTTAGCTTATGCTCACACATAACGAAGGAACGAGCGAGCGAACAAACGAATGAATGAACAAACGAGTGAGCGAGTGAACGCACAATGAACTTTGCTATATGCAAGACACCAAAGCACGAACCAGCGAACGAGCCAAAGAACGAATAAGCGATCCGATTGAGCACATTTTAAATGCACATAATTTATTTGCACAAATGTTGTTTATCTTTTTTTCATTTATTTATTTTTGTTTCGCTGCTGCTTCTTGTTCTTTTTCTTTTTCTTTGCTACTCATTGCAAATAACGCGCCATGAGCAATGAGTATATGAATACATTGAGAAATATGTACTCAACTTAACTCAACTCAATTGAATTCAATGCAACTGTGATGTGCTTTGCTGTGCTGTGCTGCTCTGAGCTGCTTAGTTTAGTGCTGTGTAGCAAAAAGTATTGTGCTTCTATGGCTGCAACAAACGACAGACAACACAACACAACACAAAAGCATAGATACAATTCGATTTGTTGCCACTATTGTTATTGTTGTTGTTGTTGCACTTGGTGCGTTGCTTGGTTGAGTTGAGTTGACTGGCAAAGTTCAATGCACAGTTAAGCATGTCATAGTAAAACATTGCGTATACGTGATTTAATTGTGTTAGATACATGAGTTGAAGTTTATGCCTTTTAGCTGCTGTTGCTGCTGCTGCTGCAGCTCTCCTACCAATGCTGTTATTGTTGAAGTATGCGTAAAACAACAACAAAACAAAAACAAAAGCAAAACGAAAATGATAAAATAACAATTTGCACTAAAAGCCTTGTATATCAACAATGTTTAAACCAATTAGGCTTAAAAGCATACCTAGAACAAACGGGCAAATGTACAACAACAACAAAAGCAACCTTAACTAATGAAAACAATGCACAACACAACACAACACAATCAACCAGCAAATTTCTCTTGTATTGCAACCAAATCCAAAAACAACAACTCTTATTAGCAAACTTTGATTGAGAACATAAAAAAAAAAAACAAAACAACAACTTTCGCACAAAGGATTATAGCAGCATCATCATAATCAGAACAACAGCAGCAACACCAACAACAACAACTGCTAATAAACAACTTTAGTGCATTTCACTTGTGCTGCATTTAAATTAAGTTTGAAACAGCAATAAAAAAACAGCTTTGACAATAGTTGTCAATTTGTAAATTGCATTACAAAATGCATTAAGAGACATTTTGTATCTTTTATTACTTCGAAATTAAATAATAGAGAAACCTTGTATTCCATGAAAGAAAGATATACAAATAATTGAGTTGACATCAAGGCTAAAAGTATTGACATACAAAAATATATTGCAGCGCAACATGTCCGTTAAAAGATACAACAATAATATGCATTATACTTGAGGAGCAGCAAAGATAACAAATGCTTTCTTCTTCGTCGTTCTCGATGTCGTTGCCAACCTGAATAACAAAGTATTTAAACATCAGTCAGCGACATCGATGAGTGACTGCGCAACTCTCTGCATGTCTTTCCGTCTGTCTGCCTGTCTCCCAGTCTCTCTCACTGACGACAATTTTGCATTGACAGAACCAAAATAATACAAAGTTATCTGCTACAATGTAAGTATGTATGGTGAGTGTGTGAAGAGGTAAGGAAAAATACGTCAAGTCAAACTAAAGCATTGACAAGTTTTCACCGCTTTTCTATTCAATTGTATTCTATTCTATTTGGCGCAGCATGCAAGCAAGCAAGAGAAACTGCAACGCGCTTTACACAAATAATAGCGCAATGCCGTGTTGTTGCAAATAGAAAAAAAAAGTATCTTGTTTCTATTCAATCATTTCAATCGCGTATGTGCGTGTGCCGTTGTTTGTGTATGCGTTCGTTCAGGATGTAGTCGCTGCTGCTGCTGCTGCTGCTAACCAAACTAGACAAGCAACTCTGATTGCAGCAATGCCAACTGCTATGGGCAAAAAGAACTAACATCAACATCAGTTTTCAGCGGAAGAAAAAGTTTAATAGATTATGATGGAAAAGTTTTCTGCTTCTTCTCCTTTGTTCAGATACAACAGACCAAGAGACAGACAGACAGACAGACGGACGGACGGGCGGACGGACAAGTTGACAGTCGCGATGACGAATGTTGTTTCTTCTTATTCTATGAGAGATTTTTCACATGTGCACTTTGAGATTGGAAAGTTTCATAAAAATTTGCAAAAGTCATAGTGAAACGCAACAAAAACTACAACTACAACAACAACTACATTGCCGTTGCAGTAATGATGTTGCCACATTTGCTGAAGTATAGCTAAGGTAAAAGCTGCCACAAGTTGACTATCATCATCAGCATCATCATGATTGTACACAAAGATAATGATGATCAAAACCACACATACGTGGAAATAAAACAAGTTTCTGCAAGTAAAAATTTTATTACAACCAAAAAAAATATGAAAAAAGCGCTCAAGAAAAAAAAAAACAGCAAACTAAAAGATGGCAAAAATACAGACTCACAAACAAACAGGTGCAAATAATGCCGTCTCAGCTTGTGGTGAAATTTCTTCTTATTTGTCAATGTTGAAGAAAAATAGATGAGGAAGAAAAAAATGTATCTTGTTTTCTCAATAAAAAAGTTATTGAAAATCAACGCAAATAACGAAGTTTGACACAGTTTAACTCTTGATTTTTCTGTTTTTTGTCTTTCTTCTTTTTGTGAAAAATTTCACATTGAACATTGATTGGACTGCAAACTTATAATTTCTTGATTCTAAATTCACATGAAATTTCATAAATTTCACATGAGAACTATTTGGTTTTTTAAACATGAGAACTATTTGGTTTTCATTTAAAAAGGAATTCGTAAACTTTGCCAGGTTGAAGAGCAATTAGTAAACTAAAAAGAGTTACAAGAATCAACCTTTGCTCTCAAACAAAACCTCTAGCTAGTTAATTATCCTGAAGCGGTAAATTCTTTATCGATTCATAAGAAATTTATAATGGAAAATTTGGCCACAGCGACTCACATTCGAATTTAGAAAGTTTATTTAAAGACTCCTCCTCTTTTTAGCAAATTGTTTATGCAATCGGACTCAAACTCAATATTATCGAGAAAGTTTATTGAAGTATTGAAGCATCAAACTTCAATTAAAAAATGCATACATTTTTCCGATTATTATCAACTTTTGTAAAAAATTTCAAATTGTCGTGAAGCGAACTGCAAATGGTCTCCATGTCAAGCAGATTATTATTTCTAAAATATTTTTTGATATTTGCAAATGTGATTTAGTTACTTACAACATTTATTTTCTTTAGTTCTTTACACATTCGTCGTCTTGTGCACATACCTAAAAGAGAAGAAAACGAAAAAATTAATTTAATTAAAAACAAATATTTGCAAAAAGTTTACAAAAAAAAATTACATCAACGCGACAAAAACAAATAAAAAGTTTCGAGTTTGTTGTGTGAAAAATTTAACAAAATTGTGGCAAACGAAAAAACGTTCACACTCGAAAAATTCATTTCGAAAATAACTAAAATAAATAATTGAATAGTTTAGGAAATAAGAAAACAAAAACAGAAAACATTGTTGTCAGCAGATTTGAGTTAATTTTTCGAATTTATTTGTTTGTAAAAGATGAAGTGCATTTGGAAATTCATTCGTTTACACAAAAAAATATTTGTTCAATTAAAACGGACGCAATAAAATTGAAAAAGTTCAGCAGCAAAGCAGAAGCTAATGAACACGTGAAGCGATGAAATTATTAAAAACTTATAGTTTAAACAAAATATGTGGACATGTGTTGGAGAGCGAGGTTAATGAGTAGCAGACGGGCGGACAAGGCAGTTGAAAGGAGAGACCAACTTGAGAATTAAAAAATGGGATCAACTTGACGAAGGACCCCATAAAGAACATACATATTTGTTATTTCTTTAGTAAGAATCAATAATCTTATTCATTGAAAGTTTTCAAAGGTTATCAAAGGTTTTTCAAAACCAAAAAATTATCTAACATCCTAAATTAAATATAAGACTGCCTTACGTTTTATTAGCACCTGTGTCACAAATAGGAGTTTATTTATTTATTTTTCTTTTATACCATTTTGATGAATAATCAGATAGAGTATCATTTATGTCACGCCTACTCTTTCCCACTAAACGAGTACCATCCAACATTAACTACTTCATACTGTAAAATTGGCTTTTAAATTGCACATTTTTTGACCGATTTTTTTTATTTTTTTGTGTGGAGGGTAGTATATTCTCGAGTATACTTGACTATACCGCCGTTACTGGTTTTTAACATTTTTTTTTATATTTGAAGCACAATTCTAATCTTTCACGTATTTTATTTGCTTGAAAATTAATAAGCAAATATGCTAAACCAGAAAATATTTATTGATGCAAACTTCAACACAAAATGCATAAAAAAATTTAATTAACTAAAATCACAAGCGTCTTTATTAATAATTACAAAACGGTTGTCAAAAATCACGACAAAACGAGAAATTGCTAATTGTCTCTCATTGCCTTTAACAAAAATTAAAAGCAAAATGAAAAAAAACCTCAAAACAAACCAAAAATAACAGCCAAAAATGGTGAGACTGCGCGACGCAACTTGATTTGTTTTGTCTGCAGTCAAGTTGGAGGCAGCTGCCGTTTATATGATTTTTCAAATCTTTACAGAAGCAAATAGAAGAACGAACGGAAAAAATAAATTTCTATGAAAATTGTTTACTTTGGCGCCAGATGTTTCTTCGACAGTCAATAAGAAAAAACAACGACTACATAAATGTTTGGAAATTTATAGCAACTTTTGGATATTCATTATTAGCTGAGCTCACTATCTACTGCTACTTGAACTTGTTAGACCTATTGACGCGCAACGACAAGTGAGAGGAGTGAGTGTCTAAATACATGCTGATAGGTAAGTTGATCTATAAATAAACGGCAACAATACAAAGTATTGAAATGGTCATGGTAATAAGGAAATTTACCATAACATGGCACAAAAACTACAAACCGGTAGAGCCTGAATTATTATTAGAAAACAAAACAAACAAAAAAACAGTATTCTACTAACCGAGAGATTAGATCAGATCACCATCACCATGCGGAATTTTTATTTCAATAATACAAAAAGAAACAAAAAAAAAACTGGTACAGAGGCTTCAGTTTGGCATTAATTTCTGACCATTGACGTATGCATTGAGGAAACTACACACACCCAAATATTATGCAAATGCGATCATAGAATTTTAAGCGTTTTTTATGTTTCTGCTTTTTTTAAACTTCATAAAACATGAAAAAAATAAACCATTAAAATCAAAGTTACCTTGCAAATATTTTGATATAAAGTTAAAAATAATATAGGTCATGTGAGCAATAAAAAAAGAAGAAAAAACGAGCTGTAAAAAATAGGCATAAATAAAAATTGTTAATTAAAACAACTTTGTTAACAGATATCAATTTTTCTTTTCCAGACAAATGACAAATTTGACAACATTTCACAAACGAGTTAATGAACTTTATTGCATGAATGATGATCAATGAGAAAAATACGGACACATAACAACAACAACAACAAATTGATAATAGAATAATAATGATGATAAAATATATGTATATAAATGTCTATATATATTCAGACACGTGCAAATTATTGCATTAAAACGGAAAAAAAAAGTATAACAAACAAAAGGACGGACGTACACAAATACATGTCAAATATTTATCATTTGAATGAATGAATCAAGACTCAACACTTCAGCGTACGACAGCGTACAATAAAAAACACAAAGGCAACAATGAAAAAAAATAAAAAGAATTTTAATATCACGACAACAACAATTTATATAAATTCATATCAAAATAACAACTCATACATGTGCATGAATCGCAAATGAAACAAATCGGCGCGTTTTACTTTTATGCAAAGAACACGAAATCACATCAACACATCACACAACAACGGTCGACAGCATTTGAAAGAGAAAACAAAAACAGAAACTGAAAAAAAATAACAATCAAACGTCATTATACTTTATCGCCGTTGATGGAAACAAGTCAGTTTGGCACGGCAAGCGACAAGTATCGAGATACAAATACCAAAAACAGCGGCGCGTTTATAGAACAAAATCCGGCGTTAATAAAAACGTGTTTAATCACTCGTTCACTCGCTTGCTCAACCAATTTGTGAGCGTTTCGAGTTAATTAATTGCCAAACAAAATAAATTGTATTAAATACCTTTTTTTTTAATTTAATAAATTTTTATGAAATAAAAAAGAAGCTGCACGTAAATTCAAAACTTACACTCTCTACAAGTACTAAGCTGACAATTTAATACTACATGAGCGTTGTATGACAGTAGTGGCGGCATTAAGTTTGCGAATTAACGTATCTTTTGGAAAGAAACTGGTTTTGACAGAAGCTGACAGATACGTTTAATAAGCTTAGCTTGATTGTAAACACTCAAAAGTGACTTTACAAAAATAGTTATGTTTCCAAATTTGGCAAAAACTATTTGAAATTATTGATTAAAAATGCCAAGTTATTCATTTGAAATTATTGCAGAAGCTCCAATTTGAATTCAATTAAAATTTAAAACACGTAACTTCTTACTAATGGAACACGAAGGTCACTTATAATAGAACTACAGAGCCTTGTTAACGCATATGTTGTAAGGTGCTGTTTCGACGATTTGTGGATCACCTGCTTTAGAACAGTTTGCCACTTAACCGAATTTGTGTTTTTTACTTGTGTTGGACATGAAATTTGTGTCCAGTGAAACATTTATAAAATGTTGTAAATAAAGTTATCCCATCTATTTTGGTAACTCTTTTCAATAAATGTTTATCTTATACATTTTCTATATGAGTTAAATTAATGGTTTCAGTTTTAAAATAATAATTTACTGTAATTTAAAAAGAAAAATACACGTTGACGTGCGTTTTAAATCAAATGAATAACGACGAAGTATAAAAAAAAGTATACTATAAAAAAATACATTTGTCACAACTAATTCAATTGAAATTTCAATCGTGTTTCAAATATTACATGTTATATATCATTTAAGTCGAAGTTGATAACAGAATTGTTTCATTTCATTTGTTATTTGTTCAAGTAAACGGTCAATGAATCAGAATAATGAGTCAAAGTTCTGTTAATTAAGCTAATTCATCATTTGAAGATGGAATAAAAAAAATAGAAATTGTTGAATTTTTATTACTAATATAAATAATGGCTCTCTTATTTCATGTGTGCCTGCAAAAATGTTAGCCTTCAATTTCGGTTTGCTTTCACAAAACACTAACATTTTTTTGCGTGAGCAATAAAATCTCGGAAATGCACTAAAGCCAATTTGTTTAACACGAAGAAACAACAACTACAACACTTGCTGGTTTACGATTTGATTTGCAGAAGTCGTTTTATTTGTTGCAAACAACAAATGAAAGGAGAAACAGACCTGTATTAGTTTACTGCATGCTAATTTGAGTAGTTTTGCATATTTGATAGTAAATGTCTTTCAAGAGTTTTGATGTATTTACGTATTAAAAACGATGCTCTAAAATGGAGTATAAATTAATCAATTTCCGTTTATGATTCATTTGCATTTCAATACAAAGATGAAAGAAGTTGAATATTGCACAACATCATTAGCAGAACAAATAAAATGTGCAACAAAAGCAAAAACAAAGTGAGAAAATAAAAATATGTTAAACCAAAAATCAATTTAGTGAAACCGCACACGCATTTCCATGTAGCGCGCAAGCCTTTCGAAATTTCATTTAAAATTGCAATGTTAAAAAAAGGTACGTGAGTGAGCGAGCAACATGTAAATTTGCATAAACATGCGCTCACTTCTGATAAAAACTAAATAACAATAACAATTGGTAACGCACGTATGGACGAACGGACAGACGGGCAAATTAAGCGTAGCAAAGGTGTTCACGTGTACAAACAACATCAATGGGGCGTGAACAGAACATACATGCATGCATTACATACATATGTGTGTACATATGTCAGTGCAACAAAGATAAAAAAACAAAGCTCTAAAAAAAATGAGAAACAAACAAAAAACACCAAAATTTGTGTACAAATTCAAATAAATATGTTGGCCAAATTATTGAGAAACATGTTGACGAAAAAAATAAAGATGGTGTTCATGACAAAGAGTAAAGAGCTTGTGTAGTTCTTCAAGACCAACATCACTATCACTATGAGCATTTGAAACATTGCCTGCTTTGATTTAATGGCTTTTTCTGTGACAAAAACTGGTATGAGAAAAATGCTTGTAAAAAGCATCATTTGAAATGGAAAGCTTCAATCATACAACCATACTACTTTCACTTCTATTACTTAATTATGCCCAAAATATTAAACAAATTACGACGGGCGTCTTCTCAGGTGTGTTAATAACACTGGTTGGGTACAATTATAAAAGTTCATCTAAGTCAAAGATCTGAGTCGTGTAGTTGGTTAAAATTGTCGAAACAAACTTTTGTAGTTTTTTTCTCTTTAACTTTTTTTACAACAAAACACAACTAAGTAAACAAACACCTTTAATATAAAAAGAAAAATATACATTTTCAACATATTTTTAAAGGCATTAAGAGTTTGGTCATTTAAAATCAAGTATCTGCACTGTTGTGGCCTCCAACTACAAATGGCATGATTCTGTGGAATGCACAAGAGTTGCAACAAAAGGCAAAAGTATCTGCGCATTGACATATGTATGTACATGATAACTATTTATGCATGAATGTGCATGTATGTATATAGACGTTTCTGTACTCTGGCCCAAATAAGGCATTTAAATTGCCTGCACTTGGCCATAAAAATAGCAAAGTGCAAGACAGAGCAAAGGCGACCGACGAAAGAGCGAGAGAGCAAGTTTATTTATTTTTATTGTTTTCTTTTTACTGCCACAACAAATTTAACAACATGATGTGCAGCTTGTTACATGGAAACAACAACAGCAACAGCAACAACAGCAAGAACAACACGACAAGAGCGAAGAAGTTGTTGGATAATTAGCACAACTAAAATAGCATCTTGCAACATGTAGCATGATGTTGCGAATAATAACAAAAACAACAACATCCGCAATTGGCCTTAAAACATAAAAAACCAACTTGAAATACAACATAATTTTTTCAACTTCGTCTTTTTTTCGTTTTTAGAAAATGCCAACAATTTAAAGTAGGCGTGTTTGGCATCCCACAAGCAACAGCAACAACAACGAATGCGCGTTTGAAGATTCTCTGGGTTTAGCGTAAAATGTCAGTGATTCAAATCATGCAACCTTTGAGCGCGGCAAACCAAACCAAAAAAAAAAAAAAACGAAAAATAAAAAACCCTTTTTAAACAATCAAAAAGAATGAAAGAAACCAAAAACAAAACTGAATTGAAAAACTCGTACAAACGTACAAATTGAGAGCCAACACAATGAAAGCTCTTAGCCAAATTCTGGTTTGGCATGCAAGCGGGCGAATGTCATAAATAAATGGTTTCGTTTACGACTTTGGACATTAACCTGTTAAATACGTAATGCCTGCCTGCGTGCCTTGACTCGACTTGGACCTGCACGGCTTGTCCGTCCGTTCGTCCGTCCGTCAATGTGCACGTCCATTCCGGTAGAACACAACACAACACAGCACGGCTTTGCGCTCTCAGCTTGACATGACCGACCAACCGATTTGCCCCTTGTTCGTCGGTCAACAGGCGTCAGTTTCGTCCTGCGGCTCGTCAGTCCAACACACACCAACACACACACACACACACACACACACAGAATAAAAGGAAAACCAAGTCAATGAGGGCACAAAACTTCTTTGCATATTTAAAGCGCAACGAACGTTGTTGTTTTTGGTTTGTGCTGAGGGGATAGTAGGTGATCCTATATGTCCTATGTGAGTGAGTGAGTGACTGAGTGAATGACGATAATGGCGTAATCTATACGCGCTACTTATATGAAATAATCGCCCCCACACATACACAGACAAACAGCACACACACACACACACACACACATACCAAAAATCAATAATGATTACATTTACGTTGCACATTTCAAGCAATGCGCCCGTTGCTTGGCTATTGACGTTGGGGGCCAGCGAACTGAGCCAAAGAGTTTGAGTTGCCACTCAAAAATTTATAAAAAAAAAAAAAAATATAAAAAAACCCGCACAGATTTCTTCCTTCCTGCACAGACTCTGCCACTGTATGCCTATTTTATTGAGCCGAAAAACAAAAAGTACTTGAAGAAAACATATAAAATTTTCAGTTTTTGTCAAATAGCACGTTGGCGACGACGACATAAAGTTCAAGTGACGTTTTTAAGCTTGCATGTCTCATAGACTGACTCTGAAAGAATAATGCAGGCAATTGTTATAAGCTTAGAAGTGCACAAACTGCAAGGCACAGCCAGTGAGCGTGCGAAAGAAAGGGATGTTGACAACAAGAGCTTGAACGCAAGCGAGTAAGCAATAATGAACGCATAGGTCAGGTGGTAAAGCTTCGACACTCAGACGATGGCAGAAAAAAAACACTAAATGAAATACGCCAAAGCAGCTTGGCGATATAGAAGGAGCAGCAGAACGAAGAGGAAACAAGTTAAAGCGTAGCAAAAGGCATGTCGTAAAAAAGAAAAAACAATAGACGGAAGGCGGTTAAGTGCAGTTAACAATACACGCCACCATGAACATCACCGTTGTTGTTGTTATTGTTGCTGTCGACTACGTCGTGATGGCACGCCTATTTGCACAACGCCTACACACACTCAAAAGCGTTGCGCTCATTGACTGAGAGCGTTGTGTTTGTCACAAGCGGTTGGCTACGTTTGCCATATCTACCATACATACATATAAGAAGGGCGACAGGCAAGCAAAGCCAAGCCAAGGCAAGGCAAGACAACAACATCACTGGCGACAAAAACTTTGCTGGGGCTTCTTATTTTCACAATCCGCCCTACAACATACCACCCTACCTCCCATCTGTCATTCTTTCTTTCGTCTTTAACACTTTTCACAATCAACATGAGAATGCACAGCGAGGAGACGGAACTTGACGAGACGAGGCGAGGCAAGACCAAGAATCTAACAGCAGCTCAAATGCAACGCTGCATTTTGCGAAAATGACTGACAAAACGGAAAGCAAAAAAAGTATAATGATGGAAAAATGCAATAAGTAGCGCGCAGGTTCAACATACAACACAATAATATGCACACACACTCACACACAGCAGGCGAATGAACGTGCACAGGAATGAATGAGCGTACGAACGAACGAACACAAATTATCAGAGAGAGAGCGAGCGAACAAGCATGCAAACGCATTTAAGTAATTCAACCGATATAATCGAGAGCGTAAAATATGCGCTCAGTGATTATTGCTGTTGCTGCTGCTGCTGCACCCGCTGCTATCAAAGATGTTGGCGCAGACAAAGTAGAAGTCGACGGCCTAAGAAGGCAATGACGTTGTGAGCAAGTTAAAAAAGAAGAGAAACAAAAAAGGCACAAACAAATTGTGGGTGGCGGCGACAAAACCAACTTCAGAGTGATTAAAAAAAGGGAATTGGTGGTTAGTGGCACTTGTTGTTGTAAGTAACCAAAAACGACATAAAAAGTACATACGTTATGTTCCTATAAACGAGAAGCTTGGCATAAGTAACTTAACAACAAAGCGTTGCGTATCCGTATTGCGTATTAGAAACATCAGAAAACACACATTTCAAAGCAATGTCAAACACATTCTTACACACAACTCGCTCTGCCCGCCCACAACATAATCAGGTTGTAATTTAATGCAGCGTAACAAAAATAAACAACATTTGTCTACTTTGATGTTACAAGTATAATGGAGTATTATTCATCTTACATTTTGGGGAAAACACCGTTCTTAGTTTCAAATACACAAAACACCAGCATCAAACATATACCGAGAATACAAAGTAGAAATTTCAGCTTTGGAAAGGACCAAAAAGAAACATTATATTCACACAATTGAAGCGTATTTAAAAATAGGCACAGACTTAAATAAAGTCAAATGCAATGAACGATGCAATGAGAAAAAAAGCACACACACAGACACACACATGAAGGGACAAAGCAGAGCTGACATCGACAGCAATTGCAAGTGTATGAATCCAATTCAATTGCAAATCTTTGCGACTAATTTTCTTGTCCCTTTCCCGCTCCCGCCAACCTTCCTGCTCATTGCTCATTTGAGCTCAGTTTGCACTCAAGTGCAGTGAAACGGCAATGCAACAAACAAAAGAAAACGAAATTGAATGTTGTTCTTATTGTTATTGTTGTTATTGTAATGAGCGCGAGATGCGCAACGAGTTGATAAATCAGTGTTGTTTTTTTGTTTTTGTCTTTCAAGTTAAGGCAAAGCAAAATCAGACACCAAAGTCAACGCCACAAAATGCGCAACAATTCGGATTATGCACTCACACTGACTGCTGACTGACTGACTGAGTAAGTGAGTGAGTAAGAGTGTGAGTGAGCGCGCCTATTCTGTTGCCCATTGACATGACTCGCAGCTCGCTGATGGCGTTGCTCATTATTGCGTGCCAACTGATAAGAACTTTACATAGTTGCGCACTCACTTTGTACATTGTTGTGTAATCTTAAGCAGCTTTTACATATGACTGAATTCAACAGGCAACAGGGAACAGGAATGGGAGAGAAGAGCATAAATAAAGAAGAACCTTTGTGTCAAACGAGTTTTATAAATAATAAGTTAAGTTACAATTCGTTAAATACGAAAAATTTCGTTTACTTAGATGTACATGTATGTACATACATAATTAACTGGAACAACGTTAAGACATGTCACCTTCGTAGAAGTCCAATGCGATATCTTGGTTCAAATTAACGGCAACTTTACAAAGACTTCTTTCGTCGAATTAAGTTAATTCTTTGACGCAACTTTTCGCGCAATTTCTCTTCAATTAAAGATTTTAACAAAACAAGATTCAAGACTTGAAGACTGCATTTTTAAATAGCATTTCACGTAACTTTGATCTAAACCCGATTTATTATAACAAACAACTAGAAGAAATCACCTTTTTCGGCTAATTACCAAGAGCAAACGCAATGAGATAACGTACAGTTGTAAAATAAAAAGAAAAAGTCATTATTTTCACCAACAATTATATACTTTTGTATTTTTTTTTTATTGATTGGTCGAAAAGTTTATGATTGCTCGATTAAGTGTTTTTGCATTTATCTTATCAGATTTGCTTGTAGACCAATAAACAAAATGTTTCTCTTATTATTTAAACTCTTGGATTTATGTATGAACGAATAAAGTCATTCGGCCTTTTATATACCCGTCATTTCCGATTGACCAATGGGTTATAAAATCAAAGTCTTGACGATTGTGCCCGTTAAACACAATTAAAAGCGACGATTCAATTTCGCCCCTTAATAATTCCAATATTATAATGTTTTTTTTTGCACCTGTATATGAAATACACTCAAACTCAATGCCAACGAAACAACACCAACAATAACAACATCGACCCTTATCAGACTTTTTGGCAGACTCAAAAAAATGAAATAAAAACGCATGCATGCCGAAAAACAACCACCACCGCCACTGGTATAAGGACAGAGCACAGCACAGAGGCAACCTTTTTCGTTGTTGCCGTTCCCGTTGCTGTTGCTGCCGCCAACGTCGCAGCCGCTGTTCACTAGCAGAAGCAGAATGAGAGTGCGCGTGCTACTGGTTCTGTTCTGCTGAGCGCAAGTGAAACGTGAGCGTACTCAAAAATAAAACCAAACCAACGAAACAGAATGCAAGACAAGAAAGAAAACAAATAGCGAGTGTAAGAAAAAAGGCACAAGTAACCAAACAAGTAATAAGCAAAAGCAATCAAAACAGAAAAAATAACAAAAAAAAAACAAAAACTATAACGCGAAATGCAAAGAAATGAAAGACAGCGTCAAAGCGTCGGCTTTGCAATGCGTTCCGTTGAGAGCGTAAAACAAACAATGACAAAGAAGAAAAAGCAAAAGAAGTATGTGTACTTAGAGAGCGAGCACGCGACGCAACATAAGAAAAGAAGAGACGACAACAACAACAACAACAACACCAACAATAATAATAAGCAAAAACAGCAAGCAAGGCACAAAAATCAATTTAACCAAAGCCGCCGCAAAACAACGACAACGTCCATAATGTTGCCGTCTACAACAAGAAAAAGAACAAAGCAAAAAAATCATATATAAAAACGCGGTTTTCTAATTGGAAAGATGCTGTGTATATGTGTTGCAGATTCATTAATGGCAAAACAACAAATTATTTAGTTTACAGTTCACTTCCACACAACTGGAAACAACAATAAAAAGACGACGGCTATGACGAAAAATGTGAGAAATAAAGCAAGTAACGTTACATGCTTTTACTCTCTCACTCACACAAAACATGCCGGTTAACGGAGAAGACAGGCAGTGGCGACGCTAGCGGCCACAAATAACGCCACTAATAAAACGTCAACGTTTCGTCGACCAACGTTTGCAACAGCAAACCAAAGGGGGGAGGATGCTTTAATTATGTTGAACTATTTTTCTTCACATTTGTGCTGTGATTAATCAATTTATCTGATTACGCTTTCCTTTTTATTTACTTCTTGTTTGCATTTGTCCAGACAGACTAAAAACAAGAACAACTATAATAAACAATAACGGTACTTTAATGATTTTTATAAAGCACTTTTATTATGTTACATACATATACACTTCAACTTGCATTTAGTTTATTTCGCGCACGTTTTTTTTTTTTTGGGCGTTCAAGTAACGTGACGGTGAGGAGGAAAAAAGTTGTATGGTGACAGACAACGTAGCAAAGAGAAGAGCAACATAAATTTGTTGAAACAAATTTAAATGCTTATGTACAAAATTTATTGTTTGTTATTTCATTCACACGCTTGCTTGCGTACTTGCTGCTGCTGTACTTGCTATAGTAATTGTACTTTGTTGTGTTTGTTGAAAAAATCACGCTAAAATGTGCTCTTTCTTATATACTACAGACATGCCAGACAAAAGAGTCGATTTCTTTTTATATTCAGTTATTTCTCTTTACTACTCACTTCAGTTTCATGCGGCGTTAAATTAACGAAAATTGCTTTTTGTAGTTGCATCAAATTCAAAACATTTATAATGAGTTCTCTTGCACGTTTTACTTGTCACAAAACTTGTACAATTTAATGTTTATATATTTTTTGTTTTATTTTATTTTGTCTAATTTTATAGTCTGAATTCTTTGCACTTTTTATTATATTTTGTCAGAAATATTTTGTTCCGTGTGTATTTTCTGTTTCTTTTTTTACTTTTATTATTTGGTTGTAATGCGCTGCGCGTTTTCTTCACTACTGTTTTTGACAACGACAACGACGACAACTGCGACCGTACACCACCATTAATTTTTAATAAATGAATTTACTCTCTGAGCAAACGCTTCGAACTGGTGGATTTTTCCGTATTCTGTTTTAAGTTTGAGTTTCGCAGTCT
>JBAMBP010001462.1:0-289938 GCA_037044515.1 Phortica magna
TATTAAAAAAAAACGCTTTGATGTATGATGATGATTTGATTCGAAAATGAAAAATCAAAAAAAATATAAAAAAAAAATTATAAAAAATACACACGTGCTTTAAATATAATTATAATAATTTTTTAACAAACGCAGACGCATAAATATGTATTATTTGGATTTTTTTTTTTATCGCATTTGCATTGATCAAGTTGGTTTAATTTATAACATTTTTGATTTATTTCAACCATTAATTTATCGTTTTTCCATTTGATTTAGCAATGTTCAAAGAGGAATTAATTTAAAATCACTGCAAATAAATTAATTCAACGCAAAACGTCGTGTTAATTGTCAATTATCGAAATTAACAATTAATTAAGTTGATAATATTGAATTTTAATGCATGCGAGAATGAAAATGTTCAGCATGTTGATTTAAGTGAGTGAAACAAATGTGTGAGTAAGCGAGTGAGTGTGTGAGTGAGTGTGTGTATAAGCGCATGTCTTTGTGTGTGTGCTCAAGTATTAGAGTGGTTAACTAAATGAGCACAAATGAATAATATTATAACTAATTAAGTATTGCATATTCAAATAAGTTGTGCCGAAAACCACATTTCGTTAGCTTAAGCAACAATTTGAACAGTCATTAGCACATTAATGTGGCATTAAACAACATTTGTAGATACAATAATGGCCTAAGCAGTTAATTTTACATAAGTTAACTCAACGAAGTCATTCGGGCGTGAATCTTTGCAGCCGTCACAGTTGTTATTGCCAACTCATTAATAATTAATAACATTAGCACAAGTTGCTATAAACTTATGTTCGATGTCGTTTACTGAACGACAACAAATGACTAAATTAACATTATAAAAGCAGCTGAGGAAAATATTTATATTGAATTTACACATTGAAAATGAAAGAATTGTTTTTTTTTTTCTACTTTAAAACATATTAAATTTTCAAAAAGACACAACAGTAAAAATTTGTCTGTCATTAAAAAAATTTCAATGTATTCTTTCATTCATTTTGCAGACATTTTTAATTGCAGAAAATTCAGACACACACACAAAAACAAAAACAACAACAAGCACAACAAAATAACCAACTGTAAAATGATTTATGTATTAAATTTCTTACACGCACTCATACAATTGCATACATTTCGAAACCACTGTTTGTGTGTATTATTTTACTGTTGTTTTTGTTGTTTTATTTGTCATACGAACAGGATAATAATAATGAAAGACTCGAGTCGAGTTGAGCTGAGTTGAGTAGACTCCGCTCGACCGAGTGTGTTGTCTGCGTGAAATTTTCAGCTTTTTTTCGGTATTTAGTGTTTTTAATGCATTAAAATGACTTCAAACTGCTGTTATTGTTGTTGTTGTTATTGTTGCTCCTACTGTTAAGTATATTAGTTAGATACATGACTACACACTGAGATACATGCGCTCGTTGACAGCTGAGTATGAAAAATGTTTGTCTGTTGATTTTGGTTTTGTTTCTTCTTAGCCAAAAGGAATGCAGATGAAATATCTTTGTTGGTTTTATTATTTATATTTTTTGTTTTTATTGTTGTTGGTGTTGTCTGAATTTGTAATTGTAATTTATGTTACCAAACAACATGAAAGCCATTATAAGATTTGGTTTATTAAGGCGACAAACGTGTTGCCGGATTAGGCTTAAGTTGAGATGAGTATACAAAAGCAAGAAATGTAAAGCTCAGAGAAAAGAAATTTACAAAGAAAATTTTTGATGTTTTTAAACATGTTACATGTGCTTAAGTCATAATTTTTGTTTATTTTACTACATTTTCCATTGTAGTAAATCATACAGCGCCTGGCGTTATGCAATGGTAAATAAACGTTAATAATTCGATAACATCTTCCCAGTAGTTCAGCAAATTAGTACAGAACTACAGTTATACTAGCTCAAAAGTTGTGCTTTTAATTGTAGAATTTTACTAGGGGTTGTTATAGGCAGGGGTCAATTGTGATTGATGCGATCATGTATCACCTTTGACTAGTTCTTGTACTATTTTCAAATTCCTACCATTTTCTAAGCAATGGTACAACTCACACAAAATGAAATGTTGGCATCTTTTTTATAAATTTTAATTGATTTTTTTTAATCCAAAAACCAAACCAAAATTTCATCAAAAGCATTTAACATCCAAGTTCGCTTTAAGTCAACATTGCATAATATTAAGAGTCTTTTAGAGTGACCGAAACTCTTGTGAGCATCAGAGCACTTGACAAAGCATTAAATACACTCAACGCAATTACCATAAGCCACACTCCTACACACACACACACACACTTATACACAGAGCAGAGCGCATAACACACACACTCACACACACACAGACAATTGGACAGACTTATTTAAGCGGCCACAAGCCAACACGTAAAAATATGCAATAAAAAGCAAACGAAATAAAACCAAAATAAAAGTCGAAAGTAAAAATAAGCAAAAAAAAAAAAAAAACAACAAAAAGAAACATAAATTAAAATATTCAGCAAAATTTTGGATAGTTAAACATTCACAAGCGCTAAAATGCTTAACAACAACGGCAAAACAATGAGGCAGGCAACAAGAAGCAACAGCCGCGCCCACTTGTCTGGCTTGTTAATCACGCGCCTTCATAGCCAGCATAGCAAGTAACTTTTTTGCGAGAATGTAATTAACGCACACACACATACAACACACACGCACACACATACACATATACACTTGAACATAACAAACGTGAAATCTCTGTTGGTGCGCACAGAGAGACAGACAGACAGACAAACAGACGGACAGACAAACAGACATACACAGAACACACAAGCGACGCATTAATTGAGGTCGTTTGCTGGCATCTGCTTCCGTTTCCGCTGCAAGTTCTTCTGTTTCGCCTTTATTTTCTGTTATCGTTTGTAAAAACGAAGTCAGCGCCATGTCGAGTTATTTCAACAGCTTCTTTTACTCCGTGTTGTTGCCATTGTTGTTGTTGTTGCTGTTGTTACTGCTGTTTTTATTTTAATTGAAACAAAAATCAGCTTCAGGTTATTTTCGTTAACAGCGAAACAAAATTAAAAGCAAAATGCTTAAACACACGCGTACAACGAGTTACCCCACCATCTCTCCACAACATAAAACATGAATATATAAGCACACACACACATGCATTTGCACACATGGCGTATGTTTAATAATAAAAATTTCACACACGTTTTTTTTTTGTATTTTTATTTCATGCTTTACAATTCTACAAAATATTTTTATTTCTTTTGCACATGTAATGAAAATATTTGTTGGCTTGTTCAACGTATCTGTTAATAATAATGAGCTTAAAATCATTAACAGCTCGTCGACAACACACACAGAGCAACTCTCAGTCAGACAGACCGACATACAATCGAGTAAAATACATTAAGCACGCTTTGCCGAGCAACAAAACAATATTCAAGTAATGCAAAACGATACAAATTGAAACAACTCAAAGCGGTTTATCGCTCATTGTGCGACTGCAAACGACACATCTTCCTGCAGGTTAAAAATTATGGAAATTGAGCATTAAAGTTTTAACATCAATTGCTGCCTGGAATATAAAGACAATTCACAACTACGAAAAAAAAAAATATTATTGTATCACAAAAAACCGCAAAAATAACAGCCGACAAACCATGACAGACGAACTTATTTGTATCAACATGGCGCCTACCAATAATCATTTCCCATTAAATTTATTACGCCCAATGATGTATGTGCAAATGTAAATGAAGTATGTTTGTATTAACATCATGTTTCATATTTCAATCTAGATCTATTGCACATGACCACATTGACAGAATTGGATGCACATGACCACAGGGATGCAGCATGCTTATTAAAAGCAATAAAGAAGACTCTATAAGAATCTCAGATTCTTATCTTTAAAATAATTACAATAAAACAAAATCATTGCTTAAGTTGACCTCTACTTAAATATTTATATAAAATGGTTGGAATATGATAGAAAATTGGACGGTTTTGTGAAATGTGTTAAGATTCTCTAAAACACGCATTTTTTTGGGATTTGTATTTCCAAATAATGAAAGCAAAAAGAGTTTAGAAAAAAAAGCTTAAATAAAAAATTGACTATTTAATAATTTTCCAAATAATTTTTCAAATGAGATATGTTCAAATCGACCCTTCGATACTAACAACTGTTCAACGCGCTTCAAGATGTTAACACAATGGTTATTAAATGTCAATAAAAAATCGCAACTTTTTGCAATCTCAGCATTTATGCCAACGCAAAAAATATATGTATTATAGCAATAATTTATTTTTTCCAATTTATTTTATTAATTAAATATGTGGTTTTAAATATTTTGAGTGGTTTTCCGCTTTGACCATTTCATTTGTCTGAATTTATTTTTAATTTATTATCTCATGAAAAAATTGTAATAAAAGAAAAAAGCAACAAATGTGTGAAAAAACATATCACGTTTATTTACATAATTTGAATTAAAAAAATATTTTTACGCGTAAAAAAGCATTAAAAGCAAATAATGCGAGATTTGCACAACAAAAGCAACAAATTTACACAAAACGAAATGAAGTCGTGCAAGGAAAACATTTCTTTGTGACTTAGTTTTTTTTCCTGTTTCTGTTTGTATTTGCGCGGTGTGTTTGTGCTTTGGGACTGCAGGGAAACATATTTGACGCCATGCCTGCTTTTGACAAATTGACTTTATTGCGAAATAATCAAAAAAGAAATTTCATATGATTTCATATTGATTTGGTTTTGTTGGCAAAGCGATTCCTGTTGCTTTCATGCAAATGACAGCTTTATTTCTCATGCTGACAGCGTCTGTCAATCATTGATTGAGGTGTTGATTGATGGCTGAATTGAACATTTTTGCAGTAGATTTCCATGTCTGTAGCGAGCTAAGCATAAGCTTAGGCAACAACTTATTTACAGCTCACCATTTCCGCATGACTTAAAAGACACGATTTTTGAATGGCGCCCAGAGTTATGCTACAGTAAATAGTTTTTTGTTGAACACATGCCTCAACGCATTTATACAACTTAATGCACGCTTGAAAGCAACTTGTTTTCATGCTTTCTACTGCAAAGCAAACAATAACATGTGCATTAAATTTCTATCCAAATTTTTTATCATTGTCATTTTTATATGCAACAACAGACAAAAAAAAATGGTATAGAAATAACAACATAGTACTACTACGACAAACAATTGTAGGCTAGAAAAAGTTGTTAATGTGTGTGCGCATTGTTAACGTAAAGTTAAGTGAAAAGTAGATAACAACTGACGCTGTTGAAAGTTATGCAAAATTTATGCAAAGAAATGAGTTACGCGCGCGCGTAAAAAAAAACCGAGTGAATTGTTTTAAATAATATGCAGCGTAAATATTCTAATTTCTAGTGGCAAGAATTTCTTTCACTGCGTCCTGCACTTTAAATATGCAAAGAATGAGCTATTTTTTTCACAACATTACATGAGGCGCGCTCAACTATAAGCGAGGCAAAAACCCAAGGACTAAACCAAAAAGTCGTTGAAAACACGCAAGCTATGAGCTTAAATGCTTTGCTTTGCTTTACTTTACTTTGGCTTGGGCTTGGGCTTGCAATGTTATGGTTGAGTTCGGTTTAACGTTGCCTACTTTTAGGGTTGCCGAGCGCTTAACCCAAAAGCCACAAAAAGGCGCTTAACTTTATTTATAGATTCAGCCGCATGCCACTCAACGAATGGCATTTCTGAGTGAGCAACCTTATGGAAATCCAAGCATGCCGCACACACACACACACACACACACAATTACGCACACGCACACCAACATACGGAAACGCGACCGGGACAATGTCAGACCGTTAAGTGCTTATTGAAATATTTTCTCCTACGTTTGTGTGTATGTTTATTTATGAATGCGTGTGTGTGTGTGTGTGTGTGTGGTAAGTGTATGTGGCAAAGTGAAATAATTAAACGGATTTACTATGCAAATGCGCCTATCAGAGGCGCGTCAATGTATTCAAAGTCTTCGTCGTAGTTGTTGTTATTATTGTTGTTGTTGTCATTGAAAATGCCCGAAAACGGCAGCTGCTTAAAGGATTTCACGCTCGCACTTTAAACTTGGCAAAACACTTGAATATTGGCAAACGTATTGTAAAAGTTTGCGATTAAAATGCGTTAACTTTTCGATAAAGCAATTAAGAAAGTTTCTATTAAGCATTCTTATTGACTTTTGCTTTTGCACGCTCGCAGACAAAGACGTTGGCCATGTTGCAAGTTACAAGTTACAAAAATTGTATAGCAAAGCTTTGCTGCTACTTGTCCTGGTAATTTCCTTATTAATAAACTTACGTAATTTGCTTGAAGTTTGAAACAACTTTTACATGCCTTAGCTTATGTGAGTGCGAAAAATTTGCATTCTTTTACATTTTCTTGTTGTGTTGTTGAATGAAGTGCATTTGTTGCTGCTTTAAAAGTTGAATTTATATGACGCAAGATTGTGTTTAGCCAATTAGAAGTGTTTAAGTGAGCGAATAATGCAAATACTTGTGAAAGATACAATTTAAATTAATCATTAATCAAAAGCAAAATAGAATTCTCAGGTTTGGTAGTGCTTGAAATATACTTCATATCAAGTAATAACTAAATTCGCTCTGACGTATGAATGCTTTGCGCTTTTCATGCTTTTAATGATTTCTCATTTCTTACAATTACAGTTTTTGGTTAGTTCGATCATGTAGTTATGTTACTCGCTTGCTTTAATTGGACTGTTTTTTGCATTTGAGAATTCAATTAAAAACTTTGCACGAAAATGAATTATTCGCGTTGAAGTAGACTTGTGCGCAAATGCACATGCAAAGCAAGCTCGGTCAGTGAAGAAACAACTAACGTATTGAAATTGAAATAAAAAACAAAAACAAAACAAAACTTTGAATCAACGGCGAATAAACTTAAAAAAAAACAACAAAAATTGATGCCAATACTTTAGAAAAAGGGCGTACAGTTGTTTACACGATGCTCCGCCCACGCTATCTGTCGCCCACTTTGCACGTATTCCCAAGTTACCGTTAGACTGTACGAATTGCAAAAATAAAGTACAGCGTAAAGAAAAGCAACAACAACAACAACAGCAACAACAACAACAACTACAATCCAATATACAATATTGTATTGTGCGATAATGCCCCGCAAGGGAGAATTTTCTTAGTTCACATTCACTGCGCTTCGCCTCGCCGCGCCGCGCCACCGCCCGCATCGTGCGTGATTTTCGTTGCGAATTCGAATCGTTATTTGCTCTCAGCTTTCGTTGGTTGGTTGCTTCATTTAAATTCGCAATTTTAGGCAGTTTTATGCATGAAAAAACAAACAACAGAATACAAATTCAACGTAAAATAATTTCAATTTCCGCCAACGAAAAAAAAATATACAAAAATAAAAAAAAAAAAATTAAAAACAAAAATTGAACGGAAACGGAAACGAAAAGTTTTCAAGAACATACTCGATATATGCGAATTTTTTTTACTGCTGTTTTTCTTCGTCTTCTTTTTTCTATCAGCCATTGGCAAAAAATATGTTTCGCAATTGTATAAAACTGCCACGATGGCAACGGTTTTCCTTAGTCTTTTATTTGCCACTGTTTTCATTGCTCGACTGTATTCAAGCAAATTCATTAACGTAAAATTTGTGTAAATATTCATTTTTACAGTTCAATGCATTTGATTTGATATTTTGTAACTGTAAACGTATCGGATAACGTAACATTTGTTGTTGTGTTGGTGTTTTAAGTACCTCACAGCTTGTCAGCTATTCATGGCACTTCTTCAACGTCTAATGAGCACGCAAAAGTCAATCGAAATAAATTTCAATTTCTTAGGCACGAGACAATTATTTATGGTTTATCTTTGTGTTGTAAATCTTTGTTTAAAGCGCTTTAAATTTGTTGTCATTTGAGTTTTCTTACTTTGGCGCAACATGGCGTATGCGTGCTTTAAAAAAAAGACAATTGTTGGCACTAAAAAGTGAAATTTTGTGTCAAATTCTTTTAGTTAAATTTAACTGTAGAGTAAATGAGCATGAAATATTCAACATAGCAGACATGCAACAAATGCGTGCATATTTTCAACGCTTGACTAAAGCAAGACATCATGCTGAGTGTTGTTTAGACATGCTCATATTTTATCAAAAGTTCGCATGAAAGCAAATGTTGCAATGAAGAAGTTACACTTGACACAGAAGCATCTGCATGCATTTCAATTAATTTTATGTACAGGCGCGCGCCTTTGGGGCCGTTGCGCTTATGGGCGACATTCATTTCATAATGTTTTAATTTTCATAATATACGCTAAAGAATATTTGTCAAAATTTTTAAATTTCATAAAAAATTGTAAATTTTATTTTATTTGAAATTATAACAAAAAGTGTAAATAACTGTTTACGAAAATATGGATGACAGCCATGTAGAAGCAACGCCGCAGCCAACAGCGCTGACCAATGCCAAACCGACGCTCAAGCCTGGCATGTTGTTGGTCGAACCGGTGCACAGTGCCTCCATTATGGACATGATCACACGCAGTCCGAATGCCACGAAACTTGATATAAGTCACAGTCGCGTGGATAAAATCGAGCATCTGGAACCACTCGCAACGACCTTGACGAATTTATATCTGCGCTGGAATCTCATAAAACGCATCGAGAATCTCGATGAGCTGACGAAGCTCACGGAACTGGAGCTCTACGATAATCAGATCATTAAAATAGAAAAACTTGATAAACTTGCTTACTTAGAGATTCTGGACATAAGCTTCAATCGTCTGCGCAAGCTGGAGAATCTCGCAACGTTAAAACAGTTGCAGAAACTGTTCCTCTGCGCAAATCGCATTGAGAAAATCGAAAATATTGACATGCTAACGAATCTAACGATGCTCGAGTTGGGCGACAACAAGTTGCGCACGATTGACAATCTTGAGCATTTGGTGAATTTGCGTCATTTGTATTTGGGTAAGAATAAAATACGAAAAATCGAGCGACTCGACACATTAGTGAATCTTGAAGTGCTCAGCCTGCAAGCAAATCGCATAACGAAAATCGAAAACCTAACGAATTTGGTTAAATTGCAACAATTGTATCTATCTGAGAATGGCATACATCTCATTGAGAATTTAGAAACAAATTTGCAAATAAACACGCTCGATTTGTCAAAGAACTTTATACTTGATATACAAAACATACACATGCTGACGCAATTAGATGAGTTGTGGCTAAGCGATAATAATATAACGAATTGGCAGAGCGCACAAAATCTACAAGTGCACACAAAATTAAAAACGGTTTACTTGGAGGGCAATCCACTGGCCGAGGATAAAATGTATCGCTTCAAACTGCGCTCAATATTGCCAATGTTAGAGCAAATTGATGCAACTATGTGTCGTTAAATAGATTTAAAAAAAAAATCTTGTAAGTAATGAGTTAAATTTAGTTTGTAAAGTTAAGTAAAGTAAGGCAGAATAAACTTTGGAAATTAAATGAAATAAATTAATATGTGAATGCCGCTGATCAGTAATGTTAAATCGCTGTTAGAAAAAAAATCACTGCATGCTCCAAGGCGACCGCTGTAAAATAACATTCGTATGTTAGTGAAGGCGATAAAAACTGTTATCGGCTTCTTTTAGCGCTGCTTATTTTGAAGTTATGGCAACTGTTGTAACTATTTAAATAGTTATGCAGAGAAGAAATGCAGAGTTGCAAACACAATAAAATACTTAACATTTATGGTTATCTATTTTTTCAGTGATTTCCTTTTATTTTGCATGCGCTGCCACTCATGCAGCAAGTGCCAAATAGTGTTTTGTGTGCCATAACGGCCTATGTGTTGCCTTCTGCTCCTTTTTTGTTTTGCTGCTGCACACCAATTGGCAAATGTCCAAGCGCAAACAAGAAAAAGAAAAAATCGCTCAATTCGCCGCTGCTAATGTTTCAGCCTGGACCGTTTACATTGTTATTATCTGAGTGTGTCCTCTGTGTGGCATTTATTTTTATGTTATCCGCAGTTACAAATATTTTTTTTCATTTTTCTTTGCTACGCTTCTTCTTTTTTTTCCATTTTGTTTTTTGCTTACTTTGAGTTGATTTCCTTTGCGACTGTTGTCATTGCTATAATTTTAGTGCACTTGTGTGTTGAAGTTTCTTGCTTTATGCTTTTATTTCCTTTGCCGTGCTGTGAGTTCATTTACCTAAGCCTAATTCGATTAGTTTAGATGACTTTTAATGAGTTCAAACTAATTTGTTACGCGACGTTACGCGTTTGGCTACATAAAAATTTGTTGTGCGTTCTTAATTACGGCAAAATAATCAATGCCATATGTTTTTTTGGCCGTTTGCCGCGTCGATTGTTGCGCTCGGCAACGATTTCCGTTTTACAGGCATGCCATAATTGTTTGCCAAGGAAAAATAATACCTCAGCGATGCCAATCAACGAGAAGCCAGCAATGATGCCGCAGATGTTGCCTATTTTGCCTGCAGTGTGTGAGCACCAAACAGACCGAAAGAGACAAGGTAAAAGTATGAAATTCTATAAGTGTGCAAGAGCAGCTTTGATAGCGAAAACTCATGAAAGTTAAAGTAAAGACAAAAACGGCACAGTAAAAAAAAACATGCTACCGAAAACAACCAAAAAACAGACAACATGAAAGTTAAAAAAATGCAAGCATGCTTTTGTGCGCAATACGTTGAAATGAAAGTATTCAATAATGATGATTTTGCTGATGTCTCGATGCTTACCGAAATCCTCATACCAAGAATTTTTAATATACTGACGAAAGTATTGAATGTGCGTTTCGGCAAAGTAAATACGCAGCAATGCGAGTTCCACATCATTGCTTCTACTGCTGCTGTTGTTGGCTTTGCTCTGCCTGCTGCAGATACCAGATGTCGTCATTGTTGTTGTTGTTGCACGAACAGGTGGAAAACGAAGTAAAAGCAAATTACTTTGGCAAACCTCCTTTTTTTTTTGTATATTTTCTTTGTTGTATTTCCAATAACAGCCGACAAAACTTACGAATTCAACGATAACACCATGGCGCCCTTCACTTTGTACTGTGTCTCTGTGCATGATGGCAGACACTCCGGGCAGTAAAGTGCGTCTTCCATTTCATGCTCCAAACCAGTGACGTTCGCACGACTGGTGATGACGTTCAACCATTTGACTGTAAGCACACACACACACACACACACGCACACACAACGTAGCATTTTATGTATGCATATTAATAAAACGGCACATTCAGAAAACCATAGACCGCCCACATGTGTGCCGAAAATACTCACACTCATAACGTTTGAGACACTCGAGATGCTGCAGCGTACAGAAGACACGGCCGGTAATGCTGCCGGAATAATGATCCGGCGCGGCAAAGGGCACACACTCGCAGAGTATGACGATACTGCGCGTACGACAGGCCGAAATGCAGATGTTGAAGCTGTAGCGACGCGCAAAGATACGCGGCATCTCATTCTCGAATAAACAGTTGCGCTGCGTTGCGAAAGTGCCACGAGTTCAATTGCAATTAAATTATTCATAAATTTACTATCCGAATTGCTTTTGGGCAGCAGACTTAAGCATCGGCCGGCGACTTACCTCAGTGCGTTGCATGTAACGCGCCTCGGGCACAGTCTCCAATACCTTCGTCGTGATGGGCAACAAAGACTGCACGCCTGTTTGCGCAAAACGTTCCTCAATCGCGCCGGAATAAGGATCCGGATAGCTGTGATGCGCATATATTGACACCTGTGAAAATTCCAAAAAAAAATATATCATTAAACAATACAAATTTAATAAAGATTGCCACACACACCAAAAAACCATCCAACGTATAAATCTTATGGAAATCATCGCTAGAATTCGTTTTGAGCGTTAAACTTAAGCCCATATCGATGCCAAAGAGCCGCTGTCTGTAGCTACGCTCAACATTGTATCTATGCAAGAACGAATTAGTGGTACTTAAATGCTTTGATTACTAATGCCAATGGCGCACTCACTTGCCATCGTGATTGAATGTACAACAGTAGCCCTGTGAGGTGAGCGTCTCCTGAAACTCTTGCATGCAATCGAAAATTTCGCCCGCCAAGCGACATTGCACAAACATGTCGCTGCAATTCGGCGTTAACTGTTTTATAATATATTTTATATTAGTTTTGGTTCTACAAGCAACTAAGCACGTGCTCACCATATGCATGCGACTACGCGTATTGTAGAACAATTCGTCGCCTTCGGTATCGTATGTGTCCAAGAAGCCTTGGAACGAAAGCGCACGTTCATAATTGCTCAACTCATTCATTCGGTAGTAATGATAAACTAACATTTTCAAGTTCTCATAGAAGAAATTCACCGTGCGATTGCGTGGATCTTTTTCACTTCTGCCATGAACGAATTGTATCATTTTGTTGTAAGCACAGAATATGGTTTTTGGACTTACAATTGACGCGCATAAAGCAGCACCGATGCATTTGACATGCGATTCAAGCTGCATATGGAGACAGTGGGAAAGGGCACTTTGCTTATCGGATAGTTTGGATCGTAAATGGTGGTGACCAATGCTTTGTCACCGCTCACGCATGTCGTCCAGAGGAATGCAATTAGTGTGGTCAGCGATGTTGCATGAAAAACGAACCAAAAGAAACTGCAAAAAATTACAATGTACTTAAGTGCGTGAGTGTGTGTGTGTATCATATGCTCATGCATGTGTGTGCTTAATTAACAGACGCGCGGGCACAAATTGAAACTCATACACGGACAGGTCTACTCACTGCTCCTGAAAGCTGCGTCGTTGCTCAATTAATTTGCAATAACAATGAAAGGAAACGTTTTGCAGAAAATCCTTTAACGCTGAAACGAATGGCAATTTTTGTGCTCTGGCTGCTGTTGTTGCTGTTGTTGTTGTTGGCTTGTCACGCCACCAAGCCGCATGACCCACAACAAGTTGTACTTCCGGCAACTGCTCGTCTGCTGTTGTTGTTATCGAAGCTGCCGCTACTCTTGCTGCCGTTGCTGCTGGCAACGATTGCCTCATATTTGGCCTCTGTGCCAATGCGACACTCATTCGGCTGGCAACAAATTGCAACTGTTGCGGCCGTCTGCATTCCGTGTGCCTTTTTTATACACTTTGTAGCATGCTTTTTTTATGACTGAATGCGCCAAACTCCATCATCGAAAAGCCTCCACGGCCATTGCTCACAAACAAGACTCGCTATCATTTTAATGAAAAACAGTGTTGTTGTTGTTTTTTTTTTTTGTTTTTTTATTGTCAGCCATGTTGTTGTAATTAGGTGCGTGTTCATCTTATTGCCAGCAAATTAACTGCGACAAGGCCAACAAGGACATCGGTTAGTCACGTGTGCCACTCAGGTTGGCGCGCATTCTACTTTGGCAATTTTCTTTAATTATCAACAATTTAAAAGCGAAATTAGCCTTGTTAGCAGCGAGCGTGACATTTACTATTGATGCCAAGTGCTTGTTTAAGCATGTGCGCCTGCCTGCCAAATTACTCTTAAGAATGTAGTAGAAATTTAAACAACTTGAAGACCGTTTAATAAAATTGCTTTAATTAACACAAAACAAAACAATATGCGACAATTATGTTAAACATGTCAAATGACATTGTCAAATGTATAATATTTGTACATTAAGGACAAATTATAAGTTTCGCTTTTGGCTTTGTATCCTTTTCGGTATTCAAGCGACGATTTTGATCAATCAGCTTGTCAACACCAACAAAAATATACTTGAATACAACAAAAAGTATTTCGAAAATGGCAACCAACGAGAAGCCCATGAATATGGAGAGTATATTGCCAACGGTACCTAACGGTAGAGTTGACATTAGCGTTACATAAATTGAAACCTTTCATTACACGGCTCATACTTAACACTTCGAACCACTCATTGTTCAATATGCGTATGTAGAAATTCGCATAGGGCTCGCCAAAATAGACACGCAGCACGGAGACATCCGTCAGGGGCAACGTATCATTGTCTGCTGGACTGCTGCCCGCCTTCCACACCGACAGATAGCCATCGATGGGCAGCGAACGCGCTGACATGCCATAAAGGACATCATCACACGAGGGCAGACACTGCGGACAGTAGAGCGCCTCCTCGATTTCACGTTCCAGACCCGGTATGGCATGACGCTCTGTCAGCACATTCCACCATTTGACTGAACGGGAAATGACAAATTACAAATTACAAGCATGACAATAACGATTACAAAAGGAATTAGTACGTTTGGCATGCAAAATACTTACACGAATACTGCTTGATGCAGCTAAGGTGACTGAGCGTGCAATAGACGACGCCATCGAGTGTTTCAAGCAACTCAAGTGGCATGTAGTACGGCAGACAGCGACAGAGCGCAATGACGCTCTTGATGCGACAACGTGTTATGCAATTCGGAAAGGTGTACGTGCTGCGTATCAACTGATCCGGATGTGGCGCCTCATCGAGAAAGTAACATTTACGCTAAGCCAGAGAACAAAAAAAAACTAAATAAAAAAAAAAAAATTTGTTTGCAACACAAGTCTTTGCAATACATACACTGAAGGGCGAAAAGGAACGTAGTGTGGCATCCGTGTCCACAACACGTGCGCTAATTGTCAGAAAAGTTTCCTCATTATGTGTTGGAAACATATCGCGCGCATTCGACGACGTTATAGACGCATAATTGTCCGGATTGTGTATAATGGTAATATAGCCATTTGTATTCAATATGGGCGCAAGATAGTCCGCCGTGCTGGCATTGAGCACCACGACGAGACCAAGCTCAGCGCTGCCGAAACGGTTCTTGAATTTGCGTTTTTTGTAACTGCATTAAAGCGTGTTTTATCAAGTGCTATAAGTATTTGTTTTTGCATTTGCTCACCTATTGCCCGCATTGAATGTGCAGCAAGGGCCATACATGGTTAGACTCTCTGTGAATATCGCCTCACTCATGCACGGCACATCGACGCCAGCCAATGTGCATTTGATAAGCATCTGCTCGCATGTCGGTGTGAGCTACAAATGTTAAAAGCAACTTGTAAAAAAAAGTTCTAGCACAGAAATGTCAACAAACGTCACCATTTTCATGATACGCCGCGTATCGAAGAATGTCTCATTATCCCAGGTGCCGAAGACATCGAGAAATGTCTGAAAAGCGGTGTATTCCTCCTGATCAAACGTTTTGCCATATTGTGTATAGAAACTGCCCAAGTATTGTATATGTTCCACATAATAGTCAATATCACGTGGCACGGGATCATTGTGACGCCTGTTTTGTGTGCAAAAAAAAAAAAAAAAGGGAAAAAATAATGATGAGTGTGAGACCAGTCAGTCATTGAATTACATACAATTGAATTACATACAATTCGTGGGCGTAGCTTGTAGCGGCCTGCAATGAAATACGATTGTTTGAGCATATCGATAGCGCTGGAAAGGGTACATTCTCAATGGGATAAAGTGGATCCTTCAGATTGGTGACAAAGTATTGTGCAACAAATTGTTCCCAAGTGATTGAGAGTACAACCACCAATGCAATGAAGGTTACCGTATGCACGACCAGCCAAATTAATCTGCAAAAACAAAGAAAGCGCAAAGGTAGCAAAGAGATAAGTAGACACACACACACGCACACACACACACACAGCACACGCACCGGAAAATGACAGCCGGCAGCGGAAATGAAAATGACGGAATTGCAGGATATCAAACAAAAAAAAGAAAGAAAGAAATGAAATAAGTTGTGTGCACATCTGCAACGCACTCATGACATCACCATAGTCATCGTCATCGTCATCCTCATCGTCATACTTAACGACATACGCAAACGTCAGCATAATCCCCACTCTTAGTCAACCAAACACTCACGCACACACACACAGGTACCTCTAGCCCTCCCTCTGTTTCACAGACGTGGGTTTTAACGCACTCACTTCTCCCACAAACATAATTCCGATGCCAATAGTTTGTTGTAGCCATGCAAGGATATATTGCGCAGTAAATCTGCCATATCCAGACAGAAACTCGAGCCAACCGACTTCTTTCGTCCCGCGCCATTTCGCCGCCACTTTGGCTTTGATTTTGCTGCCGTCGCTGTTGATTCTTTTGCCGGTGTTTTAATCCACCATATGGCATTGGATGTTGATTTAATATTAATGGTCATTGAAGCGTGCAATTTTAACGATGTCACACGCACAAAATCAAGCTGCGACCAGAACCGTGCCAGCCGAGGAACACTCGCAAGTGAAGCGGTCAAGCAGACGCAACTGATAATGAAGCTTCAAAACAGTACTGCATTTTGCACTGCAGCGAACATTTTGGTAAACTATGCCAGCACTTGATTTTAATGGACATTTGTCATTAACACTTTCAAAGTGGGCGTTTCGATACAATATTAATTGTAACTAATGATATGATTTGAACTTGCTACCCTTGTGAAGTTCTTTATTGCTTTGCACATGTGATTGAAGGGAGCAACTGCTAAAAAACAGTCATGGTTCTTATAATCTTTAATCATTTCATGGCCTTCAATAGCTATTCTTGCCATAAGGATACCTATTTTTAGCTTAGTCAGATCAATAACCTATCACGATCGTTAAAAAAAAAAAATTAATTTAAGATTACTGCTTCTAGTTATGTTTTTCTATTTGTCTTCTCATTTTTCTTGGGTTTTTGCAGTAACACAATGTGATACGGTTTGAGTTTTCACGGTTTTCAAATCTGATAATGATACGATTTTATAAGTCTTCATCAAATGAGGCTAAATTGATTTGTTACAGTTATCGAGTCAAATTATTTTAGCTCCATGAGCTATATAAGAGAAACCAATTTTTCCCACATCGCTAAAAGTCTTTGTACAACCATGAAAACTTTACTCTACGCCTTCGGTAAGTAAAATAAGATTTACATTTTTTTTTTGTTATATAATCACGACAACTTTTCCTGTCAGTCGTTGTCCTCGCCATTCTTGGTGGTGCCATGGCAAAGCCCAAGGCTCTAGATTCTCCACCAATTTATGTTTAATAAATCTATCTTACTATTATATTTGAAGAATAATAAACAACAAACAAAAACTTTATTTGAGTATACTGATGCAATTCGTTATTTATATGAGCAGTACTGCTTTTATGAGGCACGACACATTAGCAACCAATTTAAAAACTTATTGCATACTTTCATTCACTTTTATACCCTGTACATACTGTACCAGGGTATATTGTGTTTGTTTGGCCGAAATGTATGTAACGCATAGAAGGTGAGGAGAGGGACCCTATAAAGTATATATATTCTTGATCAGGACGACAAGACAAATTGATTAAGTTCAAGTTTGAACGGTTTTGAGCCACGCCCACTTCTTCCCCCCCAACCAGCTACGCCTACTTTTTGAAAAGGCTATAACTTAAACACCAGAAACGCTAGAACTATCAAAGTTGGTATGTAGACTAAGTATGTAAGTTTTTATAAAACTGCATACTACAATTTCCCCCCTCCCTTTCATTACTCTTCAAAAAGTGTTTTATTGTTAATTACTAAAACCAAAAAGGTACGGACCTGAAATTTTGTGTGTACACTCAGTAAATACATATCCTTAAGACTGCATACCAGAAAATACCCCTCTGTATTTTGGACTACCCCTCAAAGACCTTCAAACTTAAATTTTTCTTAAAATCCATTTTTTTTTTACAAAAATTTGTATATCTCCACAACTATAACAGATACGAACCTGAAACTTTGTATGCAGACTTAAGAAATGTATGTCTTTAAAACTGTTTACCAAATTTTTTCCCCCTACCCTTAATTACCCCTCAAATAGTGTTTGTTTGTCAATGCCTATATCTCCGAAATTGTTAAAGACACTGACCTGAAATTTTGTAAGTAGACAAAGTATATATAACTTCATAAGACTGCATACCAGAAAATACCTTTTTGTATTTGGACTGCCCATTAAAGACCGGCAAACTTAAATTTGGGGTAAATTCCAGTTTATTTTTATTAAAATATGTATATCTCCACAACTAAGAAATATACATGTCTGAAATTTTGTATGCAGGTTCAGTTAATAGACGTCCTTTTAACTGCATACCGAAAAACACCCCTTTATTTCATGGCTTCCCCCCACAGAGGTCAACAATCTCGGATTTTTCGAAAATTCCTCACTTTTGACTGATTTTTTTGATATTTGGAACACCATTTAAATGGGTGAGGGTATGTGCAGGGTATTATATGGTTGAGTATACTCAATTATACCGCCCTTTTCAGTAACGCAATGTGATACTGTTTAAGTTTTCACGGTTTTCAAATCTGACGAATGATACAATTTTATAAATCTTTATCGAATGAGGTTAAATTGATTTGTTACAGTTATCGAGTCAAATTATTTTAGCTCCATGAGCTATATAAGAGAAACCAATTTTTCCCACATCGCTTAAAGTCTTTGTACAACCATGAAAACTTTACTCTACGCCTTCGGTAAGTAAAATAATATTTACATTTTTTTTTTGTTATATAATCACGACAACTTTTCCTGTCAGTCGTTGTCCTCGCTATTCTTAGTGGTGCCATGGCAAAGCCCAAGCCTCTGAATTGTCCACCAAATATTGGTTAATAAATCTATCTTACTATTATATTTGAAGAATAATAAACAACAAACAAAAACTTTATTTGAGTATTATTCGCTTGTTAAAGTTCTTTAATTTTGAAACTAAGAAAGTGAGAAAATATCGAAGTTCGTTAGTTATAAATTTATATCCATCATAAAAACAAAAATAGTTTTTAAAAATATACTTCTGGAGTTGAGTTTTTGATTCATTTGTGTTTTCTTCACTGTACTGATGCAATTCGTTATTTATATGAGCAGTACTGCTTTTATGAGCACGACACATTAGCAACCAATTTAAAAACATATTGCATACTTTCAGGCATTTTTTTTCTTTTTGATTTAAGCATATTTCAATATTACCGAAAACCAACAAATAAACCAAGACAACCAAAAAAATAAATAACTATTTTATATAAACACATTTCACAGCTCTGTTTTTTAATATAATTCGACAACAGAATTCTCAACCGGCCAACATTAAGGGCTGTCCCGGAAATGTGCGTCTTCCATTGCAACAGAAGGCAAACTGTATGGGCTTAACAACATCTGCAATCTGAGTATAACTACGTCCAGCACGTGATCTCTGTGGAATCCTCCGGGCACTCGTCACTTCCGTTACGCCAATGCAGAGCAAACACAACATGCCAAGCAAAAACCAAATTTGAAATGCCTTCATTTCAAAAACTAAAACACAAGCTTCTTCACAGAATTGACCACACGGCGACCTTCAAGACACGATTATGTGAGTAGACAGTTGAGACGCTTCTATTTATACAATCGACGACTATGAGAACCAAAGATACTGAAGAACAAGAAAAATTCCGCTATGAATAATGCTTAACTAACGCCTTTACGAGTGTTCTCTTTAAAACAGAACCATAAACTTGTACCATAAAACCAAAGACGATTCTCGATATTGGGCTGAGGACTCTCAGATTCAGGCAAATTTATCAATTGGCATTCGTATCACGTAGCGACATAAACTTTTAAGACAACATTTTTTTTTTATTTTTGATTGTAATTGTTTTTAAATGTGAGTCAAAAAAAAAAGTGTAACGTTTTTATTTACACTCATTACTTACTCACACACGCACACATTTGCTGTTGACTTGAAGACAAGCCATTAACGCCCAGTTTGATCTTATAAGAAATTATAAACAGGTAATTCACAAATCCGTGTGGCTCACATTCAAATAACATAATTCACGCATCTCAGTATTTGATGATAATCACGTCGAATTCATGGATTGTGCGCAATTATTTTAATATTACAGTTTCAAAACGAAGCAGAATTGAATCAGTTTATTTCCTGAGAAGTAATTCAAAAGAAAGCCCGCATTGTTAAAGCTGAGTTATTCTAATAAAAAAAAATATAAGCACATTAATTTGTTATTTGTACTTTATTATAGAGTTGACAATATCTTTCACATTGACACTGACTCACTTTTGCAAGCCAAGTTCAAGTCCAGCACGGCACAACGACTTGCGGCTAGATTCTGCTCACGTAGCAACATAAATGTTGTATAAATAAGCAATTTTTTTTCTTTCTTTTAATTAAAAAAACAAACAAAAGTTTGCAGTTAATTTATTGTGATTTCTGTGGACACATTAAAAAATAACGGTGTTTTTCTATATTTTTTTCTATTTTTTTTTGAGGAGGTGCGTCAAATCTAAACGCGATCAAAATTAAATAAGTAAAGTAAGTAAAACGTAGTTTTCATACATATTTTATTTATTTATATATTTTATAATTCTCAGACAACTCTTGAATATAGACACAAATGCCATTCCATTTTCCATTTTCCACAAATAGTTTAACTAAGTCATTCTTCCGATTAAAACTCTTAGCCTTAAAATTCTTCAGTTTTAAATTATATATTATTTATATATTTTATAAATTATATTATTTGCAATTGTAAAAAAATGCAAGTAGAAATATTAAATAAGTATTCAATAATTGAAATAAAATATTTTTTTTTAATTAAATTCAACATTTTATTTAAAATATTCTTAAAAATAAAGTAGTAATCATCCTAAATTATAAAACGGTTGTCGTGGCGAGAAGCGACCACCCCCAACATAGACATCCGGATTAATAACTCTAGCGATGTCTGTATATGTGCGTCCTCTACGTTTGCTGCCACCGCCGCCTCCACGATAAGCACCATTATAGTGTGAACCATAACCGTATCTTTGGGGTGAACCATAGCCGGAATTGTAAGGAGAACCATAACCGGAACCGTAAGGAGAACCGTAGACAGATCCATAGGGCAAACCATAGCCACGACCATAGCCGTAATTGGAGGCGTAGTAGTTTCCACCATAGCCGCCGCCGCTACTTGTGTGTGCCTTGAGCGCTTTTATCAGCGGAAAAAACAGAGCTGAGCTCAAGTTCGTAAACAGCGTCAAGACCAGTGTCAAGAGCAGAAATGCACACGATAAGATTCTCATTTTCAATATTTTGTTGCGCGTTTTGTGCTTCACAAAATGTAATCCACTTGTCGAGAAGACTGCCAAGGCAAAAATGTCTGACGATCGACGCAGGCACAGTCAACTTATAGCCAACCGACGACGGCCAAGAATCACTGTGGTTTAGAACATTTCATATAAAAATTTTTTATGCATTTATGTACATACATATGTATTGATTCTGGACAAATAATAAAACAAAAGTAAAATGCAAGAGATTTCTTCAGTTGAACCGAATTTGAAATATTCTTTGCAGTGAAGTAAACATTTTTTTCAATTAACGATAATAAACGAAAGCTATTTTGAAAATCGTTGTAGTTCCAAATATATCTTATAATTAGTACAAATCGCAAGAAGAAAAGATAAGCCGACCGACAAACATAAAACAATGAAATGTAAAAATATGAAATTGCAAACATTATGGAATAATTTAAGTGCCGTTGATTTTCTACAATACTGTTGAGTAGAGCGTGGTCACAACAACAACAACAACAGCAACTCTTATTAGCCATGCGTCGTCTTCAATGGACGATAATGCAAAACTTCATTTCTTTTTACTATTTTTCTTTTCTTCAGTTAATTTCATCCAAGCCCATTACGCAAAACAACAACACAAATTGCGCATACATAATATAATTATGCAAAGCACGTGCGTGCTCAGCGCGCATGCTCAACGCGCATCCGAAGCTGCACCAGAGTTGTAGCCACTGAACGGAGCGGAGCACTGATCGAAGAGTATATAAACAGAAGAGATAAAACCAAACACATAAAAGTAAAAAACAAATATAGACGCGTTATAAGATCAACTCTTTGCTGCTGTCACACTTAGATACATTAACCCTTTAAAGCCCGTTAGAATTTTGCGCAAAAAATTGCCAGTCGGCAGCGCTCGTAAGAAACGCAAGACAACGGTGTGAAAAAATCACAATCAGACAGGTTTTCTTTTGTTTGGCTTTATAATTTAAGTGATTTAAATATTGATTTTATTTGTTTTGATTGATTCAACTGCCGTCGTATTCGTCGTCGCTGTGTGGAGTTGAGCTGTGCTTAACTCCTCTCACCCCATCATAATGCTTATCATGTTGATGAGAATCTCTTCGCAGTAACATTCTCGCAGCATCAGCAAACGAACGAACGAACAGTTTAGGTTAGTCAGTCGACGCGTTAAGCCGTGTTTTAAAAATGATGAAATTAATTTTGTATTTTGCTTGCTTGTGTCTTTTCACACGGGTAATCAATGCACAATTCGCGAGCGCAATTGCTAACGCCGTCAGCGGCGTGACCACAATGGCCGTCTCTCAGGTGCCGCAATTTGGTGGATATTACCAGCAGCCGTATTATCAACAGTACAGCGGCAACTACAATAACTATAATTATGGTCCACCTGGTTTTGTGGGCGGTGGATTTAATGGTTATAATGGTGGTTTTGGTGGCGGTTGGTCAGCACCATATAGAATACCAAACTCATCGTTCGGACCACCGTCACATGGACCACCACATCATGGACCACCACATCATGGACCGCCACATCATGGACCACCACATAATGGATATGGGCCCCCGCAAAATGATTACGGACCTCCTCATCATAGGCCTCCACATAATGGACCTCCTCATCATGGGCGGCCACCACATCATGGACCACCTCCATATAACCCATCTATATATGGTCAACCACCTTATGGTCAACCACCTTATGGCCCACCAGGTCCACCACCACCAGGTCCGCCACCACCAGGTCCACCGCCACCAGGTCTACCACCACCAGGTCCACCACCACCAGGTCCACCACCACCAGGTCCATCACGACCAGGCCCACCGCCATCTGATCTATTACCATCAGGCCCGCCACCATCTGATCTATCACCATCAGGCCCACCGACATCTGGTCAATCACCATCAGGCCCACCGACATCTGGTCAATCACCTTCAGGGCCAGTAGCAACTGGATCACAACCGGGTTATGAAACACCATCTGCTCCAACGCAACAAAACCTAGAGCAATCAGATTTGAACGATCTGATCGATCCAAATTTTTTCAATCAAGCGGCCTCCACAACAGCCAGTACAATTAATAAAAACACCGACGATGATGAAGATGATATTGATACCTTAAAGCCAGTAAGCCCTGCACAACCAGTAGAACCGTCCGAGGGGCCAGTTTTTCAACCTTTACCACCGACTTCGCAACCTGTTTATCTACAACCCACGCCACCATCAACACATGAGAGTCTCATCATGGTGAACCCTGTGCAGCCAACAGAACCTACTATTGGTCCCACCTTTCAACCAATACCGCCCACCAGACCGCCCCGCCAATCTGACATTAAAGATGCTATTATCTTTCCCAGCTCGCCGCTTTATGTGCACAGTCCCAATGTGTATTCCCAGGACCTAACGCAACAAATCGAACCACGAAGACGCAAATAGTGACAGACACAAAAATGTCATTGAAATCGATTTTGTTTAAAAAAAACAAGCAAAAGTACTTGCGACTGAACTTGAACCTGATGCACTCTCCATGAAGCTGTGCGTCATAAGCGAATGATTGGGACATGATTTTATATATACACGTATATTCCAAAATAAATAAAAAAAAAAATATATGTATAAATATTAAAATCAAACAACAACAAAACCAAATTTCATTGCTTAAAAAAAACAACAAAAACAAACACGTTGCCGAATTAAATATTCGTAATTATTCTGAAACCAGTTTTTTTTTTTTGATTTTTTTTTTACTTGTGCTTGGGCTTGGGCTTGGGAGAAGCAGATAATTAAAATAGGTCGTTTAAATATTTTTCTGACCTTTAATAAATACAATTCTTAATTTATCACAATTTTCAAAATGATCTTCAAAACTTTAACCCATCAGTAACCACGATTTTTGTAGCCATATGCGTGATAACCACCAGAGCCGCCACTCAAATAATTGTCTTGATAGCCACCATAGTTGCCACTAGCGCCATCATAAGGTGGACTCTGTGCCGGGTACTGGGGATATGGTGCCGGATACTGCGGATATGGTGCCGGATAAGGCTGCTGAACCGGCACACCCGGTCTTGGATAGTATACTGGCTGCGGTCGCACGTGATTATATTGACCGCCACCGCCGTAATGATAATCGTAACCATGCTCGTAGCCTTCCTGAATTTGTGGCTCGTGTGGGTGTCGCCCATACGTCGGTCTGTCGTAGTGCCCATGTGGCTCATCCACTAAATCGAGTAGCGCATTTGCTATTTTATCAAATGTAGGACGCGCGGTCGAAACACAAAGAATTGCACAAAAAATTAATAATGATTTCATTTTTTAATTTCAAATTTCTTCAACTCGCAATCAATTATTGAATTAAACTGATGCTAATTGACGCGAGCTTCACTTTTATAGCTTAGTTCTACGTGCTGTTTATCAGCAAATGCTGATTTATGTTTATAAAAAAAAAGTGCTCAAGGACATGTTTTTGTTCTACATTCAGGAACACTGATAAGACCGTAACGTGGGGCGTTCGAGAAAATATGTAACAAAATTCAAATTCCACAGAAAATAAACAATCTTTGACATTATAACGAAACATATAATGTTAAAACCTTCAAAAATACTAAGAAGAGCTTGAGCTCATTTTATTTGAATAACTTTCTACATTCAAATATGAACTATGTTTCTCTATGTATAGTGTAATGTAAGTTATTAACACACTATGCTTAAAAAGCATCAGTTCTTACCTTCGTTACTTGTTTCCCTCAACGATTAAGTTCCTACAATAATATATGTTTTCACACACACAGACCTTATGTTCAGTCTTAATGTTAAGCTGCCGTATATGACGTGTGGTCCCATGTAACATAGTTATTCATTTTTTATGCATTTAAAGTTTATTTGCATTTGTCGTAATTTAAAAACATTGTTGTAGTTATTTAGTTTTATTTTTATTTGTGCATTTTCTCATTCTTGGCAATTTAGTTTCATTTACGAACAATTTTAGTTTTCCGTCTAGAATATGCTTTATGATTAATAGCGCTTTTCAGTATCTCGTAGTCATGGTCTATTGATAGAACAACAAACTTTTACTTAGAATTCAGGAAAGGCGATTAAGACAAAGATTGAACAACAGAAACCAGAAGCTTTCTTTGGACGAATCAGAAACGTTAAGCCGCTACATGAACAAAAACGAAAGGGCCTTTGTGCTCTTTAATATAAAAGTAAAGCAAAAGTACTGAACTTGAACCTGATGCACTTTCCATGAAGCTGTGCATCATAAGCGAATGATTGGGACATGATTTTATATATACACGTATATTCCAAAATAAATAAAAAAAAAATATGTAGAAATATTGAAATCAAACAACAACAAAAACCAAATTTCATTGCTTAAAAAAAAAACAACAAAAAAAACACGTTGTCGAAATTAATATTCATAATTATTATCAAACCATAATTAAAATAGGTCGTTTAAATATTTTTGTGACCTTTAATAAATACAATTCTTAATTTATAACAATTTTCAAAATGATCTTCAAAACTTTAACCCATCAGTAACCACGATTTTAGTAGTACTAACCAAATAAATAACCAGTACAGTCGCCACTCGAATGTGCCGGATATTGCGAATATGGTGCCGGATAAGGCTGCTGAACCGGCACACCCTGCCATGGATAGTATATTTGTTGATCGTCTTCGCCGTAGTTATAATCGTAACCATACTGAGAGTCGTAGTACCCATGTGGCTCACCCCGTAAACCGAGTAACGCATCTAATGTAGGACGCGCGGTCACAACGCAAAGAATTGCACAAAAAATTAATAATGATTTCATTTTTTAATTTTAAATTTCTTCAACTCGCAATCAATTATTGAATTAAACTAATGCCAATTGACGCGAGCTTCATTTTTATACCTTAGTTCAACGTGATGTTTATCAGCAAATGCTGATTTATGTTTATAAAAAAAAGTACTCTTGGACATGTTTTTGTTCTTCATTCATGGAAAATGATAAGACCATAACGCGGCGTTCGGGAAAATATGTATTATACATTATAACGAAAAATATAAAGTTTAAACCTTTAAAAATACTAAGAAGAGCATGAGTTCATTTTATTTGATCTCGAAGTCATGGTCTATTGATAGAACAACAACAAACTTTTTCTTAGAATTCAGGAAAGGCGATTAAGACAAAGATTAAACAACAGCAACAACAAGAAGCTTTCTTTGGACGAATCAGAAAGTTTAAGCCGCTACATGAACAAAAATGAGAAGGCCTTTGTCGTCTTTGATAAGGTATTTTTTCTGTCTTGCAACTTATTTTATGTCACTGAAGCGTAGAGTATCAAAAAGTGACCATAGCCGTTTATCGTCAGCAATTTCGCAATGTACATTCCAACCAATAACAACATTAAATGATAACCTCAGCATCGTCACCAAGTGATATAAATCGCTCATCACACGCTAAGTGAAGGTTCCGTCTGAGAGTGTCGTGCGTTCGCATCTCACATACGATACGATTCGCTTTTGAGCAAAGAAAAAAATTATTTCAGAATAATTTGTAACAAAATGTGGCTCGGATGTGTTTCTTTGATTTTTCTGCTGACTTTTGCGACCTTAAATGCATCCAAATACACACAGGAGGAAAGCAACGAGGATGAACGATCGACTTTCAATGTTGTCTCAACGTTAACCGGCGGCACGGAGAGCAATCGACGTCGTGTGAAAACCAATTTGGATTTGGAGCCTTCATATCCTTATCTGCCAGCAACACAACAACCATTTGGCAATGCAGTGCATTTACCACATAGCCACCACCACCACCGTCACCACCATAATCATAATCACGCTGTTGGCAGTCCCTGCTCACACAGCGGCATTGACAATCCACATGGACACGAACGTTTTGTAGATCCCGTCAGCGGTGCTGGTTCACTTGATATTCGCAGTGATCTTAGGGATGAGAATAGCCCAGCCGCAGGTGTTTATCAATCACACTCTCGCCCTGTAACGTACCCAGGACCCACACTTGAATATCCTGCACCACATGGCAGTTATCCGACATCGTATCATCCAAGTTATCCAGTCCCATTAAATAGACCCAATTATCCAAGCTATCCTCAACCAGCGCCTGGCGCATATCATCATGGTGGTGTTCACGATCATGCCAATAATCCAGCTGGATCACACACCAATATTTATGATAACGGACATGGTGGTCCGCGCAATCATTGGGATCATACCTTCAAAATGAGCACGGAATACAAGGAGGATGGCGTGCACAAGGGGCCAACACATGTGCTCACCAACAATGGTCACGGATTTGGTTCCGGTTATGGTGGCGGCTATAATGGCGCTTTCAATCCAGGTTTCTAATTCTTAAAAAAATAGCTTTAAATTAAAGTTAATAATTGCAATAACAAACCCCTATGTGTAAAATTTTATACTTATAAATTACATACTTTGTCGCAATACAGTTAAGATTTCTCAGCTTGTTAAATTGGATAACGGTTACTGGGACTAATTTGAAATTGAAAGTGATTTTTTTTTAAATAACAGAAAAAAGTGTTGGGTAAGTAAAAGCAAATGTATGATGTTGTAAAACATTATTCTGAAAAAATAGAATGTTGCCAGACTCAATCAACTCGAACTGGAATCGCGTTAAGTCGGGGTAAGGGTTGAATTCGAGTTAAGTTCATCCAGGACTTATCACAGACTGTGGAACTGCACCTTAATAATTTGGTTAAAAGCTTATCAATAATTAAGAAACACTGAAGACATAGCATTTTTTTTTCTGCTGAATTTTTTAGTTTTGGGGTGAGTTAAAATTTAATGTGGCTTTTTGTGGTCTCGCAAGAAACATCAAAGACATTTATTTTATTTATTAACAAAAACAATTTTTAAGAAATCGGAAATGTGAAAAATCAAGTTTGACCCCTCAACTAACAATAGCTTTTAGACGTGAGTTTTGAGGCACACTTTCCACTAAACAGCAAAAATAAATAATAAATTCACCATAGACTCTAAGTGATACAAAGTGCTTATCACTGGCGAAAATTGTCTTACGTAATAAATGAGTTATAATGCTTATCATTATCTCAAAGTCATGATCTATTAGTCGAAACTTTTTAGAATAAAGGAAAATCGCTAGAAAAGTATGTATTCAGTTGTTAGACCCCTGAAATATAATGCATCATAATATGTCTAGTTGCTTATCGCCACCTATTCATCAATAGACATTCCAACAAAAAGCAAGATTAAGTGATAAACCCAGCATCATCACCAAGTGATAAAGCGCCCATCAAACCCTAGCTGGTGGTTCAGTCCAAAAGTATCGGCCGTTCACATCATACATTAATCAAATCGCTCTTAAAAATTATAAATTTAAATCGTACTTTATTGTAAATTAATAAAATGCATTTCGAAAGTGTTTTTTTAATTTTGATGCTGACGTTTGCGATCACAAATGCGCAGCTATACGAGCATGAGGAGAGCAAAGCCAGTAAACATTTTGGTCTCAATTTTCTTTCAATACTAAAAGGCGGAGTAGAGACCAGTCACAATCATGAGAAAACAAATATGGAAACGAAACCTTTAAATCCTGTGCAACAACAGTTCGCCAACCCAATGGCTCCTGCATATCCTCCACCATACGGCGCTTACCCGCCACCCGCCAGTTATCCAAACTATCCAATGCCAATGCAAGCTTACAATTATCCTGGTTATCAAATGCCAATGTCCGGAATGAATCAACAATTTCAACAATACCCAATGCCAGCGGCTGGCTACAATTATCAAACGCCAGGTCAGCCAGGTTCAATTTATCCCACTTATTCGGCGCCGTTAAATGTACCTCAACCTGCGTCCAATGCATATCAACAAGCTGATCGTTATAGCATTAGTCAATAGACCAGGCTCCGGTGGTGACTTTAATGGCAATTAGCCGGCCTTCTAATATTGTTAATCAAATTTAATAAATGCTATATTATAAAAAAATATTCTATGTTTTAGTCAATACTCAGCAGCAAACATCATTTTGCAGCATCTGCAAATGAAAATGACATTTTGCATGGCAATTAGTGCATAGCACATCACTTTTGCGCCTTTTTCCTTCAGTTGTATTGAGTGCGCCAATTGCAAGATTTCTTTTCAGTATTCTTTTTTTTTTTCATAAACAAAGGCAGGCAAGAAGCCCAAAGCATTCTCATGCACTCACAACGAGCAGCGGGAAATCAGCGCAATTCGATTTTTTTTTTTAGGATTCGATGCACAAGCACATTGAGTGAGGGATGAGCGCCTTGAATATAAAGCGAATGAGTGCTAAAATGAAACACACATATATGTACGTACATAAACACACGTAGATATACGCAGTATAGCTCAACAATGTACGACAAAGCAGTCATCAGTCAGCTTAGCAAGATAAGCTAAAAGAGACCAACTGACAAAACAGCGGAGAGAAAACATTACCCAGAAAAAATAAAAAGAGACAAAACAGGAAACGAAACTACCTGGCGCAAGCAACTAAAGGCGACATAATTCCACGCACACCGGACAAAAAGAGCGGCAGCCAAAGACGTTTTTGTACATAGAAGGAAGGGCATCACACAACCAAAAGCAAGAAAAGGTAACAATCTGGCGTAGACAAAGGAACGCAGCCGGCATCGGCGCAGCAGGGTTGAGCGAGCGCGCTGAGTGGAGTAGAGGACATTGAGGATAGAGGAAGCAACAAAGACGTCTGTTAGAACCAGAGAAAGAGAGAAAACATGTTACTCAAAGCCTAACAAAACATTTTGGCGCTTAAATCAATGCAATGCATAGTGCAGATACATGCACATAGGAAATATATAGATTATTTTCACACCACACACTAATACATATATACGAGCATGTGGACACAACATTATTTATTTGCAAAAACCAAAAAACTTAATAAACAGACAAAACAATAATAAAATCAAGTTATACAATAAAAAAACGTAATCATTATGAATGGATGCACACGAGATGAGTTTGGATAACAACGTAACGGTGGTTAGTAGATGCACATACTTACCTATATAAGCACATACTTACGGCTCAAGCATGCATGTGTACATGTGAATGACTTTGGCGGCATATGGGAATGCAAATGTTTCCGTGTGTTTGCATTTTTCTTTTAGTAATATCTGTTTCTATGCAATGCTTAAATTTGTTCTTAACTTATTTATTTGTGTAAGTGTAGTTCATATGCTTAAACAATTTTAGGCTTAATAGATAAACTGTTGATGGGACCATTAATAAGATGACAATCGTGACATATATGACATAATAACATTGATAATATAATAACCAATCCAAAACAAAACGGTTGTAAAATCTCAAAATCAATTTATATTAAGACAATGTCCAAAATTAGCATCTCACAAAATATATATATGTATATGAAGAGAACAATGAAAAATGTAATATAAAATGTCCAAATACATGAAATAGTTAAATATTTGTTTGGTGGTCTTAATTTCGGGGTTATATTAAACAGCATTATTCCTAGAAGAATTTTTGTTTAAGCGTAATTGATTTCGTTAGTTCGTCCATTTGTTATAAATTTAGTTAATTTGGCTAAGTGCTTGTTTGGCGATAAAAAACAACCTACGTACTCAGTCCATCTCCGGTGGTTTAAATTCTTGTCATCGTGCTATTGTTGTTGTTTAATCAGTTGGTAAAGCTAACACATAAATCAAGATTATGCCGGAATAAATCGTCGTTACTGAGCAACGGAACCTTGGCCACTTCATGGAATATCCTATGTGAATACTTAGTGCGTATAGTCTTAATTGTGCCCTTTGGTTTGCGTTGCAAGCCGGCGTTTAGTATTGGTACAATTTCAGCGAAATCACTAAGCTGATAGCCGGTGTAATATATTAATGTTGGCGTCCAAGCTGATGCAGTTGAGTCGCTTGCATGCATGCGCAGTGCCATAAAAAGCGCAGCTGCTGCCATCTGTGAATCACTAAGACCAATTGTAGCATAGTCCATCAACGATAGCTCGAGTATGTAACGTGCAAGTGTCAACGTTGGCATTTGCACTTTGGCACAGCGGGCATAACGTCTTAGAAAACGGTATGAAAGCGGAATGCCGAGATCATAATCAATAGTGCGTAGCGTCTCCATTTCCATTCGTACAAGTTCGTCATGTTTGTATGCACCATCGCAAATGTACAGAAAATCATCGATTAGTGGCGGTTGACGTTCATCGAATTTGCATGATATGAAGAGTGCAGCAGCACCCAAAAGTTGCAGTTTTTCTTTTTTAATGACTTTACGACACAAATAAAGGTCTACTATCTTAACCGCTAGGTAAAGCGTCTCATGGTTAAGCTCAAAGGTCTCCTGCACTTCAACCATCCAATCGACAAGCAACGTGCGCATCCACTTAGATAAATGTATCTGTTTAGTCATGTAGTCGGCAATTGGAAACTCTTTCTCGCGTTCTTTCATATAATTGAAAATATCCATAGCATAGTGCGATACCTGGAAAGGATCATTCCAATTTAACTTATCAAAGTCCTCAACACCATCAGGAACTTTGTTCACCGGCTTAGGCGGAACACCCAATGCGACAGCTAATGCTTCTGGTGATTTGACTTCAATTGCTGTCTTCATTTGTATTTGCGCGGACCGTCTACGTGCAGCTTCGAAATTACCCGACAAACGCATCGAATCGCAGCTGGAGACATCCTCCAACGCAGACATATACAGGCTCTCCTCAGTCTTGTTAAATTCATTTGATATACGTCGCACCGGTTTGGTGGCAACCTTCTGCAGTACAGGTACCACAGGTACAACAATAGGCGCAGCCGGCACAGGAGCAGCTTTTTTCGGTGGAGGCTTACGTTTAGAACGAGATGCTATCATTTCTTCATACCGATCTAATACTTTGTGGCAATTTTCAATAGCTTCGTCATGTGTCTTCACCTCATCATCATTTTTTGAAGCCGCTCTTGTCATTACTTTGTTCAGTTGTGATTGCTGTTGTTGTAGTTTTGTTGGCGGAGCTGATGGCTGTGCCATTGTTGACTGTTGTGCCATCGCATTGCATACCAGCTTCTTTGCATCCAACAAGGTCTGTAGTTCCTTCTTGTCTATACCTTCAGGATGCAGTGTCATAATCTTAACATTGTTTGTGAGGTTACCCAACGCGGAACGCTTAATTTTCTCATTTTTTATTGGACTGTTTTCCGCTTTACGCTTAGAGCGCGTCTGCATATTTTCGGCATTCTGATCATGGAGAACTCCACGTCGTGTTAATCCTTTTCGTGCCGTTGGAAGCAGTGCGTTCATTGCTGCTTGACTGGTAACTGCACGAGTGGTACTCTTTGTTGGCGCCATTTTTAATTTATGTTGTCCTGTTCTGTGGTGAGCGTTTACCGCGGCTTATAATCTTTTCTTTTTTATGCGTCTTCGATTCGCGCGTTCCTAGCAGCTTTGTCGATAATTTATTTTCACTTTTCGTTAAAATTCTGTAAAAATGTTTGCTTTATATTTAAATATCTTCAAAACCAGGCTTGCTTGGCATCATCTGGCGTACAAACACTCACTTTTTCAAACAACACCTGGACACTCAAATTGCCGCTCTTCACCTAACGGCGGTTGCAAAGATACAAATTTAGCGTCTGCTACTCTGCGCTAAGTTAGCTGCGGCTGCATTCAGTGCTGCCACCTTAGATACATTTTCGAAAAACTTGACTTTTAATCACGATGAAGTAAAAGTACACACTGCTTAGGAGGCGTCGATGAACTATGTGCGATACAGTTAGGGTTGGCCTCCCTCCAGCCCTTCCAGCAAGATTTCACTAAGTTTAACCTAAGTGGATGGAGGGCCATTGAAAATCGCATGTCAACTTGTTAATCCAATAACCTACTAATTAGGGGACGTCCATAAATTTCGACCCCACCTTAAGGTGAGATATTGCTGGACCCCCCACCCTAATTTTGTCTCACGTAATTAAATAATTGTTATTATTGAATTAATTTCAAATGATCGGAAAATATGGCATTTTATTGTTGTCTTGTATTGCTAGAGAAAGAATATGTAATACATATTATGCCACTTTAAATAATTTTAAAAGTTTTAAAATTGGAGAGCATTTGTGACTTAGTCTATTGTTTCCCCCATAAGATTTGTATACAATATTCATTTTTTTTTTACTTGGAATATATTTTTATAAATGCACAATTATGTAAAACAAAAAATACATAGAGCTTAAAATCTTAAAACTAATCACAGATAATAATAGAATTACTTCCATAACTTTATAACACCATCCCGAGAAGCAGACGCAATGTAAATTTGACCTTTATCCCTGCACATGAGCAAATCGGTTATAGCATCATGGTGACTAGCCGAGGGCATGTCTGGCCCCGATCTAGGATTCTCCTCTGTTGAAGTACGCAGAGAATTTACATCACCCGCATTACCAAGCGAGACAATATGTTCTGTAATCACTTGGCTGCCATCGGTTAGACGTGAACTAAGCAAAAAGAACAGAGAAAACTCTAATTAAACTGAGAAGAAAATTAGTAGAAATTAACTTACTTATAGTCGAAAGAAACATCAGCCAGATTATCATTGACAGCGGGGACCACTAAAGCTGAATTCTTTGGATTTGCAATGTCCCAATAACGAATTCGCTGATCTGAACTGCCAGTTATTATGAAAGGTGAGCCATCGACAACTCCGCTCAGTATGCCACACGATGTGGAAGGATTATTTAGACTAGTATTAGTCGACAACACTGGTGCGGAGCTTGCCCAAAGTACAGTTTGACGATGCCCAGTTTCAATGTTCCATACGGAAACTTCATTATTCGATTGCGATGCCGAAATTAAGCATGCCGGTTCTGTCGGATGACATGCTACTTTGCGTATCCACGAATCAGCTGGATGCTTGATCTCTGCAATGGGCAAACGAAAACGCAAATCCCAGCATATATGCTTGCCACCGCTAGTGCCTGTCGCTAGCCAAGAGCCTGTAGGATCGGCACACAGGGTAGTAATAACACCATGACGCAACTCGTTTTGCAGACGCCAAGCGCTGTGTTGCATGCGCGTATCCCAAGCAACAATGCCACCATATAGGGTTGCATAGACAACAACACTTTGTGCTGTCTGATCATAGGCATGCATATCAACAACGGGCCCATCATTATTCTCACTACATAACGTGGAAAAATGTAATTCATGAAATTATAAATAAATTAACTAGTCATACTTTCCCTCCAGATGCAAAGCTTGCTGTAAAGTCATTTTGGTCGAGTTTCTATCAATGCGCATCATAAGCAAACTTCCATCCTTACCGCCAACCGCAAGCGATTGTCCGCTATCGCAAGCTGCTAGCGAGTAAATGGGCGTATTAGCCGAATACACTTGCCGCGATTTATTAATACTCTGATTGCCGTTGAGCTTGCTGCAATCCCACAAACGCACAGTGCCATCAATACTGCCGCTGGCGAAAAGTGAACCATACGGTTTTAACGCAGCCATCTTAATCACGGATTCGGAATGTTCGTGCAAGTGTGCAACCATAGTGCCAGCCAGTCGCCATTTCGATGGATATGGTGCTGCAAGTTTCTCATAGTTGCAACGCTGTGCGAGCGCTAAGACATTGTAGCGACTCTTGATTTTAACGCGCAAAGCTTCCAAATCTTTGCGACATTCAGAAGACCGCTCTGAAAAATAATATAAGTTATACTATTAGATATAATGGAATATAACCAAGTACACCTTGCCAATAGATTCGCTCCGGTAAAGTGTATTCGCCGAGTGAAGTGGCCGCGCTGACTGTCGTGGCAGGCACGCCAAGCACCATAACGCCAGAAGCTGGACTACCGCCCAGACCACCACCACCAATGGGAGTTACTGCAACATCAGAAGCGGGGGAAACAATTGGCGGCACTATACCCTCCGCTATGCCTGAAATTGATAAAGAAAAAATTGAAAATACGCCGTATTCACACATATTTTTATCCAAACTTACGAGCTTCCAACGGCAATTTCATGACTTTATCCGCCAGCGGATACTCATGACAAGACACTTGCTTGCGATTAATAACAATGCGGCCATTGGATGCGACTGGTTCATCAAGATCTTGGAGAGTTTTGTGTTTAAGCTTGACTAAAAATTGTTTCATTGCGAGCAGTTGCAACTCAACGCAATCAGTTAATCCTTCTGAACAGAGACGTCGGAAAAGCTGTAATTGACACGAGAATTCCACGCTTTGCATTTTACATAAAGATTAAATTACTTACATTGCGCAAAGTCTGTCCCATATCTTCATATTGCGGCAACGAACCAGCCCTCGTATTTTGACGAACTCTGGCACGTTCTTCCAGGGCGCAAATGAATTTATTAATATCTTGAAAACGTAGAACGCTCTCGTAAACTTGACGCGGTATGGGTGGCTGTACACAATCCAACAAAATGTCCGGCTTCTCCACCTGTATCAAATGCGCCTTCAGAAATCTACCAATCGCTGGCATAATCTTACATTGTACATCAATTGAACTTAAAATGCGTGCGGTTGTCGCAATCATGCCACAAATTTCATGACGTATCCACAAATTCGGATGACACAAATAACATGCAGTTTCCTTAATTATTTCCGTAACTGTAGGCTTTTTGATGTGACCTAGCTCGATGAGTATTGTAACAGCGCGTATTGCTTTTGCAATAACAAATTCTTCGCGATCTGTCAAGCCCTGTTGTAGCAAAGGGACAAGTATGTCAGAGGCCTGCCAACCCACGTAGCCAGCAACTCCAGCAATATTATCGTAGAATGAACCTCGTAAGTTTTTATCATCATCATTAAGGAAAGTCATAATGTGGGAAAGTATTACATCATTGGCTTTGTCCTTGCCAAAAAATGCGCAAAGATCACAAATGCCTGATTCCATCAACGTTTGCTTAACAATCGGCTTCGAATCAGTCAGGAGACAGAGCACGGTTTGTTGAATGATTTCATGTAATGCATTCAACTCGGCCTCATAACGACGTGTAGGCATATCATTTGGTGCATTACGTTGAGTTTCCTCAAGGAAATGTATGGCAATTTTTGCCAAACTAGCTGAAATTTACAAAAAATGTTATTTGTCCAAACAAACATTCAAGAGAACCAACCTATATTGCGAGCGAATGCGACACGAACTATTACTGCACTCTGCTCAGTGGAGAGATCAGCAATTGATGGTAAAATATACTCCGGAAAAACATTGGCATCACTGCGTGGTATATCCTTGACCATGCTGAGACAGGCCGTTAGTGTTTCAATGGCCTGCACTTGAACTTTAGCAGTTGAATTTTGAGCCAAATGTAACTGCAAGAAGATAAGATTATTATTATTAAAAACAAAAATATGTATTATTTTATTATACACACAATGTAGGGTAATATACGATCCAATATGGTCTCCGAAGTAGTATATCGCGATAGCTTCTGTAAAATTTCCAAAGCACCAATTTTTGTGTTCGATTGTTTTAGGCCACGAATACAAGAAGTGACAACTGTTATAATTAGTATAAGACCATCTTGTTCTGGTGCCAAGCGTTGACAAAGTTCTGCATCTCCTTTTTCCGTATTATCATCATTTGCAGCATCAACGTCGGTCACAATGTCTGTGGTATTAGTAAGCACTTTAATGCAATGACCTATGTCCGTATGGAGACGTTGTATTTTGTCGTCAGCAGACATTAATGGAGTTGATGAGAACATTTGCAGATAGGATTGCAAAAACGAATAAAAATACTCGGGAAATAAACGACCACGTTCCTGATCCAAATAGTCCTCGGCGCTTTTGCGATAGATTGGAGACAAATCAATCATAGACGCCAACAAAGCACGCAAACGCTCATTTTCGATACTCTGCAAATGCTTCTCAACTAGTTCACGTTCACCGCGTCGATAAGTTAGTAATTGGGATAGCTCAAAGGGAGCAGCGCCCTCGGTCCAAAGTTCGAGCAAGGCACAACTGAACATTAAGTGTAACATTAGTTGGAGATATAAATGCAAATTACAAGAAAATCAACAAACCCCGCTGAAAATATATCCATAGCTGGCAAGAGTGTATTGCTTGCACTGTTTGGAGTTAAACGTATTATTGAATCTGTTGGAAACATAGACACATTTCCATCAGTTTCTTCTGACGATAGCGTTTTCACAAAACGCTCCGGCGCAATATAACAAGTACGACGTCGACTTGTATCAAAGAAGTAGGTATAATCAGCAGGATTGTCCTCGGGCAAATATGTAGGCTTGAACGAAGCGAAGTCCGACAGTAATATCCAATTCCATGAAGTTATTAAAATGTTCTCCAACTGTAAGGAATCATAATTAATGGAACTCAAACTTATTATGGAGACAACGCACCTTTATATCGCCATGACAGATCTTTTGCTTGTGACACTGATTGAGAGCGCACAGTATCTGAAACGTAATCCACTTCTTCTCCAACACTGATAGAAAGGGGCGCGTTGAAACGCGATCATACAAACTGTGTTTTACATATTCACGCATAATGTAGGCGGCTTTATCGATGAGCTAGTATTTATTAAGTTTTTTAATTATTGCATACAATTATTATCAACTAAAGCGCCTACCTCCACACGCTGAAATGGCAAACAGTTAACAGCATTCGAAAGTGTTTTCTTAATGTAATCAAGACGTTCCTTGTGATCCTCCAGTGGCAGAGTCGGATCATGTTTAACAAACACTTTAACCACTATGAGACCTTCTTCAGTTTTAGCCTTTGCCACTTTAAAGAAACGTGTACTGCCCATGCTGCAAACGTCAAAAGTGCGTGACGTTAATAAACTTTAAATTATTAATTAATAAACAAAAATTCTACAAACTTTGAATCAAAAACAATTTCGCTGCCAAACTGTCCCGAAAAATAATGCTCGACGGGATATATTTGTGAGGGTGCAATGCCCACCAGTTGATTTCCCATTTTCGCTTTATTAATTGCTCGATTTTTACATAAGTTTTATTATTTGCGCACAAGATACTTTTAAATAAAACTAAAAATTAGATTGTTTTGTTTTTCGACGAAAATCTCTTCTTCTTTTTAACGAAAAGTCAGCTGTTTGTTAAAGGTAAGTAGAAACTCATGCACTAAAAAGCTGAAGTTGCAGCTGTGTTTAAATGTGACGAACGTTATGTGCGCGTAAAAAAAATTAAAATTATATTTTATACTATGCAAACTAATGTGATTTTCAAATTGCAGTGCCTGGGAAACGATATGTGTTATTTGCAGAGCTTTCATTACTTTTTATGTGTACCATAGCGACAGTTTGCGCTTACTTTCAAACTTTGCATAGTGCTTGAAAATCTATGTTGTTGAAATCATGTTGCATTTACAATACAGTAAGACACAGCTTAAAGGGAACACCATCAGTTTTACACGTTGAATGAATGTAACAAAGAAATAGAAAACGAACAAACTTTAACGGTAACTTAATAAATAGATGTTTCTATTGGTGTAAATTTGAATGTTCATAAATAATTTTTGACAAAGTTATGACTTTATTATTTACTTATCCTTATTTTATTATTACTTACTTATCCGTTGTGTTCTATTTAAGCTGTTCATATAAAAATATATGAAACTGAAATGTGTTTTGGAAAATAAAAATATAAAAATTGCTTACAGATTTATATAATTCGCAATAAGACGCAATGTGTTGAAAAAGTTGCTGCATTTTTGTTGTTAGTCAAATTTGAAATGAGTTTGCTTGAGTGTGTGTTGAAATGAATTTCAAAATACTGCAACCTCTGCAATTGCAAACGGTAGAAAGACAACACAGTTCTAAGCTGTCATCTACTTTGTAGTTAAAAACTGTGTAGAAGTCAATAAACTTTAACATGATGCAAGTGTCTGAACTCAATTTGAACTTTTGTTATTTAACAAGTCAGCTTTATTTTACCGATAGTCAACTATTACAGCAGATAAGAATTTTTTCAGAACTATAAAAAACCCGTCAAAGCAACTGTTTAAATCAGATCTGTCTTGACCGTAGTACCACTCTAAAGCAAAATGAAAACTATCGCTATTATTTGTATAGTGGCTTGTGCGCTCTTCGCTCAGGTGTACTGCTGGGGTTCGAAGGACTCTGACTGTGAGAGCAACGAAAATAACGACCAGATGCATCAGCATAATTCCGGCGGCAGCCATGTCAACCATCATGAACAAGACAAGAGCAGCGATTTTAATCAGAACTGGCATTTTCATAACGGAGCGCATGACGCCAGCTACCATGACAGGCACGTCGGCTGGGATTGGGCTGTTGCCGATCTACCTGATGCAATTGGCTATGTCAACAAGATAAACATGCGTCTCGACCAATTACCTGAAACCGAACAACGCCGGGACATCAAAAAACGTGTGATCGACTTTGCTAATACCAACTTGGCCAACTGTAAGTCGCACATTGATCCGAGCAGACTTCACAAGCATTGCGTTGGCCAATTAACTGGCACAACAATGTCGCTAATCAGGCGCTTACAAAACGAGCAAGAAAATGAGCAACAAAATACTCATTTCGATTGAATAATATGATCATTTGCATATTTGTTTTCTTTGATTTTATTTAACAACATTATAATAAAGCAAAATGAGTTTAACTTTTAACCGATCTGTCTAATAAAAAAATGCCTACGCTAAAATTTTAGAATAGCAAACAGTTAGCTTTCTTTTCTTTGTGCTTGTGTACGCGCGACTTCCTTCTTGGAGAACGGACTTTTATTAAAAAGCATTGTTTTGTAGCGTTCCCGACGATTTTCATCCATTTTGTAACGCCGCAGCATGTCACGTTTCTCAAAAAATGCCGTCGTTATGTCTTGACAATCCTTCGATGGCGTGCAAAAAGTCCATGAACCAAAAATTGTATCAATGCCGCCGCATGTACGACAGTAGCCTACAATAAAAGGAAGACGCATTAAATTGATACTTAAAGGAGCAACCAAACCTACACACCTATAAATGTACCCATAAGTTGCATGCCACACTTACGCACAGTCATCACCAATGGACCGCCCATCAAATTCGCTGCCCATGCATCGAAATGCCACTCCCGTAGATTCTCAATGAAGTCGTGCCGTTGTGGTGGCACAGTTTCATGCAAGTAGACTTGCAAGGAGCGCAGCGATTCATTGGTTCTCACAACATTCGACATTTTCATGTTTGGACTATCGGTTGACTTGTGTGAAAACCACCAACGACGTGGCCGTTCACAGGCTGGCGTTTCATTGATACAGCTAATGTCGAAGCGTACGCCAAGGATATTGGACTGCCACGAACCGGTCAATTGGCATGGTGAGCCTGCAATGCATACGAAAAATGTCGGTCAATCAAAACATACCATGGTATAAGGCAACCGAACTGTGCGTGTTACAAGTAGTCTAACCGTCCGTCGGATTCTCGGCGCAATTGTTGGTCGCTTTGCTGCCGCCATAGTCATAATTGTCAGCCGGGCTCGATATTACATCAGCATGACCGTGGGCTTTTTGTAGACATTCCAGTTTTTGTAATATTTTATCGAACATGTTATTAATATTTGTTGTTGCCGGTGGGCAAGTAGCAATGCAATCGTTAAGCGCCGCAGGCACGGCCGTGTTGACGCTTAGAAAACCGTCTGACTTTTCGACAGTTTTGCCCGGCCTAAGAATGTTTAAGTCCGTAGTACTTGGCAGGACATTGGCACCAAACTGTTGCGTTTTTACTGGCGAACTGACATTGTTAACTAAAATTAAGATTATTATTAAAAAAAAATTTTGGCACATTAAAAAAAAAAGCACATGTGCACCTGAATTGTCCACAAACTTTTTCATGACCTGTGCAAAGTTCTCTTCGTATGGATTAAAAGTCGTATTCGTAAGTCGCTGCGCCAACTCCGTGGCACTCATGTTCATTCTGGTAGCCGCATTCGTTAAGAGATTGCCACCGCTCTGACCAGATGTCGCCTGATTCAGCGTATACTCAATTGCCTTGGCCAACACCTGCGGATCAGTTTGATTTGGTGCATCGGTGTTACGGCGCTTGTGGCCTGAACTCTGCTTCAATTGAGAATTACTCGCGTCATTGTCTTTTCCCGCTGTGGTTGCTGTACTCGTGGCGTCCTCAACCAACTGGCAATTACCGGTTGTGCTATAGGTTAGCATTGGCAGAGTGGCAAATGCGGCCGTCACTACGGCACGCTCCTGTGCATCAGCTTTTCTACGTAAACTGTTAATTTTTCGTGCTTCATTCCACCAGCGCTGTTTGGCGCGCAGCATATGATTGAGTATACTCATCTGCTTCTGATATTCATCGTATAGACTCGAATAGGGCACATCGCCTAACGCCTGTAAGGCTGTTTTTATATATGTTGTATTAACGCCTAGATAAGGTTCTAATTTGGCGGCCGCCAGTTTTTTCGTTTTCGTCTGCTTTGCATCGCTTTTGCATGACGGTGGCATCATTGGTGCTGACTTAACGTCGTCGGTAGTTTTCGGCTCATCGGCAAAGCCAGCCTTAGGCTTGAGCGGCACCTCACTAAATGGAGTTTGCTTAAATTTTGAATTTGGCAAGAAGTAAGGATTGCTCCAAACCGTATTTGTCGGACTTGCTTTGTTTTTTGTTGCTTTCGCCACCTCCAGTTTTCGCTTGGTAGTCGAAACGGTGTTTCGATTGGTGTTACTGCCTTTCACCTTTGCCATCATTGAATTCGTTTGAGTTCTAACTTGACTTGAATTCTTGCTGTGTTGCGTGTTTGTGGGACGACGTTGTTCACTCATAGATTGTTGTTGTGGTTGTTTGCTTGCTTTGGCAGCTGCAATTTGGCCTCTATCCACGTTTTCCGCCTTTTTAAAGCTATTGATAACAGCTACATCATTATTACAACCGCAGCCGCTCGATGGCGTCTCATTTTGCGTAAACTCGTTTTTGACATCTTTTAATACAATATCTTTATCGCTTGTAATCTTCGACGTGCCTCTGGATCTTTTTTGGTGAAGTATTGTGTCCAAACGCTTTTTATACTCATCATAAAGTCCACCTATGCGTATGTTCCTCTTATTTGAATAGATTTCCTCCGAAACCTTTTTGAAAGTTTCAAACGCTTTTTTCGCCAAATCAACGTCTTTTTGTGCCTGTGTAATAAAATCTTTTGTACCAAGACGGTTTAAACTTTTAATCTCCCCATTATCAACTAACAGCGGTTCGTGTTGTCCGGTCATGTCTAGAATGTTTCGTTCTTTTTGTCCGGCCAACTCGAAATCATGCTTTTCTTTTAGTATTGGCACCGCCAAAGCACTCTTTTCCAACGGTCCGATCATAGCCAAATTGTTATTGGCTTTGGCTGCCTCGACGAGTTTTTGTAGAGGCTTCAGATTATCAACTACTTGTTGTGGAATTTTGAGGAACTCGCTTTGCTTCAGTGACTCACTTTCGTTCCGAGTTGAACTTTGCTTCTGTGGCTCAGTTCCCTTCAATGGCTGATTTGGCGTCGGTCGCTCATTATGCTCGGCTTTTATCACTTTGCTCGCATTTCTGTCAGTTTTATATTTTTGTGCTTTCTTTCGTGCTCTTACATCGACATGTTGTTCATTAACAATGCTGTTGTGTGCCGTTTTATCGCTTTCAGGCTTAGACTCCTCAATGCTTGAGTGCTTGTCATCCGGCACGTCAACAAATTTCAGATTGTCAAAAAGGCTCTTGTCCAATTTTTGCCACGATTTTTCTTTATCCGTCGCATCATCCATGTCGCTATCCTCGACAATATTATTAATTGCGTTCCTTGCTGCTTTCTCAGCCACATCGTCGAACGATGCTGGCAAGACCATTTCATTCTCGTTCTCATCATTATCTTCGTTTGGATCGCTATAGCCATCCTTACGTACTAAATTACGTTGTTCCGGTGATAATTCCAAACGTTTTTGCCGGGCACCGTATAAGCCCAATAAATGGCTCAAGTGATCGTTGTTCAGCGCAGGTTTGTACTCTCGTATATCGCGCGTTACTTTCTTCGTCTGTTGATATTCACCACGGTCCTTTGTATATTTCTCTGTATCCTTTGTATGCTCGTGCAACTTATTTTGGGCAGTTAATGTTGTTGCTGTTGTTTGTTGCAATATGAACAATAACATAAAGAATAACGTTGTAAACAGTTTTATTTCTTTGTTGTATATCAGCACGAAAAATTTCATGATATTAACAAAATATATGTACAAATTATGTCTGCACACTGCAACAAGTTAAACATAATTATTAACAAATAAGACTTGTGCTTAATAATAACATGTTTCGGGTATATTTGATTTTGATTTGTAATGCTCAGTAATTTCAAACAGAAATTAAAATTCTGGCACTGGAAACAGTTTGTTCCAAACATCATAACGTGCTTGATAGAAGCCACCCGTCTTGGCGGTTAAATCTTTGCCAATTTGAAGGTATTCTTTTCTCTCCGGTGTGTACAGCTTCCAGTGAACTTCACGTAGGTAAGCATCGTTCGGATTGTTTGGATTACTGCAAATCAAAATAAAATGTGTTTTTATTAAATAAACGGTGCAGATAGAAACCAATTATGCATACCTCTTCTTGGCGAATTCGGTCCACAAGCGCGTAATGCGCTCAATAAGCTCGTTTTCCAAATCAGTTTTAGTGAAAAGTGGTGTCAAAAAGGGCACATGGAATAGATACAATAGTTCATCATGATGTACAGCACCTAAGCAACGCATAAACATTTTAATTAATCAATTTGCCGGCATTAACAATATAAATCTTTACCAAAGGTTTGATTGCTGTTGGGTGGATACATAAAGTGACTATAGCGTCCTTTGTAGTTGAATAGATATGTGTAAATGGGCGTGTGACGAGCCATCAAGGTGAGAAAACGATGATACTCAAAACCAATCAAACTGTCACTGAACAATTCACCAGCCGCCTCCAAAGATCTTGGTAGACTTAGAGTCTCATTTTTCAGATACTTCGACCGTAATTCTTTGCTGACCGCTAATGATTTTGGTGTATCGCGCTCATATAGAAAGGCGATGGGCGCATAGTGCTCGAATTGTTCGTTGAAGCCTCGCAGAATAGTCTCGTTGATCAGCGTATCTGTGAAATCAGAACAAAATCTATGAGTATGAAGAAAAGGACTTTCAAACTGGCCAACGCTTACAATAAGCTGCAGAAATAAATTCGTATTCCGTGATGCCTGTAATCAATGGCACTTTGTAAAAATTGCCACGTTGCACTGTCTTGTATGGATTCTCAATTAGATAGCGCTCTTGGCCAAAGTCTGACTCTATGACTGGGAGCCAATTGAGCACTGGATTCCAGCCGAAGTCAAACATTTGTGGCTGCGTGCGTACAAAGTCCTGCATAGGTTTCTATCATAAAATTTACAAAAATTATTACATTTGCTACAAGTTAATAGATGGAAGTTTGCACACCTCTTTTAAACACGCTATTAAGCCTTGTGAGCTTGTCGGGCAATTCAACAATGAACCTTGTCGTTGCGCTAATCTTAAGTTGCTCTCCTCATAATTGAACTGACCTAATGGTGATGCACTCTTTGCTATACCTCTGTGAAAGAGACCCTTCGACATGGGTGACAACATATGCAGACCAATACTAAAGCTGCCGGCACTATAACCCAGCAGTGTCACCGACTTTGGATCACCACCAAACTTGCTAATATGCGCTTGTACCCAACGCATGGCCAAGACTTGATCCTTCAAGCCTGCATTGCCGGGCGCATCCACTGTATTTGTAGCCAGAAATCCAAGCGTGCCCAAGCGGTAGTTAATTGTGACTAACACTACATCGCGATCCATAAGATTTTGTGGTCCTGCAAATTTACTTTGGCCAGAAACGGAATAAAAACCACCGGGGTGTATGTAAATGATGACCGGCTTAGCACTATGCACATCTTTGGTATACACATTGAGACGCAAACAATCTTCGGATGCATCGGCTAGATTTTCCGTTGGTTGAGGACACATCGGTCCGTCCGCGGTGGCATCAAACACTTTCGGAGACCACGAGTGCACCGGCAATGGATTGCGAAAACGTAAATCACCAATTGGCGCTTCGGCATAGCGTATACCGCGAAATGCATAGAATTGTTCACCTAAACGTGATGTCAGCTTCGCACCACGTATTTTTCCCAAAGCAGTTGTGATTTCAATGGCGTCATCGCAGTCAGCGACAACGCAACCGCAAAATGCAATAGTAATGAATGCGATAACAAAACGAAACATTTCTAGCTCCATCGACACGATTCTACTAACGTTAGTGCCAACAATTAGACTAACACTGCCGACCTTCAAGCTAATATCGCATTATTTATATAGACAGGCTCAGCTCTTAATTAAAGTACACACACGAGCACCACATGTGAATCCCATGTGTTGCTTTCTTTACAATCTCTCATATTTTACATCTTAATTTAACAATATATCTATGAACATACTTTTATACGTGCATTCGACTTAAATACATTCATTAAGAATATTTTACTGATATCTATCATAGATATATAAAAGCCGTTCAGTACATAAAGTAGGCTGATTCACGTTTCCATGCCAATTTCAGCCTTGCGAACATACGTCTCTTTGATGGTCAGCGGCGATGTCCAACGCAGTAGATAATGCGGAGTACCTGGCTTATCGTTAGTGCCCACCAAACGGCCACCACTCATCGGTTGCTGGCCAACAATCGAACATGTCGATTTGTCATTAATATTAAGATTACCAAGACTTGTACTAAACACCTCGATGGCATATTTTATAAAACTGTCATCTGTTGCAAATACTGAACCACTGAGCAAATTATTAGAAAATGCCAGACGACACACCAATTCCTCCATATCCTTCTCATTGTACACGTACACACATAGCACCGGTCCAAGTATTTCATCTAAGCATAAACGGTCATCCAAATTGGTAACTTCGATGACAGTGGGCTCGACAAAATAGCCACGCACTTTTGAACACTGACCGCCCGCTATGATCTTACAGTATTTATTAACGCGTGCATACTCCAGGCAGCTGTGTATGCGATTGTAAGCACGCTCATTGATTACAGCCGAGAAGTAGCTGCCCCAAAGACTTGCATCATGCACGAAGATTTTGCGTGTAGCCTTCAGTAAGGCAGGCTTGATTTGCTCGCTCCAAAGCGAACTTGGCACATACAACATTGAACAGGATGAGCATTTTTGGCCACCATATTCAAATGCAGCACGCATGGTGGAGGCAACGACAACATCAACATCGGCGGATGTATGTACAAAGTGAAAATTTTTACCACCGCACTCGCCAACCAAACGCGGAAAACTCTCATAAATATTAAGATTTTGTGCCACTTGACGAAACAGTTCTTTAAATATGCCCGACGAGCCGGTAAAGTTAATGCCACCTAGCCAATGGGAGCCAGTAACAACTTTAGCAAATAGCGGCGCAGGGCTCGGTACGAAGTTTACAACCCCATCTGGCACACCCGCCTCACGCATCGCACTAAAAACATACCAGTTGGATAGTATGGCATAATCTGAGGGTTTCCACAGCACTGCATTGCCCATGAGTGCAGGTGCATATGCTAAATTGGCCGAAATCGATGTTGAATTGAAGGGACTTATGGCAGCAACGAATCCGAAAATACCACGCAGACGCATAAAATTTTTATGTATCGTTGGCTTAACATTCAACAACTCGAAGTTGGAAAATCCTCGCAAATAATTTGAATTAAAACGCATAAAGTCGATCAGCGCGCACACATCCAACTCGGCTTCAGTTATTGTCTTTGCCTGGCCAAGCACTGTACTAGCAACAAGTTCTGAGCGATATTTCGTGGCCATCAAGTTAGCTGCATCTTCCCAAATTTTAATGCGATAATTTATCGGTGTACGATTCCATTGCTCCTGTGCCAATACAGTAGCACATATGGCTTCAGAAATCATATCTTTATCTGCATATGAGAACTTTGCCAACGTTGTATCAAAACGATACGGCAGAACTTGAGAGAATTCCGTTTCACATTCGAACTCCTCACCTTTGATAACAATCGGTACTGTTACACATTCGGACAACATCCCTTGCATTACCGATTCCAGCTTTTTACGCTCAATCAAGTTGCTGCCATAATCTATTGGAATCTCATTCTCTGGCGTTACTTGAGCGAGTTGTTCCATGTTCACGTTGCTGTTTGGCGGCAGCATAGGTAAGTTATTCAAATCTATTAAATCTAGTTTTTGTTGGTAATTCAAGTAACGTCTTTGAAGTCGTCTGCAATTTGATAAATACAGAAAGGTACTAATTATCGGGGTAATTTTAAATTTAAATAAAAACGAATAAACAAAATTCTCAGTCAGTGGAAGAGGCACTTATGCGTCGAAAATTGGTGCACTTGCGTCAAAACATCAAAGAAGAAGATGAAAAGCGCTAAAAACAAAAATATAAACAGTATTGTCTAGCCCAATGTGCAGTGCAGTTGTATTGACAGTTAAGCTATGTCAATATAGAAGATGACCCCAAAACGACGGTCGACTTAAAAAAACACCTTCATAAGATCGTTGACAAGCATCACTGCATCAGCTGTTTTTTGTTTACATCCGTGCTATGCTCAACTTTTGTTTTATGATGCAATAGGTTCGACAAACTTATTTGATAATTTGATAAATAAACAAATGAATGTGCTAAAATGAAACTTACGCGCATCCTAATGAAACCAAAGGCTTCAGAAGTGCTGACTGCATATTTGAAACAGTGTAAAGAACCACCTTGGACATCTTATTTCGTGAAGGTTCGACCTCTTTATCAATTTCAAGATTTCAGTTTTGCAATTTTTTTTCTTTTTCACTTCTGTAGTTTAAAGATGTAGAAAACGATCAACGCGGCATGTCACACTTCAACTGGACACTGGATACGGGAACAAATTATCATATATTGCGTACAGGTTGTTTTCCGTATATGAAATACCACTGCAGTAAACGTGCTCAACAAGATCTTTCAATGGAGGACAAGTTCTTTAGGATCCTTAAAATAATCAACTTAGGTAACGCAATAAAACTCATTAAATTAAAAATGACTTAAAAAATGTTTTCGCTACAGGCTTACCAATGTTGTTCTATGGCCTGGCCGCAATTCATTTGATAAGTCATACAGAAATTGTGCATGTGAACGAAAAGTTGCAAGTGCCCATATACTTTCTTTATGCTGAAGACAAGGGCTCAAGGTTTTAAAAAAATTAAGGTATAAAATTTAAAAAAAGTAATAAAAATATATAAAAACTCTTGTGATTTAGAAAACAATTGCTTACTATGTATTAAAAACAAGACTAGTAACATGTTATCAGGTCAATTTAAAAGCACAATAATTTGTACATTCAGGTCTTGCACTCCGGTTGATGATTTTCACAAGTCTCGTCATAGTTGTCCAGCACCAATGCATTCAAGGACTTTGTAAACTGTGTTAACGAGCAAGGCGCATCGCAGTTGGGTATGTGAATCTCCTTCGGAAACTTGTCATCACTATTATAGTAGTAGACAATCTAACAAACGTAAAACGTACGTTTAAATTTTAAAATTTAATAGATCCAACCCAACTTTACCTTAACTTCGAAGTCATCGTCGTTGAATAGTGCACTGTGATGCAATTCAAAGGCCAACGCCGACGCGTATTCCGGCAATTTGGCTGTCTGATCCAATATATTAAGCGAATTCATAACGTTTACTAGCGTAACATCGTGTCCGGCATACAAGAATATTTTACGATCGGGACTTAAATTTTTGCGTCGTTTGTTTTGCATTTTTTTAAGTATTTCCGTAAGAAAAGCTCCACCTTTTATGCGTTTCATGAGATTTGTTTCGGTGAAGAGCGTATAGCTGCGTTCGGCCAATGTTTGCATTTGATCGGGATATATGTCCTCCGTCCAGTCCGGCAGCACTAAATTGACTTCCTCTTCGATTTTAAGTGCGTTATAGAGAAGCTCCACATCCAGCACATTAGATATGTTCTGTATTATATAGCATTTCCATTAGGTTAAATGTAAAACAAATAATTTATTACAAACCTTGCCCGTGTGCCGTGACAACAATTTGTAAAGATCGGAGTGATCATCGTTTAATTTCTGTATGTCCTTGGGTGGACTCTTATATAGCTTCTGCAATATGTTATCATACTTAAGACATGGCTTTTTTTGCGCCAACAACTGGAAGTGTGAATAAAGATATGTGTAAAATAAAAAATCAAGTGCTAATTATGACATTTACTCACGATATCTTCACTGCGTGTGAGCGTGTTTATAGCAACTGGCTGCCAGGGTATAGGCAACACATTATTATTATCCAAAGGCGGCATTAGACCAGCTAAAACACTTTGTGCACTCATCTACACAAAAAGATAAGTGTAATTTTTGAGATTAATTATCTTATTTATTGACAATAAGATACTATTTAGTGAACACACAAACAAACACACATACCACGCAACGTTCCGCTGCGGAACTGAGCACATGCACCTGCTGTGACGTATAAATACTGTTTGGTGGTAGCAATCTATAATAGCGCATACGCAGATTCTTGCCAAGATTGTAGGCTTGCAGGGTACCTTTCTAAAATTAAAATTTAATTATTTCCATTTATTTATTTTAACACTTCATATTCTTTGCAGTGCCGCCTCCCCGCCTGGCCTAATTAGCCCAATAACAACTCACTTGCGTCAGAGCGCCGGGACCGCCTTGCCAGTCGTGCGCTATATGAGGGTCATTGGGATAAAAATCACTTGGGTTTTTAGCGCCATGTCGAAAGAGCTGAAAGCGTAAAAACATTAAATGTGATTCCACGTTGACAATTTGGATTTGAAATCTTACTATGGAAATCATGCGCAGATTCCTTAAGCCTTGCTCGTCATTACTATCTCCAAAAACAAAGTACGCCATCATCACAAAACAAAGTGCGGTGCCCAAGACGATTACCGAAATCTTGGTTCCACGCCTGGATTTGCAGTCTATGTTCGACATCATTGGGCCCTGCTTTCCGGAATACATAAGCCACAACAGCAACAACACCACCAGCACACTTTCCTAATTGAATATGCAAAATTGCATGAAAAACTATTAAAATACAATTACAACACTGCAAAAGCTGCCTAAAAATAGTTTTTTGTTTATTTCTTATTAGTTTGTTTTCTGCTTTTTACGTTCCGTTCAAGTGCAGCGCACCTTCAACAAAGTCCGCTCAGAAATAAACTGCCAGCACGAAATTTTTTGTTACACTTAAAAACAATAACAAACTGATAAACAAAGCCAGAGCACCGCTCTTGCTGAATTGAAGAGTTTTATGTTTCTTTGAATTGGATGGAAACATAAGCCACAAAAACGAAACTGCTTGCTGCTAGGCAAAAACACATCGTCGATAGTGTACCGTGTGTCAAGATAAAGAAAAAAGAGTTATCATTCTGATTTTCCAACTTAAATTTCATAAGATTAAGAATACTTTTCTGGCTATAATGAATTTGTTAATAAGAAGTAAATAGCATTCTCGTACAGTGGTGCAAATTTACCTCAACTAACGAACAATTATTCAACTGTTTCTTTTTCAAACAGTACCACTGTGTAAAGAGCAGAGAATACAAATCTAATTAGTACTGCATAAAAACAAATCCACTTGCATCATTTCATCGGACAGTCGTGGACAAAATTAATTTAATTTAATTAATATAACAAAAATGTTCAGGATCAAATCAAAATAATAATGGAATTCTTTGGACTTAAACGGACCTTGAATATGGAAATTGAAAATAAACTCCGCATTTTAACGTAGTTTAACTGTTTTTGTGATTTGCAATAAGACAGCGTAGCAGTTTTTTGTTCAAATTGATATTCTCTCAGCTGGACGTTGCCACCTAACCAAATGAGATCGCCGAACATAAGAGGAATTAACTTTGAAATGCGATCTTGTAGTGTGAATCCCAACTGAACATGTTTGAAAATGCGAAACAAATTTTTTAATTTTAGTGAGCCGCATAATTGGTGAATTAATGATTTAAAAAAATTTTATAGAAAAAAATAATAATTATTAATGATCACGTTTATCGTACCACAGTCTCATTTTTATTTTTTATGTGCAACGCGAATACAACAAAAGGACAAGTCGTCGCTTGTCTGCAGAAACACAAAATGATAATAATGCATGTGCTCAACTGGAGCACAAATAGACTTATTGCATATATATAAAAAATATAAATTAAATCCTACTTTATAGTAAAAAAAATATATCAAATGTTACACATTTTGTCTCAGTTCTGTCGTGAAAATGGAGCTAGTATGGTCTAGGGAGCTGTTGAATCTGTCACTTCCTCAGATTCGCTTGGCTCCTCCACCAAATAACCTTGTGCTGCGCGATAGACATGCTTGCGTCGTCTCCGCCTGCTTTTACGCTGCACGATAGTCGGCTCATTATGGTCATCACCAGTTGCCTGCTCTTGATGACGATGCTTCTCTGATGTTTTCTCACGATTCCTACTACTGCTTCTACTGCTATGTTGCTCACTCACTGTGCAGGTCACCTCTAACCGGGGCCGTTTCGCTAGTCTTTCCTCAAGATCAATACTGTCATCGTCATCGTTGTCTTCCTCTTGCTCATCATCATCATCTAACACTTCGTAGACGACATTTTCACGAGACTGGTCATTTGCGCAGCGTATCAACTCAAGCGGCATCTCGACTAAATCTTGTTCCTGTGTTTGGTAGATCTCCGACATCTCATTTATAAGCACATGGTTCACATTGGACATGTTATGTTGATGGTTATTGTTGTCATTTTCGCAATCACCGGCAGATACCACGTCATAGATAATACCTTCACTTAAATTGTTTCCATATGGTAAAGCCATATGATTTTCCATATCGTTGAGATAGTTGACCACACCAATAGGACTGACCACATAGGTTGCCGGATTCGATGAAGTTACATTCCACGGCATTATGGAGTAATCTTGCAGATAGGCACACGGCTGCGGCTCAGTCGCAGCGGACTCCATCATCGGTATTATATAAGAACCGGGTTGTATATACTCATAGACATCAACAGCGGTAGCTGTTGTCGCCGTAAATACACTTCTGGCATGCATACCCTGATTACCCGACATCCTTTTCTTCCTAACACCACAAATCACAACTCAATCGAGTCCGCTTCTGTTTCCGATTCAACCACCGGGTCGAGCGGCTCCAACTGGTTCGCTATGTTAAAATACACCCGCAGATAATATATATGCACTTCTAGCTGACGCATTAAGTAGAATTGTACGTAAATTTCTAGTATCATCAAGTATTTCGTATTTCAAATTACACCACAGAAGAGACAGTAAAAAATATTTTATAATATGTATGTATATACTCTCAAGACAGATCCGGGACAAAGACGATGAGACAAATTTTGAATTTATTGCTAATGATTTTTTTTGTTTTTTTTTGTGTTTTAAAACTACTGACAAACATGGACAAATAACTTTATAAATCCTATGTTTACAACACCAATAGTAAATTATAGAAAATAAAATATTGTGAAACTTTTTGTAAAAAAATGAGCTTTATTTTAATAAAATCTAACTATTTTTAATAAAGTAAATTACAATTAATAAGCGTAATTTTAGTTTTACAATTAACAAGCATAAGATTTAAACAAATCTACGCTCCCCCCGTCTGAGACCCAACATGCCCTCTTCGTCGGAGTGCTGACGCTCCTGTGCGCCTGTGCAGCGTTTATAGCACAAATAGCACAACCAAACGGTCAGCGGCAACATGGCCCAACCGAGTGGCATGAGAAATAGTAACCAAAACTCTTTTGGATCTGTTTGACCGATAACCTCATCATCATAATCTGCCCAATATTCAGTCTCTTCACTTGGCATTACCTGGAGATACGCTTCACGAATCTTGTGTCCCCGATAACTGATGGCAGCACATGCATAGTAACCTTCATCCCGCAAACGCACACCATATAAAATGAGTTTACTTAAATATACTTGATCGCTGACCATTTTCTCTGATGCCGTTTTCAGCAGCTCATACGTCCGACCGTTGTAGCGTACAATATGAGGATTTATGTTTTCACTACCGGTGGTCATATAATTAACGGCAAGATTCGTTGACGGCAAACGACGAAACCATTTAATCGTTGGATGCTCCTCGCTATGCACGCGACACTGGAAGACAACTTGTGTATCGACAGTGACAGACTTATTCGATGGATATGCGTCCAGAAACTCCGGCACAGCCAATGATGAGTCTGCTAGAACATAAGCAAGTTCGTTAATGATATTTTGTTATGTTTGGTTTACTCCTCAATTTACTTTTCACATCGAGCTGATAAGTGCGCACAAGTTGAATATCCAAAGTATGCTCGGCGTCGAAACGATAGGGATAAACTGTGCATTTATAAAGGCCCGAATACTTCTCAGTTACATTGCGCAGCCACAGCTCCGATTTGCAGAAACTCTGCTCGCACGGCAATGCTGTCCAATCGTTCTCTACAAACTGATAGCAATTGTTATCATGGCATTGCTGAAAGTGACCGTAAACATTTCAAATTTGTTTTCATTTCATGGAATTTATTGCTGGTTGAAAACTGACCTTAAAGTACCAGTGTATTTTAATCTCCGCAAGTTTGCTTTCATCAATCAGGCCTTTAAGATCGCACTGCAATTTGACATCAAAGCCGGCACGTTGTTGTATAAGCTCCGTATTCTCTGTCATAGAAACATTAATAAGCGATAAAACAATTTGTATATGTGAAGTTGATCCGGCGTTTTTGTATGTGGTTTGCTATTTACTAAGTAAACATTGCATGAAAATAGTATTGTATCTCAGACAATTTGGCGTGGTCTTTGAAACAATGCGCGGTTTTTTGTTTATGAATAAAAAATTTCTTAACTTGCACTTTTTCCCTACGCGACAATGAAGTAAAACTTGGCTAAAGCAAAGCGGCAAGGGTTTATTTTTAACTCACCTGTATGATCAACGAAATTTCCATAAGCGGCGCTGAGACACATTAACAGCTTCAATATTTTCAAGATCAGCAACATTTCCATATTTATTGTCGTCATTCTTCATGTGCACTTGAATGACATCAACAACATCACATCATCAAAGACATTCTCACAGCACTGTTGGTAAAAATATATTCACAAATTATTAAATAATTAAATATTTTTTTTTTTTTTGTTCATGCGCTCAATCTAAAACAAATGCATTTATACACAGTCGTTGCAATGGCATTGCAGTTGAATAAAAACCAAGCATTGTTTCTAATAATTCTTATGCGCCAATAGCGCCAAAACATCAGCAAACTTGAACGTTGAATCTGCGACTGAGCGCAACGTTAAAGACAAAACACACACACACCATTCACTTGTTTGTTCTTCACTTGCAATTTTTCCACACATATGTGTATGTATGTATGTATTTTTTGTTGTTTTGTTTTTACTCAAGCATTCTGCTGCCCACACACACATACATACGATATTCATCTAAGTATATGTTTATAAAAAAAAGTAGATTTGTTTTTTATTTATTGTTGCTGCTATTTTCAGTTGACGTTTAACGCATTTTATACAATAATTTGCATATTTTAAGATTGCAATCATTCACACACACGATAATAACTCAATAAAACAATTTAATGGTGGTGCGCGCAAATAATTAACTTTCGTTTTCTTAAAACAAAAACAAAAACAAAAACCAAAAATGAAAATTCAAAATCGAAATCGAAACAGATACAGATACAAAAACAGTGAAAGGCTTCTTCGATTTATTGTAATTAACCTCTCTGCCATTGCTTCTGCCCGCTTTAAAAACGGTTCCAATTCAAAATGATCGATTTTCACTTAATTTTATTTTATTTTAAACATTTTGTTGCTTTGTTTATTTTCAATTGCATTTTCAACATTTTCGTCGGCCCCTGTCAATTTTTTACGCATTTTATTACATTTGTTGTTATTTGGTTTATTTTTACTAGTCTTTTTTTTCACTTAACTTTTAATTTATTTATTTACTTTACGATATGCGGCGCGGGAAAATATTTTCGCTGCTTGTAAATAAATTTAGGTCTTTCATTATTATGGCTGGCAGGGACCTAAAGGCCAACTACGTTAATGCTCAGTTATAAATTATTATTAAATAGCAAACCAATAAATCATGATTGAATATGAACAGTTTGCGATAAAAGAAGTAATCACAATGAGTCGTTATCCAAAAAAAAAAAAAATAAATAAATGATTCATATAAATTAAAAAAAAAAAACAAAAAACTTTTAAAACTAAATTAAAAAATCTGAGGCACAATAAATTTAATTTTAAGGTGTTATCTGCACTCATGTATGTATGGAATAGTAGCCAGGGGTTTCCTCCCCTCAACATCACAACTTCGCTACTTCTGATACTTGACAAAAAGCCGATCTTATCCTCCCCTTTGTGACAAGCTGGATACACTCTTGCGAATATATACATGCCTCATACATATTTAAATAACAAATCTGTTGGTCTCTTGTGATAAGCTGGATACGCCCACTTAAATAGTTACGTGCCTCACATACAAACATATGTGCATCGATTTCTATGGCACATTTATTATTATTATATTATTTGAATTTAACTCAAAGTTGGCCATTTCAAGATTTAACTTAAGTTGAGTGGCATTTATCAACTGATTACACAATAAGTCAAAGTCGAATTAAGTATACGACGCCTCGTGTATACATTCAACAATGCAGATTTGTAGAGTTGAAGAACTTTTAACACTTACACAAACAAAACAATTTGTTAGCCCGATCAAGTAATTAATTTCGTTGTCTCAAATGTTGCACTTGATTGACGCTTTAACAATTGATTTATTTAATAGCATTTATTAGATGCGTCGAGGAATGCTCTGCCAGCCGAATGTCGAAATCGTACAAGCGACAATTTGTTTATGCGCCTATTACGGTATTTTATTTTCGTATTTTATGTTTTCGCTTTTGTTGCCTTCCTTTTTTTAAAAAACACTTTTCGACATTTTGATAAATCACTATTCGCTGATATACAATTTTTCACACGTTTCGTTTGTATTTTTTTGTTTTTATTTTTTGTTTAATAATTACGTTATAAACCAATTTGAAGCGTATTAGCCGATCGTAATGCCAACAACATGTCCGTGTACGTCGTTACTAAAGCACTTTATCCGACAATTGCCCGTTCATAAATACGCCATGATTTTATCACAAGTCCGGCAGCGAGCTACAATTTTTTAAATTGAAATTTTTATTTTTGTTTTTAATTTCTGATAACAATGAAGTACGCGTCGATAACAAATGTTGAGCGCCAACTGCTCAATGTCCGTTGTGGTTTATCGTGAAACAGTGTATTTGCTATTGTATATGAAACAACAAAAGTACAACAAATACTTTGTACTACTGTAATACACGTAGTTGTTACAAGCGCTAACAAGTGTTCCGCACAAACTAAATACGACCTGACGCCGTACACCGATTTGATGCATTGCAATAACACCACTACGGACTAACGGACCGGACCTACTGCTCGAAGCACAGAGACGGCGCTGTTGACAGCGACGCGCCAATGTCGTCTTTGTGTAAATATATGTATATGTATATATTTTATACGCGCTCTTATCGATATCAATGCGTAAATATACAGTAGTCGATGTTTGATAAACGCTTTAGAGCGACGAAAAATTGGTCTTGGCTGGATGAATGAACGAACGGATAGATAGAAAGATAGATAGATAGATAGTCTTCAACAACAACAACAGCAATCAAGAGCAGTTATGTCAACAGGAGCATTAGCGTCAACAAGAACAAACAAGGTATTATGCAGACGTGTATGTCTGTATGCCATGTATGCATATGCGCAAAGGTAATCAGTTGACTTCATAGATTCTGGCCTAAGCTAAAGCGTTTGATAACCCGGCGTAAATTGTTTGCTTTTGATTATAAAAGGGACAACGTCTGGACATACACACATGTACATAGATACAAAGTACATGTAAATTTACCCTATTTATAATTGTTGGTTATTTAGCGATGTGGGGATTTCATTGAACGTTTTATTAAATCGTTGCCGGCTTATCAGTTTATTATCAGTATAATAAATAGCAGAAGCCACAAGCGACAGAAGCAGCAGCAATGACGACGCGATAAAAAAAAATGAAGGTGGCAATAAATTTCGCTACGACAAATTCAAACTGACTAAGTCAAGCCGTTATAACTGTTTAAATAATGAATGCAATATTAAATATATAATGCAAAGTACTTAGGGAATAGGGGATGGTTAGTAACTAGTGCAGATATAGATGATGAATATACTACATTAAAATAAAATTATTATTGTCATTGTTTTCAGGCTCATATCAATACATTTGTACATATATATGTATATATAGTTACTTTCTTATTAAAGAGCAAATGCATATGAAAACTTCTTCGAAAAAGTTGGCGTTGCAGCAACGAATGAGATAAGAGATAAATTGCAAGTAATTTTTATATTTAGTTTTATTTGATAAAAAGTTCAATTAAAAACTATAAAGCGAACGGACTTCTTTTTCCTTCATTTGTCCTTTGGCTTTAAATCATTTAATTCAGCAGCATGTTCGGCAAGTAGATCCAACATAACCTCAATTTTCAAATTGCACATATTATTCTCCTCTTCGAGGGCTTTAAAACGGCGATTTAGACGTTGAACATCATCTGCGTCGCTTTTGCGCATTGAATGTATCCAAATGCCATCGGCAAAACGCAGCTCCTTGTTGCCCAAATTCAGCGAAATATTACGATAATCGTCAAGTTCTTCATTCACCGCCGGACAGCCAATGTTGCAACGTGACAGACGCGGCGGAATCGGCTTTGATTCAAATTTCTTATTAAAAAGTGGCATTTTCACTGTTATTAAAGCAATTGACCAACAAGAAATAAATGTGTTTGCAATGCACCTGAATTTTTTAGTTTTTATGGAAACCATGACAACCGTTTTGGCCCAAACTGAACATTAAGGATGAAAGTGGTTGAAGCATGCGAGTAACGAAACAACCCTTCATCATTGTTGGCCATACACCATACAAGATGAACTTAGTAGGCCGGTGCATGCTATCAATAGTGGACATTATTATGTGTTCAAATCATTACAAAATCGAGAGTGTTTATATTGGATAACAAAAAAACAAAAATGAAAATTAGAAAATGGCACAAAATACAAACCCAATAGGATATCAAAAGTAATAAGTTAAAGAATTTGTAAATAATTTTATTTTGTATAGTTTTATTTTATTAAATTTTTTAGTGATTTAAATCAAGTAACACAGGGAGTTGAACAGCTCGTCAATGAAACTCAGGCTACATTGGAAGGTTTTAAGGTAAGTGTCTGTACTTACACCGTACTTAAGCATGATGACTAATAACTAAACTAAATACACAGAAAGAACAGAGTCTCATTAAAACGCAACTGCACCAAATATTAAATGAAAACCAAACGTATTCAAACAATTTGAACATACAACCGTGCTCAACGAGTGTCGGAGGCAATGGTGATGATGTCGATAATATGCGCGTGCAGCTCAATAATGAGGCCTTGAACAATTCTCGCAAGCAAATTAAGTTGCTGCTGCAGGTGCGAATAAATTACCATGCTTTTTATATTTATGCAGTTTTGTACAATGATATACAGGAAAGAAACGAGTTAACGGAAATTAATGAAATCTCACAACGCACCATAAAAAATCTCGAACTAGAAGTTGAGAACTATCGAAAACAACTGTTCAGAACAGATCAAGGAAACGAGGTAAAGTGTGCTAAATATTAAATGAATTTAATGTTGTTTTTTTTTTCTCTAAATTAAAAGTAATTTGTATGGAACAGCTAAAAAAAAAATATGAAAATGCGTTGCAATTACTGGAGCTACAAATTTCTCAGCAAAATATGAAAATAGAGGAACAGGCAAAAATTATAAAAACATTGCATAGAGACAAACTGAATAGCTTGGAAACCATTGGTGAACTGGAGACCAAACTATACGGTATGTACTGGCATCTTTTAGAATAATTTGATATTAATTCGTTCACTGTCCAATTTGAAGCAACCACAAGAGAGCCATCTGAAAAACAAAGGACGAATTTTGCTAAATACGAGCACCAGTTGCAAACAATAATGCTAGAGAAAAGGGAATACGAGAAGTCATTAAGCTTCACAAAATCCCTGCTTGAGGAAACTACAAAACGTGAGGCCATCGCCATGAATAAAGTGCAGGAATCGTTGTTAGTTGCCGAATCGGCGATGCGCGAAAAACGCGATGCAGAATTACGTGCTGCTACCTTCAAAGAAGAATGCACGCAACTTGCAACAAATATTGGCGTCATCATGGATCAAGCCGCGCAGCAAGTTGACGACGAAGTCGGAAGTCTTAAAACAAAACTAGCCGACAAAGACAAGTGCTTAAATGAGTTGCACCAAAAGGTTTGCGATTTATTTAATTTTACCAATCTTAAATTGTTATTATGTTTTTGTACGAATAGCTTACAAAAGAACAAGAGGCATTTAAGAATAAAACTCTGTTTTTTGAGGCACGTTATAATCGTTTAGAACAAAAGTTTAAAGAACAACTGAAAGAAAACCAAAAGCTATCAGAAGAGATTAAAGTAACAAATGAACGCATGGTAACACAAAACAACGCATATATTTGTTACTAAAATAAAGTATTTTAATTAATTTGTGTTCTTAGGAAAAATTAGAACGCAAAATGGGAGAAAATGAACATGAAAGACTACAGGAGCACCATCAACAGTATGTCAATGAAATGTATCTAAATACACGTAATTTACAAATTAGAAATATATTAACAAGTATTTTTTTAATTTGCAGAAAAAAACAATATGAAAATCAAATAACAGACTATATGATCATAAACAAAAAGCTGAAACACAAGTAAGAATTATGAAAGTAAAGGAGGAAACTTATCTAATATTGCATTCATTTACAGTTACAAAACTGCAATTCTTGACTTAACTGCCAAATTCGAGAAGGAAATTTATAACATGAAAAAGGAGAACTCGGATCTAAAAGCACACATGGAGCTTATGAAGTCGTCGGAATTGGCCCAAGTAGTCAATGAAATTGCTAAGTCTGATGAAAATAATGAAGCAAACAGCAAGTGCTAAAAAATATGTGTACTAGAACTTTATATTTTGTGATAAATGTACCTACATGTAAACTGTGTAAAAAAAATTATGAAATTCTTGTTGACAAAGTTAAGACGTTTGGGTTGTGCGACCGGGAAACAAACTTGGAAACCAGTAGCTAGGCTCTTCATCTTCCTGTTTGTCAATCCAGCAAAGTCCCTCCCCGAGCACTTTCTCTAAAGCTTGTTTAGCACGGTAATCAGTCCAACTGCCCATGAAACATAGTAAGGTTTGGTCAAATGTGAGTTAATTCCATTGTATTTTATAATTAGCTTACCCAAGATTGTCTATAAGTATAGATTGTGTAACAGCACCTTGCTCTGTATTAGACGCAGCTGTCAGTATGTTTGTTTCCTCCATACTTAACTCGCCGGGTATTGATTGTACCATATATTTACCTTTTCCGAGGTGATGTACAACAAATCTTTAGAATAATTTCAACAATTAAAAAAAAACCCAACAGCAATTTAAAGTGAGTACTCACCCATTACCAAATATAGTAAGCTTTTTAGCGGCCATAAGTATATCTTCGTTGGTAATTTCCTGATGTACTGCGCTCTGGCCACGCGCTGCTACGAGGCGACGACGGAGTTCGTTTAATTCCATAAGACCACCTAACAAAAGATTAAATATCATTGAAAATCCTATTGCTACTGTTATTTAATATAATTTGAACCTGTCTTGTGATTTGCTGCTAAGCAAACTTCAACAACTTGCACTCCCAATTCATAGTAGTAGTCTCCAATGCCTAATACACTCCAAAAGCCTTTTCCGCTCGCAAGAGGATCCACACCAATGGCAGCACACATTTCCTGAAATTGTTTGCGAAATTGCGAGTTCTTGCGGATGTCTTGTTTATGTTTCATAGCGAATTCCTCCAATTTAACACGAAACACTTCCATTTGTTTTGTCATTTGCTCCAACTGAGATTCCTGCAAATCGGTGCCCTTATCCTTGTACTTCTCAGCTGCTAATTGCTGTTGCTGTATAGCACCCAAGCCGGCACGTCGACGCATTGTATTCAAAGTAAATTCGTTCAATTGAGAATAGTAAAATCGAATAACTGAACTTTTATTTTTGCTTTGGTTGCCTCATACACAATTTACTTTGCCAGTCTCAAATGCCAGCTTAAAATGGCAGACGAGAAAAAGTGTTGAGCCAATTCGTTAAACAGTACAGCTGTTTTAATTTAATAACTAAAATCTTTCTTTTTCCGCCAACACCCAAGTAAGACGCAATGAAAAAAAAACAAAACATTTCGTCCCAATCTGCAAAAATCAAAATACAATCAGCTGATGCCCTTGAGTCGAATAAACACTCTTCTATTTCCAATTTTATCGTTATCGAGCCGTTAAATGCATAATTTTTAAACGAGAACATTTTATAAATTCAACTTTGGACATTGTCGTTTTGGAATTGGACATACTGGTTTCGGACCTAAGCAGTTACAGTAAGTAAATCCCATCAGTAGGTACTCTTCAAATTCTTCACAATGCGCGAGCAATGGTCGATAATCCTCGATCGAGGTACAATTCATTGGCTCACATTGATGCTGGCGCACCTTCATTTTGAGAACAGAAGCGTAGAAGTATTTAATGATATCAGTAACCATTTCTTTATAATGTTTTATAGGTCGATGATATTTGTCACCCAGGATAAATGGCGTTTCCATTGCCATATCTAATTTATAATATTTATCATGGAATTCCTTGCATAAGTCATTTAAATCCAACACGCTGTGCTTCAGTCTATTACTAGATGTTCAATATTTTAAGCCAAATTTTGAAACAAACTATTTAAGGTGTGCTTACTTGGAAGCGCGTACTAAGTCCAGTTTTTCCTCGTATTCATTAATGATCGTTTCTTCGGCCGAAAGGGTATAGACCTCCGGAAACTTGCAACATGGTCCAGTACTAAAATCGTTGTGTTAAATGGTATATATTTATTAGACGTACTGACCTTACCTGCAGAGTATAATATATCGCTGCGATAGTAACCATAGACGATCAAAAAGTTCTTTTTGGGCGTCCACTTCACATAGGAATTGATCATAATACTCACGGTAACGTTTTTCCAATTCCAAAAGAACACGCAAAGTTTCCCGCTCCGTTTCATAGTGTTCCTTCATATGAGGTGTAAGGTCATCATTGGAGCTAGTACACATTTTTGTTATTATAATTTTTTATTTTTAGTGTAAATACACATTAAAACAATTGAAAATAAGAGTCAACGCTTTCTTGAGTTCACAGTTCAATAGCTTGGGTGGTGTTACAGGAAATTGATGACATATTGGTGTTTGCAACTTCTTATCAAATCATTTACATTGTTTAATTTGTGTAGACATTATACCAAACATTTGTAAATTAGTTAAAAGCTCTGTTAAATGATACAACCAAAACGCATCGCAACTTCTTATCGTACAAAAAATACACCCAACTGAGTCACATCGCAATATGACAAGACTATAAAAACGGTTACATTCGATAGGATAGCATCAGTTCATTCCTTGAGTAGTAAAATGAAAGTTCTAATTGGTGAGTCTTTTTCAAACTAAATTGAATGACTACCATTAACTTTTTTTTCTATAGCTATCTTCGTCGCTGTAGTTGCTCTTGCCGCTGCTGATTACCATGGCAACGGCCAACCAGGTTGTAAAACAAGTGACGAGTTGAGTATTCAACTATTCCGCAATACTTGGGATCCAACGGCTTACTGGAAGTGCAACGAGTTGAGTGCTCCAGCTGAGCTGGTCCGTTGTCCCATTGGTACCGGATTCCTGGAAAGCAGCAAGGCATGTGTCAATTGGACCGAATGGCAATGGGTACCACCTGTAGCACCACCAAGCGAAGTTCTTGAAGCTATTGCTGCTGCATCTGCTGAGGTTGAATCACAAAGCGTCTCCGCTGAAGGCTCTGCTGAAGGCTCTGCCGAAGGCTCCGCTGAGGAAGCTTAATAGAGTTCCAACATTGGTAACTCTGACGAAAGGATGTAAAATATGTATTCAACCATACCTTTCAAGAAGTAACACATATTAAAAAGTTACAAATATACAAAAATACATTTATTTGAACGTAATTAAAATTAATGTCGGTATTGAATGAAAAAATAGTTGGGTTATTGCAATTCACTTTGAATTCTACGCTCAGTCAAGAATTTCTAAATTATTCTTGAATTAAAAAAAAATGTTTATATTTTATAATTGTTCTGTAATATCTCAGTTGAATTGATAAGATTACAGCTTTTATTCGTTCAGTTTTAATCTCTTGTACGTAATCCCCATATAGAAGTCCTTCGCGTACCAACAGTTGGACGCGCGACCGAGCTATGAATAAATTTGTTTATGCCCATTTTTGGGAATGACTTTTCCAACAGTTCCATGGCCTGTTCGGAGAGCATGCCAAACACATCCAAGTAGGTAAGCGTTGGCAAGTTTTTTAATACCCTACAAAAGTACAAACTTCTTGTAAACTATCAGTTACATCAACACAGTTCAATACTTACATAAAGGCTGAAGCAGGTATAAGATAGCAACGGGAGACAGACAAATATTCCAGCATTTTGAATTTACATATAATACTTATTACATTACTTGTAAGGCTACTGCAGTCAGATAAATCAAGTTCGATAAGTTGCGTACAACGCTTAGCCAAAGAATCCACATCTATAAAAAAAACAATTAAAAATTATATTTTAAATGTCAAAAAGGCAGAATCTGTTTAAAAAACTCACGTGAATCGAACATTGTCTTTCGGCAACCGGCGATATTCAATCGCATTAGATTTGGCGTTACATTTGCCACTAGAGCCGTTACTGCATCGGCGGGAAGATCAGTCCACGATATATTCAGACTATTTAGATTTTGCAATGACTCAAGCATACGACGCACACTCTGTGCGTCAAGTCCGGTACACATGGCTAGGTTAAGTGCTTCAAGGTTTTGACTTTTTGTTAGCTCAGCGCAGATATCACTATCAAGTTCATTATGCTCCAAACTTAATTTTTTTAGTTGCTGGCAGTGCGAAAGCATCGTTTTTAAAGAAGACTTGGAAATTGTTGCCAAGCTTACATCTAAATACTGCAGTCTTATATCATAATCATTGAGCTTTAAGCGGTTGAGAAAAGCGGGTTCGTGTAGCTGTCAAGAAATACATGGATAGGTACATTTTAACAACAAAAATAAAAGCCGTTAAATAGTCAATCATACCTCAGCTTGTGCCAAACGCAATACAATAACGCCACGCGTTATGATTTGCTCCAAGGCACCAGAACTCATAGTTCGCGACCCGAGATCAAGGCGCGTCCATAGCGATTCATCTTTAGAACAACGATTGAAACGGCGACAAACTGATGCTATACGTAGCAGAGTCTTTTTAGGTAACCATTTGAAAACATGTAAAATCATTTCGTCTGACAGTTTGTGAAAATGATCAGTACCATCTGCAATGTGGGCAGTCATCACAGGCGTACGATAAAGAAAGAATGCATCGTTTGGTACAATACTTGGATTAGGCGACTTATGTTGCAATGCGGAAGTTTGTTGCGTTTTAAGAAGCATTGCTTGTCTACTGGTGGACGGCAATACGTTGAGCTGTGGACTACTGGTCGATTGTATCGGTAGCTGTTGCTTCTGTTGTTGATTATTTGAGGTGACTGTTGCCAGTGGATTACGTGTTCGTTTATGTGCTGTTGGTGAGTTTGAGTCACTATTGCCGCTCACTTCCACAGCGGCAAATGAGACCTTTTTGTGTTGCGGCGGTCGTTTTTCAGCCGATGCTTTGTGTAAGCCTTTGTGCAGTGACGCCTCATCCTGTCCATCGAATGAGATGTTACTGTTTGAATTTTCCGCCATTGCTTCGAGTGTTGTATCTGCCGAGGCTGCAGTATATGTTGATCGCTGATGCTGAAACTTGGGCGCATTTAAATGCGGTGTTGCCTCATTTGAGTTCTCATCACTTGTGCTGGTTGCACTTACGGCCAATGCAATGGCTGAAACAGCCGAGGATGAGCTCTCTTCAGAGTCTAGCATACCAATTCCCATTTCTTCGAGTAATTCGTTTGGAAGTACTGAAGGCGACGATGCGCTTTCAAAGTTTGTAGCAATTTTCGCAGTGGCACTTTTTGTTGTTGATCTTTTTCTGTATGTAGAAACAAAAAGCAAAGAAAACAAAATTTTATTTTTTTCTTATAAACAAATTTTAACTAGATAAACAATTTAATACATTAATGCACCGTCAGCTCGGGTCAACAACCTTTAATTAGTGCCAATAAAAAGTGCATTCGACTAATTGATACACGAGCGGAGCGCCTCATTTACCATCAAAACTTCGTTTGATCGCCGCAGTAAAATTTAATGATATATAATGTATGCTTAAGTTGGGAATTTCTTTGTTTAGCAGTTTATTGACAAATAATAATTTAAATTAATAAGTATTAGTCTTTATTTCCAAATTGTGACGTCACATAGGAATTCGCGCCTTTTCTGCTTCTTGTACATATTTACGAGTTTGAAGCTGTGCGCACAAATGAAGGATGGGGTAAATTGAAGGCTTTTAGATCTACTTAACATTTACCTGGCTACAGGGCACAAATTTTCTATATTTTCTGTTTCCTTTATTTTGCGGCCACTCATTATTTACAATTTATCTTCAAATTTGTCTTATTCGTGACAGCAGAAGTACTTCTTTATAATTTGCGCGGGCAGGAGGCGAAACTAGTGTTGCTTAATGTTGAAAGAAGTGCTCCAAAATTGTCCGACTTATTCAACGCAACTAGAGACACCCGCACATTTGGTTCGCATTTATTTCCAAACTATCCAAACTAACACTTCTTTATGGTTTACTTGGTACATGGATATGGAAATACAAGCAAATCCTCTACGCCTTTGTCGCCTTTGACGTAGTTATGAAAGATTTTACATGTGCCACATGACCACAAGTATCGATATTTTCACAAAAATCATAAAATCGAAATTCGCATCGATATTTTTGCAGCTCTAAGTCAAACATAAATGGCGGACACTAGCCCGATCGAAAAAAATTTAAATAATTTAAAAACACTTAAAATGACAAAAACATTAGCGAAAAATACAAAAGTGATAGATAGTACTAAGGGTTTAGTGAAATTGAGAAATATTGGAAGGGAAGGAAAAGCGAAAGTTGGAAATAAACATCCAACAGAAACCAAAGATGCCAAAAGCCCTTTCTTAAAATTACGAAATTGCGTTGTAAAATTATCTTCAAAAAAAACTCTGAGGAATGTAGTGACTGAAGATGCGTTGCGGGTACAACGCGCAAATCCAATAAGTCATTCTGCAAACACGGGTCACCAAACGCTTAGAAAGTGTTTAGTCCGGCTTAAGCGTCTACCGACGATCGATAGCAGCAAAAAAGTTAAATGCCACAATACAGTAGGCAAAGAACCCAAACGACCTAATGTTGATGAAAGCGTTATTGAAGTACCAAGATTTCATGATTCATCTAGTTTCGTCAATATATCCCCAAAGATTCGAAAATGTAGAATACATTTACCGCGCACTTCAATTCCGGAAAAATCCCAGTTAAACCCAAATTCCCTTTTCGATACCACTTCTTTTGAGCCCATTCGGAACTCGACAATATGTCAAATGCCAAATAGACCTGATAATCAAAACGAGTCTCAAGTGCATCTCGGTACAATTTTGAGCGTCTTCCACAATAAATCAAGTGAGCACATTAAAGGTAACTACTAAATGCATATGATTTCAAATTGATTAAAACTTCTTATGGATCCACAGAAAAGTCTTTAGAGAACTTTGCAAACAAATCTGGATTAATTGAAGAAATATTGCTCAATGAGGACATGGTTTCGGAGCATGTGGAAAGAATTGATGAGCCTCAAAAAGCATCAGAAAAACAAAAAAAAATCTTTTTTAGGCAAAAAAAGAATGAAACCGAAGTCAACTTTCGCATTCGAAAACCAGGAAAAATATCGAAACGGAAATCAACAAAGACACATAATGTTTATGATTTTCTTTCACTATCGCAAAATTCTGATTCAGAGAAACATGAAGACCCGGCAGCGGATATTATTAAGAAAATGATAAGTGAGGGTAGAGTTGTCGTGACAACGCTAAAAAAAGGACGGGGAAAACCGAAAGTGAAACAGCAACGGAAAGTTAAAAAAGTTCGCCCAGTTGGGAAACGGAGGCAATGTTCATTAGATGATATTGCGAAACAAGTCGAAAGTGCTACACATATTAACAAGGCGAAAAAAGTGGCTTTGACTGATCCAATTCCAGAACCATTGTCGCCTGTCTATGAGTCTAATGCTGCTGGGAGCGAACCTTTTCCAGAACCATTATCGCCTGTTTATGAGCCTAATGATGTTGCGACTGAGACATTGACAGAACCATTATCACCCGTATATGAGCCTTATGTTGCTGCGACTGACCCACCAGAACCATTATCGCCTGTATATGAGCCAGAGACTGACCATGAATCTGATGTCGTTGATACTGAAGTAACTATTCAACCTTTACCGCGAAATGGAAGCGTTCAGTTTGCATCAAAGGGAAATGACAGTAAAAAGCAAAACAAATCGACAGAAGGCAGCATAAGTAAACTGGCCCGTTCTGTACTGATCAATCAAACAAAAAGTAATAATAAATCCGATTTTGCTGAGCGACGAAGACTATTAGATATAGCGCGAAAATTTGTAAGCACTCCAGTTAATAAAAAAACAACTACAACGTCTAAAACAGGAGGGCTGCATACTACGAACCTCTCGCCAATTATTGCTCCGAGCCGCCAACAATCAGGCGGTCAATCGCCTTGGCGCATTTCAGATGAAACACCTTTACCGAACACGTTTTTCTTTGGTCGTAATACTTCGGATTTGCCTTCATTCTCCAGTGACTATATACCAAGCACGCCACACAAGCAAAATAGAAATACTTCGAAGCATCAAACTACATTAAACAATCAAACTGTGGTGCAACAATCGAACAATGTTGAAAACCTTTCACCGATTCACAATCAATCACTTGGGTCTGGTGAAGCCCCCAGTGCTTACGAAAAGAATGATTCGAATGGCGAAAATGTTCCTCCAAGTGCATTTACAAGTACCAACAATAGGTTGGTGAGTAAAACGCCATCAAAACAAAATGATAGCAAAGAATCAAGTGACAATCAAGAAAATGAAAACGTTATTCATTTGCCAAATCCCCGACGTGGACTTCAATATCGCAGTCCACTTAAATCTATTAATATACTCGATGTAATAACATTACCATCATGGAAAACTAATACTACTCCGGCCAAGGAAAAACTAGCACCTGCTCAAACCTCCAGCACAGCTGGAAACAAAAGCCAAAAGACTCCTTCCAAACAACATTTATTTGGTTTTGAAGATTTTCTTAATAATTCTGTTGCAATCGAATCGGATGATGATCTTAATGATTCATGCACAATCGCAAACAACAATAAAACCGCATCAAACAAAATACTTCATGAAAAACTGCAAAACTTAAGAAAAATTAGACCAGCGGACGACGAACTGCCACGGCCTGGAGTGATTCCGATGAGTCACCCATATGATGATATTGACACTCGAAGACAACGAGACATTAGGGATATGCTTTGCTCTACAATGATCAACAATAAAGCATTACATTCAGGAGTTGAAGACACTACGGATATATTCAATGATTGTGATCCGGAGACAACCTTCAATAATCAGGTAATAAAACTGCCAATAGTCTTGTTCGCGATCTTACCCAAGTTCTCAACAAACTGAGTCCATATGTAGTTGAGCATGGGTAATTTGTGTGTCGCTAGAGAAATTATACCAAATAGTAAAGGTAGAGAGTCAACAGGGCCGCAAAGATTCAAGTCCATCTTTGTATTGGTAGTAAAAAGCTCTCACAATCAATTAAATTCCTTTTGTCTTATATGTGCTAATAAATAAAATTTTCACAGAAACCCCACCAAACATACGTGAGACCAAACAAACGAAAACGCAAACAGCGCCACCAATTTGTTATGTTCATGGATAGTGACTTATCTGAAGAAGAGGAAGAGGAACCGGCCCCAAGTCGAAAAAATCGCCAAGTGCAAAAACATAAGAAGAAATGTACACAGAAGGAAAACGCCCAGTTGAAAGAGTTTGTGACGTCATTTAATGCAATGTGCAAAGAGGTGGAAGATTTTGAAATCCCTGTGGTCTAATTGATATATATATATATATATTTTTTTTTTAATTCATTTTGATTTAAGGACTTATACGAAAGAAGCTAAAAATATGTATATCATACGTTAATTTATTTTATTTTAAAAACAGATTTCAATAAAGTTTTTTGTTTTAAACTGAGACTCATTGTGTTTCTCAATCTGGAATACAAGTATCGATTTCTAAATCATTCAAACGCATTAAATTATTTCTTAAATAACAATCTCGATTTTAATAGGAAATTATGGTGAAACAAGAAAGATATAGAACTCATTTATTTAAACCTGTACCACAAAAAGTCGCCTTATATCTATCCATTCATTAAATCCGCTACCGTCAATTTTTGTAAGATGGCAACACACTGCTACGAACAGCTGATAAAGCTTCATCAGCTGCAAATAGTTTATCACTTTTATCTTTTTCTAACGCCTATTTTAGATCTGCAGTTTGTAAAATTGATATTGGGTTTTAAAGTTTTGAATCGCATTTAACTCAATATGGAATCGCCATACGCGCCGCTTAGTGAGTCCTGTGCCAAAGCATTAGGCGATAAGGTATACGAGAAGCGAAAGTTGGCTTCCCAGGAAATTGAAAAGTAAACAAATAGTTTTTATCTTTTCCTATTATTTTACATTAAACCCATTATGCTTTAGAATGGTAACGGATTTCAATAATAAGAAGAACACGACACAAATAACAAAACTTATTGAAGTGCTGTCGAACGATTTTGCCACATCACGCGATGCTAACCGTCGTAAGGGAGGATTAATCGGCTTAGCGGCGACAAGTTTAGGCTTGGGCAAGGTAAACATTGTTAGTCATCGTTTTTTATGACTATTTTTAACATTGTTCTTTAATTTTTCAGGACTCTGATAAATACGTTAATGTACTGGTTACGCCCATTATGAATTGTTTGTCAGATCCAGATACGCGTGTAAGGTATTTTGCATGCGAATCGCTCTACAATGTGGTAAAAGTGGCGAGAGGAGCGATCATACCCTTCTTTCCTGATTTGTTTGCGGCCTTGTCGCGCCTGGTGTCTGACACAGATCAAATGGTGAAGGATGGCAGTGAACTATTGGACAGATTACTCAAAGATATTGTAACAGAGTCGTCTCAAACATTTAATTTGGAAGCATTTATACCACTACTTAAAGAAAGAATTTACGTAAAAAATCCGTTTGCCCGTCAATATGTCATTTCATGGATATCCATTTTGAATGCTGTGCCAGACATAAATATGGTTAATTATTTGACGGACATTATTGATGGGCTTTTTTGCATGCTTGAGGACAACACCATGGAAATACAACGAATGTGTGTTCTAATACTTTATACTAGTTGTGTACAAATGGCTCACAAAAATAATAATATTGCAGGTGTGAAACAACAATCAGCCAGTTTTTGAAATCAGTAAGGAATGATTCTTCATCCGTTCGCATGGAGGATACAATTAATATACTTATAACACATGCACAATCACCAAATGAGCTTATTAAGGTGATATATATGAGATCAAAGTCAAAACACTTGTCCTTTACTTCTTTGCTAATAATATTTATAGTCAATCGCAATCACTTGGATACGTGAATTCGTGCAAATATTTGGACCGAAAGTTTTACCGTATGCAAGTGGGATATTTACAGCCATTTTGCCATGTCTAGAGTACAATGTGGAATCAAAACGAAGTATGTACATTTTATTAACTTTAAAATTTATTTATGACTAAGCTTGCTCAGACATCAAGGACTGTGCGGTCGCTGTTAATGACTTCATGATGTCCCTTGTTTCATCGAAGGAGCATAAATCGCAAAATATTGAAAATATGGACTTACGTTCTGTCATGGAGGTGTTATCGCAATATTTGACGCACAATTCAACGCATACAAAAGTTGCAGTGCTTAAATGGATACACCATCTTTTCACTAACTTTCCAAATGAAGTAAGATTCTGATTTTATAATTTCAAGAAATTTTCTTAACAAGTTTTTTTATTTTTTATTAGATGTCTGTTCATGCCCATAATTTGAATAATAATCTGTTGGGAATCTTATCGGACAACTCGGACGAAGTTGTATTGCAAAGTTTGTCAGTTCTCGCCGAAATTGTAAATTCACAAGATTCTAAAGGTAAACATTTGTCGATAGAGATGACCTTCTGAATAATCTTAATAAAATTATAGATGCTAACGATTTCAACAAGACACACTACAGAAAGTTCCTGTTGAGCCTTTTAAATCTCTTCAGTGAAGAGAAGAAAATACTTGAAAGCCGTGCAAGTTTAATGATACGGTATAAAAGCACATCATATATGAGTTAATTGGTAATTGTTATATTTCGTATTTGTAGTAAACTATGCGTGCTTCTTAATCCCGAGTACATCTATCGCACATTCGCTGAAATTATTGATGAGGAGGTGCCGAGCCTAAAATTTGCATCAACTGTTGTTCGGCTACTGAATATGATATTGCTTACATCAACGGAACTTTTCGAGCTCCGAAATACTTTACGTGATATTTCGAACGAAAAGTCCGCTGATCTATTCAAGTGTCTCTACAAAAGTTGGGCTCATTGTCCTGTGTCGACATTAACGCTCTGTCTGTTATCACAAAATTATCAGCATGTCTCCGAGCTGGTTGTGTTATTGTAAGTAGCAAAATTTTTTGTATAGAAGGCTGTTTTAAATATTCCATACTTGTTTAAAGCGCCGACTTGGAGATTACTTTGGAATTACTCAATGAGCTGGACAAATTAGTGCAATTGATTGAATCGCCTATATTTGCACGTAAGTCTTAATTTATAATATATATATTAAAAGAACAGGATGTTAATAATTGTGCTTAATTTTTCAGCTTTGCGCCTTACTCTAGTATCAAAAACAAATAACTGTGCCGATGCACAGTATCTGGCTCATGCACTGTTTGGTATCCTTATGCTGTTACCCCAAACTGAAGCTTTTGATATGCTGAAAAATCGCCTGCAATGCGTGCCCAATTACTGGGGCCAAGTGCCTGTGTATGATAAAGTTACAACTATTCCGAAAAGTCATTTACATTTTTTCTCAATTACAGCAATGAACAGCAATCAATGCAATCCAAAAGCCAAATTGATTTTAACGCATTACTTACACACTTCATTAAAGTCCAGAAAGCGCACCGTGAACAACGTATTGCACTCCGCAAACGAAGCGTTATTATACCTGAATATAACTAAAATTTATTATTATTTAACACATATATGTACGTGATACGTGATGCAAAGTTAGTTATATCTGCTTTATATTTTAATATTATCATAAGCTGTAACTAAGCTTAAAGTGGAACTGTAATTTTTATCCATCCTTTTTTCAATTGTTTTTAAATGTCTTTATAGCTAATAAATTAAAAAAAAAAGAAATGCAATTTAAATGTAACGTTTTTCAATAGCGCTGCCAAGTGAACGAATTTTGAACTTGGCACGAGCGAGAGCGGCAACTCTGTAACCTGTCAGCTGCCCGTTGATGCAGTTTTTTGGATAAATTGAGGCTATGCGCAATGTAAAATGTAGTAGGCGCGAGTTCTAACAGCTGATTAATTTTTATTTATTAGTTTATTTTTCAATAAAAATGAAGTAAACTAAAATGCAATAACAAATATAAGTGCTCGAAATGTCGTAATAACAAAAATGTTTCAACATACATCAAAATTATTTTGAGTTCGCAAAAAAGCTTTGTTCCTGGGATCCAAGCGAAAAGTATAAATTGTCTCACGCAACAATAACAAAAATTTACTCAACTTCAGTTTTAATAGGAAATCCCCTAACAAATATAAGTGCTCGAAATGCCGTAATAACACAAATGTTTCAACATACAACAAAATTGTTTTGAGTTCGCAAAAAAGCTTTGTTCCTGGGGCCCAAGCAAAAAGTAAAAATTGTCTCACGCAACAATAACAAAAATTTACTCAACTTCAGTTTTAATAGGAAATCCCCTAGCAAGTTGATTGCTCTGTGTTAATAAGCAAAGCTTGTGAAATGTAAGTTATACGTATCAGCGGAACGTGCTATAGTATGTGTAAAAAGTTAACTGTAATTTTCTTCGATAAATGGCTTGGTACAATTATCAATTAATGAAAGCGTTAATGACACATTTTTCATTCATTTTGGCAATACAAATAAAAGCTCATTACTAATATTATTTAATATTGCGAAACAGAAACATTTAACTCTGTACAACTGTTTCTACTGCACCCTACGCGCGTTTATTTTAAGAATTATTCATTGTCTTCCAAAGTCAATTGTGCGAAAAAGAAAAAAATATCGATATATGTGATTAAAAAAAAATTGTAAGTAAATATTAATTGTTGTGAAATCAGCCTTTTATAAACCGCATCTGGTTTTGTAGTGCGCTATATGAGAAAAGGTAAGCCTTACCAAAATGGCGTTACTTTGAAATCATATTTAAAATACAATTAATAAACATGTTTCCAATAACTCCAATAAGAATTCAAATAGTTAAAGTGCAATAAAAAATTCTCAACTAAAAAATGCGATATGATAAGAAATAACAATCTCAAATTTGTAGTGTATTATCTGTGTGGCCAATCCGGAGGTTTTCTCGCGTTGTCTTTTCCTGTCTTTCTATTGCCAAACAAACGCTTGCGTGTATTGTGTACAAACAAAAGTGCCAACGTAATCGAGTTTGTTGTTAGCAGCCGTTCTTATTAGTTAATTCAAAGTACTCAGAAAAAAACAACAGCTTTAAGATGAGCAGCGCAGAAGCAAGGAAATAGAACAAGTTTATAAACAAAATCGAAAGCCAAAACAGAGAGAAAAAGAATAGAAAGGAAATCAGCGTCAATGGCCGAAATCGATTTTTCTTCTGCGGTAGTGACACAAAAGTGTTTGTGCAGAGCAGCAGCAACGAAAACAACAACAAAAACGACACGAATTCAAATCTTTTGACGCGCGTTAATATTAATGATAAAAAAAGGCAATTAATTGTCGCAAAAGTTGTTACAATATATGTAGTTTATTTTTGTTTGGTCGTAAAGAAGACTTTTGGTAAGTTTTGACCCTCGACAAACTGTAATTAAATTGAAAGGAAATGTATAATATACATACAGGTGCAGGTACATACACACGAGCATGTTCACACACACGCACACAGTCTTAAGTGTACAAAACGTATATACTAAAAATGTAAACAAGCATCTCAAGGTCATTGCATATTTCGAAAAATCTATCATGTCATTGTTCGGGATTTGGCTATATATGTATATATACACAATACTATATATATACAATTTTCAATTTAGAGTGCAAGGCTAAAATAAATATTTTCATATTTTTCAGTTAGCGAAGGCAAACATTATGGACTCTTTTCTGAGTCTATTTGATCCCAATCAGCCAGACGATGGCTTCGATGAGGATCAGGACCTACGAAACAGTGACAGCAATACGAGTAACAATGGCGCACAATCATGTAGTGGCAGCGAGAGTGAAATAGATGCGCTTAATGGCAACGATAGCTTCGGCAGCGACGACAATGGTAACAAGAAGATAATAATTGACTTCGATCAGGGCGTTCTGCCACCAGAGCCGCAATTGGGAAACATCGAGTACAAATTAAAATTAATAAATCCATCAAAGCAACGTTTCGAGCACTTGGTAACACAGATGAAATGGCGCTTACGCGAAGGTCACGGCGAGGCCATCTACGAGATTGGAGTTTCGGATGCTGGCCATCTACAAGGCTTGAATGAGAAGGACATGAATGCATCGCTGGCAACGTTAAAACAAATGGCACATAATCTTGGCGCCAGCACATCGGTACTCAGACGCAAATCCATTGCAGGCAGACGTTCAGTGGCCGAGGTATTGGTGCGGAAAATACCAGACGATCAGCACAACATCGAGGTACGAGTTGCTGTGCTAGGTGGCGCCGATGCAGGCAAATCAACCTTACTAGGTGTACTAACTCAGGACCAACTTGACAATGGACGAGGTCGTGCGCGACTTAATATGTTCCGGCACATGCATGAGATACAATCTGGTCGCACGTCTTGCATTTCACATGAAACGCTGGGCTTTGATGCGCTGGGCAATATTATCAATTACAAGTTCAATGAAATGATGACGGCCGAAGAGATAAGCGATCGATCAACCAAATTGGTAACTTTTATGGATTTAGCTGGTCATCGACGTTACATGCGCACTACAGTTCAAGCATTGACAGGATACTCACCACATTATGCAATGCTCGTTGTGTCCGCAGGCAGTGGCTGCAACGGCACAACAAAGGAACATTTAGCCATAGTACGAGCATTGGATATGCCCTTTTTTATATTAATCACCAAAACTGACATCACATCACCCGATCAGACGCTACAGGAACTACGCAATCTACTTACCTCAATTGGATGCCGCAAAGTGCCGTTTGTGGTCACAAATGCCGATGAAGTCATTTCAGCTGGTTCAAATCAGCTTGCAGAAAATATTGTGCCCATATTTTGTGTATCAAATGTGAGTGGCGCTGGTCTCAATCTAGTCACAAATTTCTTATATGTGCTCTCACCGGGCATTAGTAATTCCGAAAAGGATCGTCTGGAACAGGAGCCATGTGAATTTCATGTCGACGAAATATTTCGAGTTTCTGAAGTAGGACTCGTCGTGGGTGGTTTGCTTGTTAAGGGCGTACTGACAGAGAACATGCCCATGAAAATTGGACCTCTACCGGATGGTAGTTTCTATAACGTCACAGTACATACAATACATCGCAACAAAGCGCCATGTCGAGTGGTTCGGGCAGGCATGAGTGCCTCACTGTCGTTTACACCAAATCAAGAATTACCTGCGCTTAGAAGCGGCATGGTGATGCTCGCGAATAGTGGCAGTACCTTGGATGAGGAACCTTATGGAACACTTTTCTTTCAGGTAACTAGTAATGCATTAGTTTGATTTATTTGTGTGATTCACATTTATTGCTACTTTCAGGCAAAAGTGTCGGTCCTCTTCCATGCTACTGCTATTTACGTGGGTTTCCAGACAACCGTACATATTGGCAGTATACGCCAAACTGCCATCATACGCGGCATTATGGGAGGCGAAAAGTTGGGTACAAATGATTGCGCATCAGTAATGTTTCAATTCGTCGGCCATTCGGAGTATGTGCGACCTGGCATGCGAATACTATTTCGGGAGGGCACCAGCAAAGGCATAGGCGTGGTCACCCAGGTTTTTCCACTTAACAAGACACTGACAAATTAATTAAATTTAGATTACGGCTCAAGTTTACTCAACAAATTTCAAGTCGTTAACTGTACCTAGCATTTTTCTGGATCCAAAACTACATATATCTAACGAATATATACATACATAAATCAAAAAATAGCAAACAAAAATGCAAAAGCTATATAACAAACCAAACTAAGTACATAATTAATTATGTAGTGAGTATCTTGTACATATAATTTCAAAAATATCTTCGACTCCGAATTTCGTTTATTGTAAAGTTACCTTTAAGTTCGTTTTTATTCGTTGGAATCTGTGATTTTTTGTGTATGACGAATTTAGCTTACGTTTAATATTAATGATATTATGCTTGAAACGGATTTCATTTCACGTCACAGATTGAATTAAAACAAGTTTTTAAAGATACTTGAGATTGTAGTCAAAACTTGATGTACTTAAGTTTTTAAGCATTGAAAAAGTTTTCGAATTGCGCGTTTGTTTTAAATATTAATAAATGTATATCAAAACGAGGTAAATTTTAACAATTTTCAACAATTCTCTTTTTTTATTAAACTAAATAAATAACTATCTTACATCGTCTGTTGATTGGCTACTAGATTGTGATCTTACATCGGCAACGCCACCAGCGGCCTCGATTTCTTTCGCCTTTTCAGGCAATTCAGATTTAAACCTAAAGAGTACAGGAATCTCACCCAAAGCAGAATTGCCATTTGCCACTAGCAGTCGTATCCAGGACAACAGTGAATCCTTCGAAGAGGTGCCAGTAGCACAAATAGCAAAAATTGTGCCATCGTCTTGCTGATGCACGGAGCGAAGTTTACCCACTTGTTTGTTACGATTTGTTGGTGCGGTACCAAAAAGTGGTATATCGAGTTTGGAGACATCTGAAAAGCAAAATCATTTATAGAATTTATATACTATTCGTATTTTATACACACCGTCCTCGTCCTTATTTGGCGGCTCTAAACTGGCCAAAAACTCCAAATCCGGATCGGCACGTAGCGTGAAATAGTTAATTGAACGATTGCGAAGCCATATCAGAAATGGACCCTCAATGTAGAGCGCTTTCTGAGGTGAATGTGCTCGTAATAGTTCGGCTTGTTCAACACTCATGCCACTCACTATCCATGTATCATCAATGGCATCTTTCACTGTCTTTGCCTCGTAAACGGTAACCATTGAACGCAAATCAACTGTGCACATACGCTCTATCGCTAATTTAGCTATTTCAAGTGTATCGTCAGGCACTGGATTCGGCAGTGGCCAGGGTGACAGATTTCTGAATTTCGGCATCCAATACATCATGCGCCAATACTTCCTTAATGGATGTCCTTTATTGCCAAACACATTGAGTAACATAGACTCCATCTCATAATCTGGCATGACGCCATAATCCTCCATTTGTTCGAGCAAATCGATCATGCATTGTTGCTGTTTTGGATAGTGCATAAATTCTGCTTGAAACAGATTTGTCGGTATAAACTTGCCCTTGGGCATCACATTTATAAGCGCCTTATACACTTCCAGATCATGTTCAACACCAAAGTCAGCCATGTTTCTTAGGGCAGCATATATAAACTCAACATGATTGCGCCGATGCACATCACGCTCCGCGAATATTTCCACCATTGTCAAATATGTGCTCTTCGTTTTTTCTTGTGCAGTAGCAAAAGGATTTCTCAGCGCTGGCACATTTTTAGGATTAGTACGCTTCTGTTGTTGTTGGCTGCTTTCTTTAGATTGTGTTTGTTCCCCGCTATCCTTTTCATTCATGTTCTTGTCCTTTGACTGTTTCCCATCGCTTGCAACATATCTTCTGTGTATTGTAGCGTTATGAGTTGTAATTGTTGCTGCTGGAGGTGTATACGAGTTGGCTGTGGCATTAAGTCTTTGTATCCGTAAAATGCAATGAAGTTTTCGCAACATTTTTAATTTAATACCGTATTGGTCGGATATTGCCGCTAATGCAAAAAACACAAATAAAGTTACAAAACAGAATCAAGAACTATCAGCTGATTTCGCATATGTCCGCAGGTGTTGTCTTACACAGCCAACGCGCGTCATGATTTGAATTTAAATATGTAAATAAATTTAAAAAAATACAATCACGTCGAGATCAAATGTAATTTCGTTATCATAAAACATGTTGTTAGATTTCAAAATTTATATTTTATTAGAGTTTAAAATTGCTTAGACCAAACAGGTGTTTCCACTTGATTTGCTTGGTTCAACCAGGTGGGCAGCCCAATACACACACATACCAAGGCACAATTTATTCCTCACAGATACATCCTGTTGTGCTTCAAATTTTTTTTACGTCCAGCATTATTTTTTAAACGAATTTGTTTTAGTGAAATTCTATACCTTTAGCTTTATTTAATAGCTAACCCATATTAGTTTTAGTGTATACCTTACTTTTACTAAACTGTTAAAATGGTAAAGTGAAAGAAATGTGAAAAGCTTCTACAAGGCTCCGAATAAATTCACATCAGTGTAACTTAAACAAAGGCTGCAAGCATCATTTGACTTAAGTCGCAACAACGCAATAATGCTCACAAATACAGTGCAATAGTGAAGTTTTACATTTGAAGGGAAATCAAATTTTCACTTAATTAATATCATTTGACCAGGATTGGTAACTAGTGACAAGCAACCAAAGGCTGTATCTAAAGTTGGAATGCTTTGTTTCGACTCTGAAAAGATGAACTGGTATTACCATGTACTGGCGCGCAGGCCCTACTTTGTGGTTGTGTTTCTCAGTGTTTTCTGTATAGCTTGCATGATTGTTTCATTGCTGATGAATGAACTGCCTGATTTTACCGATCCTAGTTTGGTAAATATAAGTTATGCACAAGAGTATCAAACAATTTTTATGCAAAATACTTTCAGGGATTTGAAACACGTGGAACCGAACTTGGTAACCGCCTAACGGCCTGGCATAATCTCCTTCAGGAAACTGGCGGCGGTGGTACACTTGTGGCGGACCCTAATGATTTCGTTCATCTGCACTACAATGAGCGTAAGCGTAAGAATCGGCGGAAACATAAAAATAAACACCGCAAACAGAAAACGCATTCCCAACAACGCAAAGACAAAACCAACAATGACCTAGAACAGCGTATGCAGCATTTTCAGAAGCATTTGAAGGCTACACGTCGTCCCATCTTAAACGATGAGTGGATTGGTGACAACGGTGTTTTTCGCGACTATGAAATCACAAATGTTAGTAGCAGCAGTAGCACCGCTACTGAGATTGAACCCACCAAGCGCAGTGAACGCTTTGAGTATGGACACAATACGACTATGGTTGATGAAACTTTGCATCGCGAAAAAGTGCAAACGAAGAAGAGCACTTGGCGCATACTAAAGCAAGCGGCTTCAATTCCAATATACTCACGAGCCGATGAAGATGTGCGCCAATCGATTGATGGCTACTTTTGTGATTCGCCGAATAAGGAATTCGCCCACTTCGTTGTTGAACGTATTGGACCGAATGCAACCGACTCATTATTCGATCTGAATGGCTTGTTAGCTATGTGCCAATTGCAAGAACAAATAACCGCTGTACATGACTACGAAAATTACTGTCAACAGGAAATGCTTACCAACAGAAGTTGTCGCCCTTGGTCGCTATCAAATTACGCTGCATTACTGGCAAATAAGAGTTCATGCTTTGATTTAACGGTAAACTATAATTATTAGGAACAGCTAGGAGCTTACTGAAAAAAATTTTACAATATTTCACTATTTATAGTTGGAAGATGTGAATACATTGCATAGTTTACTACTCAATTGCTTTGATTACTTTCACGATCTGAGGCTCAGCAACGATTGCAATGAGTACAATCCTTGTTACGCGCCCGCCGCATGCACACAACACAGCCTGGTCTTCAACATCTTGCACTTCCTCGCCGATACCAGTTTCATCAAATTAAACGTGCGAACATAATTCTAAACATTAAGTGGCAGTTAAGTTCGTTACAGTAATCATTTTTTTATCTTTAATTCTAGGACACAAACGTTTACCTTCGATACGCGATGATTTTTGTGCCCGTCGTACGTTCAACCAAAATACTTTCGCTATTTCACGAGTGGGAGAAAGTGTAAGTTTTTTTAAATTGTGTTAATTCTCTATGGTTCTAATATTGTTTGACTGTGTTTTTAGTGAACTCAAAAATGAGCTTGTACAAGTGGTTGCTATGGATTTGGGGTTAGAGAATGAACTATTTAATGAACTCTTGCTTACGGATGTTTGGTTGGTGTCATTGGGTGGCGTATTCGTCATGGCTTGTATGTGGCTTTACACAAATTCCGCTTTTGTCACCATTATGTCATGTTTTGCGGTGTGTTTCTCACTCGGTCTGGCCTATTTCGTATATACACTTGTCTTTGAATTGTCTTTCTTTCCCTATATGAACTTACTGGCAGTGATTGTTATTATTGGTAAGCTTGTGTAATAAACTTTTTGGAGTAAATAATTGTTAATCATATTTTTCTGTTTCATGTAGGCATTGGTGCTGACGATGTATTTTTGTTCGTTAAAATCTGGCAATGTGTTATTGCTGAACGTTTTGGTAAAACTTGTGCACCAACGCCAACGCAAACATCACTAGACACTGAACAAACGGAAACGTTACAAAACTTGATGGCGCTGACCATGCGCCATGCGGCTGCATCAATGTTTGTCACATCGCTAACAACAGCGGGTGCCTTTTATGCATCATACATTAGTTCAATAACAGCAATCAAATGTTTTGGGTAAGTTACATACGACAAATTACACAGCATCAAGGAGTTAATAAACTATTATTTAAACTTTTATACAATAATAGCATTTTTGCCGGCACTGTTGTGATTACGAATTATCTTCTAATGATTACTTGGTTGCCAGCATCAGTATCTATAATGGAACGTATTTCAGCTAGCTCGGCAACGTGCAATCAACTGCAAATACAGAAGCTCATGCTTGCCTGCAATAAGTCAATTAACAAATTTTGCCAATTTTTCGAAAACATGGTCATAGATTCGATAATGAATTATGCATACTTTTGGTTGCTGATCTTTGGTTCGTTTGCTTTGTAAATTTTTGTGTTGGATTATCTTCATCATATTTGTTGCAGGTGCTCTTGGCGTTTCCAGCTCCATAATTGTGTTTTATTGGCCTGGCTTACAATTGCCTGAAAGTGCACATTTCCAGCTGTTTGTATCAGAGCATCCTTTTGAAATTTACAGCTCGCGATTAAAGAATGAATTTTGGTTCGAGAAATCACTTTCGGTATGTTTTATTTGTATTTCAATATAATTTTGAGATTTACTAACACGTTTTTTTTTATTTCAGTCCTATGAAAATTTCAAAATGCCTTTACGTTTTGTGTGGGGCATTGAACCGCGGGATGATGGCGACTATACGAATCCATTTGCGCATGGTAATCTACATTATGACAATAATTTTAATATATCTACAAAGTCAGCACAAGTCTGGTTATTGGATTTTTGTCGTGATTTACGTCTGCAACCGTTTTATCAACACACGGCAGGCTTCTTATTGCCAAATTGTTTTATTGAGAATTTCATTGATTTCATGAAACGCAGGTGAGTTTTCACTGAAAGTGACATGTATGAATTGGTAAAAAAAAAAATATTTCTAATTCACAGATGTATCGATGACATGGATACAACGCGTACTGATCGTACGCCGTGTTGCGATGCCAAGTTCCCATTCGAGCCACATATATTCGAACTTTGTCTGCCGCAAAGTATATCGGACCTCTATGCCACACCCATTCAGTACTTTCTACCGGGCGTAGCCGGTCCGAAATTTGCAGCACCACCAAATGACTCTGAACAAGAAATCGACACGATGTATTTCGATCGAAATGATACTGACAACACTTCATTGTCATTACCGGCAGCAACATTTTCCCAACCAGCCGTTGTAAAAGCGCTCGTCATTGAGTTTGAATCGAATGTATCCTATAGCACGATCTACGATGATGTTAACAACTTTTATACGAGCGTTGAAATATGGTTTACACAACGTTTAAAAAGCGCACCCAGCAATTTGCAGGGTGGATGGTTCATAAGCGAATTGAAATTTTACAATGTGCAAGACACATTATCACACGACACCATTGTCGCAATTATTCTTGCCATGTCAGCATCATTGGTGGTTTTGCTATTTGTGACGTTTAATGTGCTCATCTCGGTATTTGCCGTCATCACTGTCTCGTTCACCATTTTCACTACAGTAGCCGTGCTTATACTACTAGGCTGGAAGCTAAACATACTTGAAAGTATCGCTGTCAGTACTGCTATTGGTCTAGCAGTTGATTTCAGTTTGCATTATGGCATACATTATCGACTGTCGCCATCAAAGGAACGCATTGGCGCCACACAATTTGCGCTCTCACGCATTATTGGCCCAACTGTAATGGCTGCCGCTACAACAGGCTTTGCCGGTGGCATTATGATGGCTTCAAATATACTGCCTTATATACAAATTGGCATCTTTTTGGTTGTCGTCATGATTATTAGTTGGTTTTATGCGACATTCTTTCTCATGAGTCTTTTGAAGGTTGCCGGGCCACAGTTTGGTTTCATGCAGTTTCAATGGCCAAAAATGAGTAAGCACGGTAACACAAACGGCAATAAATTCTACGAAAGGTAAGTGAAACAGCACAATTACAAATTAGTTAAAACAATTATTTAACTATTTTCATAATTTTAGAAAACCAAGTCAGGTGATTGCAAGCGAACAGTTACTGACGCCATCGAGCTCAGCAGTTGGCGAACTTATCAACTCAGAAACACACGAACTCGAATCACTTAATTCGAACAATATAATCAAAACTATATGTGGAAATGAAACCACTCATGCTGCCAATAACGCTCTTGCCAACAATGTGGACTACGAACATTCATCATCGTTTCAAGGAACTGACAAATATATGGATGATACAACAAGCGTAACAGCGCCGTTGCATAACAATTGCATCTCAATTTGCATGACAAACAAATATTCTCAGAATCCGTCTACATCAAAGAGTTATAATAATTGACTACCTGGATAATTGAATGCCAAAAGTTTTTAAACATTGCCATTGTTAATATGCATTTTGGCACATCATTTTTAATGATGAGACGCTCCGACTCATAAATAGATTTACAAAAGCGTATACAAAAACAGAAAGATAAAATTTTATACTGCATAAATTATATATACATACATGCATATATATACTTACATATACATACAATTAAGTATCTGTATTGCTTATAATGGCAGTTTATTATAGTGTAAGTAATTTTGTTCAGAGTTGGAACTCCTTTTTAAGCGTCGGCTTAAGCCCAGTTCACAAAATCTAAATCAAAAATCTTTCAGTATTATTATTGAATTAATTAAGTTTTTTTTACATATTTTGATACTGCTTCCAAACCCACTTTCCTTCTAAGTTAGTTGACATAAGTCGGTAAAGCATCGCTTCCATAGTTAAGATATTATTTAAGTACTTTTCAACCTGCCTAATTCTATGTCAAAACTCTATTGTGTGCATTTTAAAGACTAGCAAAACAAAAACTATAAAGCTCTGTATTTTTTCGAGTGAATTGGCTAAACGGCGAATTGGAAACTTAAGCAATTATTAGGGCATGTCTACCTACTGACTATGTTGGTATTATTAGTTGATAGTTTAGATTAGAGTTGTTGTTTAAACGTATGCAATTATATTAAAAAAAAAACTGTGCAAGTTAAGATTCAAGATCAAAATAATGAGATGTTTTAGTACTTAAGTTATGAACTTCCTGTGCAAAATGAAAACTCAAATGAAACTATATTTATATTTTTAGCAAAAGTGGCAATTGTATGTTGCCTGCTACAAGTAGAAAACGTTTATTTGACAAAAAAAAAAAAAATGTGTAATAAACATTGTAACTGTGATAACAACAAAAAAAAAAAAAAAAACAGAAGTTAAAATGAAAACTATAAAATTATAAATGGCAAAAGTATTCCTTCCTACTTTAAAACTGTGTTGAAATGTTTAAAATAAATGTACTTTGAGTTAAAAAAGACAAACAACAACATTGTATAATTAAGTTAAATTCAGCTAAGTTTATTCTAATTTATTTAATTATTTAGTATCTTTCGTTTTTATAGTTATTAAACGTTAGCGAGTACGTTTTCAAAACAGTATTTTTTGTTTGCTTCTGACTTAGTTTAAATGATTTCACATCGGTTATCGTTGAATTGTATTCCACATTGAAAAGAAAGAAAAGTAACGACTACACATGGTTGACTAGTAACACCCACTTGGTGATGAGTAAATGACATTGTAATCCTTGCGTTTGAGTGTTGCTTACAAGTATTCAACAATATCGCATTTGATGGATATATTCGGACAGCTTTGACCGACGACATTGCGGCCGCGGTAATTGGGACTCTTCTCGGTAAGTAACTTGCGGAATATCGGCAGCATTGCAGTCTCACCGTCGATCAATTCTGTTTCAGAGCTAGCGCCATAGATAGATGTGTCCGTCTTGTTTCGATGTTTGCCGCGTTGTTTCTCTGGTGCGACATTGGGGGATGAGTGATGATGTGCAGCATGTTGTATGTTTGAGTTACGATTGAGTTTGCGTTGTTGTATGCATTGTGTGCTTGGCGGTGTAGGTTCACGTTCACGTTCGCTATCAGTTTCGCTCTGGCAAACTGTTCCCTTTTGCGGCTTGGTACGATGCTTATTGCGATTCTTCTCTGACACGGAACGCTGTATTGGTGAAGTACTTTGATCGTATGCCGTCATCATGTGACTATGTTCGGTGCAACGTTGTGGGCTCGCATAGTTGCGTGGCGATTGACGAGAATGTTGCTTCGCATGTGAGAGCGTGTGCGTATCCCAGAGATCGCTTTGCGAGACGACAAAGTTCGATTTTAGCGCTGCGCCCATGCTTGTGCGACGATGTTCACTAGCAGTTGGCGCTATAAGAAAGAGAATGATGATAAATGCTTCCATGGTGATGAAACACAAAAAACTTACTTTTTACAATATTGCTTGATTTCGTATGCGGACACACATTATTCAAGTCAGTGTGCGAAGTTGAAATACTTGTCGATGAGTTGCGGTGATTGTTGCTGTATTTAGGCTTTGAAGATGGCGTTTGACTGCCGCTGTCATAGTGCTGAAATGAATTCGTTCACATTCCCATCAATAGAATATTTTGTTAATATGTCACTTACCCGCGATGTTGTTGACTGACGACGCTCACGCAGCGATGAATCCTCACGACGTAGACTATTGCACTCCTGCCGTTTGCTGGCACCACTTGTGATGGCACTTATATTCGCATCCGTCTGTGCTGAAACTGAATTGCGTTTTTCCAAAGTACGTCGTTGATGGTGTGCGTCTGCATCGGCTTTCATCTTTTGTTGTTGCTTATGCTGGTGTTGTTGCTGCAATTGCAGTTGAATTTGTTGGTGTTGCAGATGCTGTTGTAACTGCTGTTGTATTGGCTGCATGGTCGTTTCCGGGTGCACATGTTGCATTTCAGGCATTGGTGTTTTCTTCTTCTTACTGTATGAAATTCCGAAAATCAAAATCAAACGTCAAAAAATAATTGTAATGTTGTAACTTACGGCGGCAAGGACGGCGCTATTGATGTCGCCTGCACAGAGATAAAGGTATTATCCATTTCAACATGTGTTGATGTCACGCTATCCACCGATGTCAATTCTGTAACTTCTGAGAGCAATTACCCATCACACAAAAAGTATACACAACGCCTGACCACCACTCGTACAAACCTGTCGTGCTAGGCATTTCCCGTCGAACTGGCGGCGCTGATAGTCTTGCGACTTCCTCACACAATATCGGTTCTGTGTCAGCGCTGCCATTGCTGCCACCAACACCACCGCCGCCAGTACACGTAACTCCATCAATCCATTTACGTGCTTCGGGACCAAGTTTCCGTATTAAGGCTTGTAATTCATTCTCTTTCTCCATCAAGGCTTTCCTGAAGCGACAATTCGTGCTCTTCACATCACGCAGCCGTTGCTCTAACTCGCATACCGATGAATCACGTCTATTCTTCGACATGGGTCGCAAAGTGGCGCGCACACGTTTATCGACAACCCCTTGGGGATTACGTTTGAGTTCGACAAGCTGTAAAAGTTGTGAAATATTAACTTGCGTTAAACAATTCACAAATGCAACAAAAATGTCACGAACAAGGAAAGTTTTGAAATAATTGTAACAGAGACTGAGAAGTATAGCAGCAGCATTATAGAGTTTTGCAAAAGAGACTACAGCACGTACTTATTTAGACACATAGCAATACGATTATGAGTTGGCCTTATATAATCGCAAACGATTCTATTGGACCAACTCTTAGCACAGATTTTTTTTAAAGATGTTTAAGAACATTAACACATATATATAACAGCTACAAAAACTACAAAACTTCCTTACTACCAGTCTTACTTTCGGTACGAACACCAAACACAAAGTTGCTGTCGTACAAAAAATTATAAAAAACGATAGTAAGACAAAAACTAAATCCTTGCGATCCGAAAGCACAAGCGATATGGCAGCGCCCGCAATGCAAGTGATGAACACATTATAAACGGAGAAGCCAATATGCTTCGAATCGTTCAGTGCCGGTATAGAGACATGACGTGTTTCCCATGCCAGAAATGCGCCAAAGACCTGAAAATTAATGTATTAGCATTATATGGTAACTTAAGCTTTTATCACACATACCAATAAAAGACCCTTGTAGGCATAAATAATGCTGACAAAAATAGTCATATGCTCTGATTGGCAATATTCGTTCTCCGGTATGACCAAAACATCGTCAATGGATTCTTGATGCTATGTACATACATATAATACAGAAGACTATCGTGCAGCAACAATTAAACAATACTTACGCGTGGCTCTAATTGTTTAGTCTCCCTATAGAAAGGATCAGCAATTTGCCAAGTCGTTATAATCGCAATATCGATAAATAACAATACGCCCACAACCATAAATAGTTGATAGTCCTTAATGACTTTTTTGTTAAGCTTTAAATCGGTAAAAATCGAGTGCACTCGCCAAGTCTTAGAGAACATGGCTCCGAAGGCCAAACTAAAGCCAGCCATCAAGATCCAAGCGCGCGCTGTACAAATGTACGGAAATGCTGCAACACTGCTCAACGTTGTGTCCAAGCCAAGAAAGATGATGCTCATATAAGTCAGCATACAGCCGATAATGATCAGATTGTTCAGATGCGGACTAGACATTTTTATATATCTGCAAAGCATTGAGCAAAGTTTATTGTTAACGAAAAATCTCTTGCCAAAATTTCATATATTATATATTATTATTACCTTTGATTGCGGTACTTGATATTGAACGCGAGAAAAACACATGCGATAATAATACCAATTACTGAAGCACTCGCCGAGACAATATATATTGTCGGATTCACTTGACTATGTTCGATATAGATAAGCGTTCGATCCTTTGGCGGTGTTTTACCAACCCATTTAACGGGCTTACCCAATGTCAAATCCAAATGGCTCAACTGGGAATGATATTCACCGATCTTCTCAGCCTGACCCACTTGAAATTGACTGATGAGTATGTTTGCCTTACGTTCGTTATTGTAGAAACGCACTGGGCCCTAAGGTGAATAGAAAGTTTTATAAATTTTTCAATAATAATATGATTTGCTTACGGTAACGCCCTCAAAGGATGTATTTCGTAATGCTTCTAAGAAAACGCTCTCCCAATCCTTAACGCGATAATCGAAATGTGTTAACAAATCCTCACGTTGCTGAGCCACATATTGTATGGCCAAAGCGGCGGCCCAGATGCCATCATATGTGTATCCATGAAAACGAGAATACTCTGTACCGCGTAAACTGTCATATTCCGCTAAATATTCATCGGCAGTCTGTTGAGTTTAAATTGTTAAGAAACAAGCAAACCATGATAACTTTTCATTGCCTTACAATGCCAGCAATGGTAATGTCACCACTTGTGGATAATGGCAATAGATCCACCATGATAGTGCCCTCCAAAGCGGTGGCGATTTCGTCCACAGTGCATTCACTATCAACAGTTGTATTCCACCAATCGGTCGAGTATGTCGCCATTATAAGCCATTGGTAGGCGCGACCGTACATTTCTGATCTGTTGGTTAATTGGTGGTGGATATATAAACAAGTATATATGGTGTGTGTGTCGCAACTCACTTGTATGCCTCACAGAAAACTTTACGCGCAAAATGTTCATTGAAATTACCCAAAATAATGCGCACATCTTTATCGCGCAACTTCTTCAACGATTCACCAACATCGTTTACAAAACTCTGTGTCTCGACAACTTCCAGTTCCATGGAGTCCAAATCTGCAACCATGTGATTATGTGGCAACGAGTAACGGGGCTCATTCTGATAGACTGTGCCCACGCGTGTCCAATTGAACTCCTTGAGCAACGCCAAGCGCGGCGCATTGAAAGCATTCTCCGATGGCACAACACGAAAGAAATTTGGAAAAGCGTCTTTGGTGAACATTGGATGTGTATCCGCATAGCTGAGCTGGGTTAAATGCCAATGCTTACTGGCCTTAGCGATCGGATCGGTTACCTGTTGTATTAACAAAAAAAAAACAAAAGAAGTAAAAATAAAAAAAATGTTTGTTTTAAATCATTACATGTGTGCATGCGGCGCCGAAAAGCATCAACTTGTTGGGACCCGAGTGCATCATGTCGAAGAAGGATTTGACGCCAACGGCTGCGTTGCACTGTGAGTGAAAAAATGAAAAAGAGGTGAGTGGAACCTTATTCAATGTAACTGTATTTTATGACTTGCCTCAGTGTCATTCCACCACATGTGCAGGCGATAGTTGGTCAAGATACGCGGATGCTCATTTACATGTGACAAGGCCAATTTAACGCTCGGCATTACGCCACGTCCAGTGTCCGAATTCTCAACGCCATCGCCATATGGAAAAAAGCCAGCTATGTAGACATCAGAACGCTTTGCCGTACGTCCTAGCGTTGATGGCACCAACATGTAGAGACTAAGCGTCAGTGTCAAACAAAGTATAAACACGCGCATGATGTTGGCCAAATAACGCTGGAAAAAGAGGAAGGAGTTTTTAGCAAGTTGACATGAATTAGCCTTGTATGCAATGTCAAGTAGAAAACTGCTATAAATATTTAATTGGGCCTTGTTGTACCAGTGTATATACTTCACATAAATCTGTGTGTGTATTAGTTTTGCTGAGCTATTGTACACACCTCGCTCATTTATATATACATATGTATGTATGTATGTACATTTATTGGTATTTTTATGAACAATGCTACACGCCTTTGTCTACAGGACAATAGTAAAACTATAGAAACATTTAGAAAATTCAACGAAAAATTACAAAGTAAATATTGATTATTTTCGCAAAATTTAATTTGTTGCAACATTTTTAGCTTAATTAGCTCAACTTTTAAGGACACTCATTACACAAGGCTTTACTTTTGATAACTTAATAACAGTTTTATAAAATATCGTTTGTTTTTTCTTACTTCTCAATGACCACAAGCACAAGATTTCTTTTAATTAACAATTAATTTATTTAAAAAAACATTTTTTCCGACAAATGAAAAACTTTTATGTTCGTGGCATTGCAAACCTTTTGAAAATTGTGTATCCTTTGTCAGTGACATGAGTTTGACAGTCAGGAGGACGAATTCGAAACGCTTGCGCAACTTTTTGACAGTTTTCGCTTTAAGGACGTTTCGTAAACAAATCGACAACAAGTGCATTGTCCTCAACAAGTGACCAAAGCCAATAAGTGAGTCCAAAGGCCACGTGCGTTAACGCATCATTTGTTTTGTTCGTGTTTTCCGTAAACAGGACTAATAACGGTTTTTGACAGATGTCATTGCTTACGACTTTTGTTTCTAGCAAGCGAAAAAAAGTGGTGGTTACAGTTGCCAATGGTAACAAAATGTGGTAACAATGACGAGTATCAAATCAGTATTAAACTTCCTTACTTAAACAAATTTGAATTAATCAAACTATGCATTAACAGTTATGGAGGAATATGCACCAAGTCGTTATAAAATGTTGGAGAAAATCGGTGAAGGCGTCCATGGCTGTGTTTTTAAGGCGATCGATCTTCAGCGCAACAAAGAAGTCGCAATCAAAAAAGTTGCATTAAAAAACAAATTCGGCAACATTTCTCTTAATACATTACGTGAAATAAAAACCTTACAACTGTGCAATAGCGAATATGTAAATATTTCCTTTTGTTAAAAAAAAAGAACATTTAATTGTATACAATTTCAGATACTCGCTATTGTTGAAATATATCCGGATTTGACTGGACTTTCCTTGGTACTGGATTACATGCCTGATACTTTGTATGGTCGTCTAAAAAATGATGCCAATCCATTGAGTCGGCAGCAAGTGCGCCAATTTTCAGCGATGATGCTTAAAGGCATAACATATTTGCATGAAGCAAGTATCATGCATAGGGTAAGTCTTGTTGCCATACGTTAATCTATTGCTGAGTTCTGAATATTTACTTTAAGGACATAAAGCCAGCAAATTTATTGATTAGTGAATCTGGTGTACTTAAAATTGCGGACTTTGGCTTGGCGCGTCTTTACTTTCCTGAAGATGAGACCCGTCTCTATTCGCCGCAAGTCTCAACACGTTGGTATCGTGCTCCCGAAATACTCTGGGGCACACAAAAGTACAGCACAGGTGTTGATATGTGGGCGGCTGGTTGTGTCATTGCGGAAATGCTGCGTGGTGTACCATTGTTTGCGGTGTGTAGAATTGTTTTTTTTTATCAACCAACTATAATATATTTGTTTTTGTTTAGGGCACAACTGACATTGAACAGCTTGCTATTATTATACGCACGCTTGGCAGTCCACGTTTGAATGAGTGGCCAGAATTGACTTCTTTACCTGATTACAGTAAAATAAGGTAATATGCAAACATACATATATTACACATTACATGTGCTTTCGAATTCCGTTAATTATTAGATTTCCAAATGCTCCTGGCGTACATTGGGACAATTTGTTTCCCAGCTGCACGCATGCAGTTGAAATAAATCTCGTTTCGAATTTGGTGGTTTACAATCCCAAGAATCGCTTAAAAGCCAATGAAGTAAGTGTACTCAAGTTTTAACAATTTTTTTAACTTAATATTATTTACAACTTACAGGCTGTGAACCACGACTACTTTCATTAACATTAAAATTACATAGCATTAACGTAAATAAAATAAGTTTGTACAATTTACGAATTCTCTGATTCCTTAAATCTGCAAAGAAATTTCAATTGTTAAGTAACATTTCTGAAAAAAAACACAACTGATGCCACTCACTTGCATTTAAGACACGTGAAGAACACGGTTTGGCCTTCATCGGCGGAGCGTAATTGCACGGTGGCATATGACATTTTATCGTGACCACACTTAGAGCATTTCCTTTCCACAACGGGTCCGTCAGCTTCTTCGGATTCCGATTCTCTTTTGGCCTTCTTTAGAACTTTGTCTGGGTCATAACTATTAAAATGTATCCTGTATTCCACTTCTTGTGAGCAAAATACTAAAAGGACAAGTTCAGTTTCAATGTATAACTGGCATTGCACATCTTCTAATTACCATCTGGTGTAAATTCCTTTCTGCAGTTGTAGCATACTATATTTCCCTTAGGTTGCAATAGTGGGAAAATGGTACCACAAACTGGACAAAATCCAGGCACCGAGTTAAAAGTCTCCATTTTTCAAACGAACGCCGGTTAAACCAATCGCACAAAACGCACGTTGCTCAAAATACAGATAAAACGATACAAGTACTTACTCGATACTTTACTTCCGATACAAAGTACTTTTTGATAGTCAAAAGTACTTGTGCGACGGCTATTCAGTCTGAGTTTTAAAAACAACTTTTTTTTGTCAGTCATATGTTAAAATAATTTAACAATATAAAACAATAAAATTTGCTGATTTAATTTAATATTAAATTACAAAAAATCGATTGGTTCAAGTATCGATCAAATTTATTGATACGGAGCATGATTCGATACTTACGACCAGTGGTATCATTTTTCTTACCAAAAGTGCATTGCAACGGACGCAAAACCTACCAAGGTCCCAAATTTGAAACTTTTTTATTTGATGATTTTAACAAATTTGTTAAAAATTAACATTTATTTACACAAAAACTTGAGGGGGTTTTCTTTTTGTAAAATTTGCTAAATTACTTAGTTGTTGTGGCATTTGACTTGTGTTCTTTGCTGTCTGCCGTTGCATCGCTGGCAACCGATTCATCATCTTCGTCATCACTGTCTTCCTCACTTTCTTCATCATCGTCGTCTTCGTCATCGTAATATTGGCCACTAGCGCCACCACCATAGTACCCACTAGCACCACCGCCGTAGTAGCCTGTATCATCATAGTCACCATCGTCACTATCCATTGGACCTCCTTGTTGTTGGCGACCGAACTTGTGAGAACGGGTGGACATGCTCAGGTCCTTCGTCACTGAAGTATCGTAATTGCACTTGGGGCAAGGAATAGCCTTATTCTTTTCATATTTAAAGCCTTTACGACGAACGTGATCATCGCAGTAACAAGTTTTGCATCGCAAGCACGAATATTGACCAAGTCGGTTGCACGACTGGCATTTATAATTCTCCGACTCAAGCACTTGGCACGATGCTTGGTGTTCAAACTGATCATCCTCACATAGAAAACCATCGCAGAATGAGCACTTAAATATGCGTCCACCATGTTCCCATACGCCACGTTCGCATTCTAGACAAACAGCGTTCTGCAATGGGCACGTACAGGCGTGGTTTTGAAGACACTTTCGCCCATGACACACCCATGCTTCACAGAAATCGCATATGGCGCCGACCATACCCATGCCAGTGGTGTACACGCCTGGATGCTTTACAACACAATCACCAGTCTTCAGCATACATTTTATCTTTCCGCAGTGTGCACAAATTGGTAGACGCTGAAGGTTCTGGCAGAAGTAGCAGAAAGCACGCGATTTCTGTTTCTTCTCGCACTTTTCACACTCCATTGGTGCATTGCATGGCAAATCTGCCAATGGCACCTCCCGGCTGCGTATTTCCTTCAAGCGGATCTTCTGTTTCTCAGCTTTTTTACGCTGACCCGTTTTCTTTTTCGGCATATTTTCTTTTTCACGCCGATTTGGACCAGATGATGATAGTGATGAGCAATTTTTCAAGATCTAAAATATTTGCAAATTGACTCACTGTGGTTGAACAGCTCGCCAAATGTGATTGAAATCACTGTATGCCGAATTATATTTTTTTAATGTTTTCAATACACAAGCAATTTTTATTGAATTAATAACTTAATCCGATGATTTTGGGTTAGAAACGATAACGAGCTAAATTTTCACAAAAGAGTCGCCTTTGGCGCAAGTGCTTCGGCAAAAAAAAAAAAACAGTTTTCGATTGTTTTTTGGAGAATCGATGCAACGGTAATCGATAATTTATCCTATAAAAATCTCGTTAAAATGAACAGCCTACCAAAGTCTAGTAACCGACCATTTCGATAAACGGCGTTTTATTCAAAAACCACATTTATAAAGTGTCTGAAGGGAAATGTAAAAAAAATAATTGTCCCGATTTTTAACTAAAATATTAGGTCAAAGTGATCTTAAGGGTGCAAAGATGGCAAACAAATTGACGGTTTCCCCTTTTTCTAAATTTGTCGCTCAAGTAGTATTTCTGCAGGAATTAAAAAAAAAAAAGTTTAATATTTTCTTTTAATTTTCAAATTTTATTTAATTATTTTGAACTAAAAACCCAGAAAACACAAGTGAATGACACTACTTACCGTTGCATCCTGGCGTGTGCATGCGAAAGCATCCAGTCTGTTCGATTGCCAAACAACAATATCATTCCCATGGCCGGAGGACCGAACGGGTAATACTCCAAGCTGTACTGTGGGCAGCCGACAGTCTTGCAAAGAAACACGTATGGCATTAGTATACGGTTTGGATTTTTTTAATCAAATTGCGCGCGTTGACGAAGATTATTTGCTAACTAAGCTTAGCCTCAGGCTTGTTCTGTTTACATACATTGCAGTCTCTGGTAGCTCTCGACCCCGCACACCTTCTGCATTTATCTAGTTGCATTGCTGTTTTGCATAATTTAAGGCTTTTCCGATGTAAGTTAGTGTTACTTTATAAGATTTCACTTTTTTTTTTGTTTGTTAATTTTAGTAAATAATAAACAACTGCAACTACAATAATTATAAGGAATCGTAAACGGATTCCTACGCGAAAGCTTAAGTTAGTACAAATATATATCGAATTAAATTTATTCTTTCTTTCCACTTGCTTGTACAGAGTTTGGTTTAGCTTCAAATTATTCCTTATTCCATATATGTATTTATGATTTTGTTATATAATATTTCCTGGACAATCTTGCTTTAGTTTTGAAATGTTTTCAGTTGGTGGTGTTTGTTGGTTCAAATATTATTCTTAACTACTTGTGGTGTAAAATTAAATTTAAAAAAAAAAAGTGTATAAATATGCACTTGATAAAAAAAAATTATCGGCTTGAGTAAAATTTCACGCTGACAACAAAAAAATTTTTTTTTATATTATAATGGAATTGCTTTGCGTATTTTTTTTTTTTGCATGCATCGGGTTGCATCTTTTTCTAGCTTTATTTTTTATTTGTTTTGTTTTTTGTTTGCTTGTAGGTTTGTGTGTTAAGGTACATTTACTAGCATATATTCTCTTTCATTTGTGTTTTAATCACAATCATGTCAGATTATGTATAAATTTGACCAAGTCAAGAAAACAAAAAAGAATTTAAAAAAAGGATAAACTAATATGTAGCAAGATATTTTGGTTGTCTCTTGCGTTATCATCAATCAATTAAATTCAATTAATTAGTTAATTTTTTTTAGACTTTTGTTTAGTATGCATAAGATTAGTTATATCTAAGCTTCTTGATTATAACATCCTACACATGGGTGGTACACCGAATTATAAATAGATTTTCTTTTTGGGTTTTTGGGTTTCTTAGCTCTAGGCTGGCCTTGATTTTCTTTTTCTTTTTTTTTGACTGCCTGGGCCTTTCTGAACCTTTTTTCTGCCCTTTCTCTTTGATTTTGTGTCTGTATCTGCCTTCATTTCACTTCACTGCCTGCCTGCCTAGACTGCATGTTTGTCTAGATTTGAACTGATATATGTTTTTACCTATTTGCGAGAATAAAGAAAAATTGTATTAGACAAAGTACAAGTTCTCGTTGCAATTAAATAAGCTTACAACTGTAACTGGCGATGTTAAAATGTTTAGGGGTATCGGTTTTGTTGTTTCAAATTGCTCGATTACTTTAACATAGAAATAAGAAAATAAAAAATAATACTAACCTCTAATACCGTCTATTGCCACCACCCAGATTACCGCCTTGGGCGCCACCGGTGTTATAGTTGTTGCCACCAAAAGAGCTTTGACCACCTCCGCCGACACCAGCGCCTACAGCTTGATTCCCACCTAAAATAAACATTATTTCAAATTTGATGTATAAATTAATAATTTCTTTATCAATTATATTATTCAATCTACATCATGACATTTTTTTAAACATACCTTTATTAAAACCACCACTACCCTGACCGTAAGGACTTGGACGACCGTTGCCAAAATTGTTTCTCTGTGGACCGCCACTAAAGCTTTGTTGATAGTCATTACCAAAGCCACCGGTGACTCCACCGCTAACATTGGTAGCACCGCCACCCGCACTGTTGCCCCAGCTGCCATTACTGTTGCTGGCACTACCATATCCATTGCCGTTATTCCATCCACCATTGCTGCTATTTTGATTACTCCAGGGCTGTGTAGCTGGTTGACTCCAATTGGCGGGACTGCCTTGATTGCCTCCAAAGTTGCCATTATTTCCAAAATTGTTACCACCCCAGCTACCGCCGCCGCCACCACCACCACCGCCATTCTGACGGTTGTTTCCCCATCCGCCTCCTTGATTTCCGCGATCACCACCACGTCCGCCAACTCGACCACCAGGACCACCACGAGTAACACCACCACCACCGCCGCCTCCTCCACCACCGCCCCCTCCTTGACGATCCATATCTTGCTTTGCAATCGCTTTCTTAACGTCCAACTTCTTGTTCTTGATCATGTGATTCTTTTGTTGTATGACTTTATCTACCGGATCATAATCGTCAAACTCAATGAAAGCGAAACCTCGCTTCTTGCCGGTATCCTTGTCAGATACTATATTGATGCCTACAATGGTACCATAATACCTGAAATATTCAAGCAAGCATTCCTCGTCGTGATCGTCCCGCAAACCGCCGACAAATAGCTTTTTAACTGTTGCTCCAGCATTCGGACAGTCAATGTCCTCGCGTGGCACAGCCCGCTTTGGCTCGACAGTACGGCCATCAATTTTATGTGGGCGTGCTTTCTGCGCATTGTCAATCATGTATGACTGCGAGTATGTAATAAAGCCAAAACCACGTGAACGCTTGGTTTTCGGATCCTTCATCACGACGACGTCGACAATATTGCCCCATTTTTCGAAATGTTCTTTCAAGCCTTCATCTGTCGTACGGTAGTCTAAACCTCCAATAAAAAGTTTACGTAGCTGCTCTGGCTCGGAAATCTGTGATGATAGAGAAAAGCAAACAAGAGAAACATGAATTCGCGAAAACAATTTTGTACAGTTGTCAGTACACGGTAAAAAAAAAAACAAGCCGGCCGCCATTTTACTTGTACTCTTGTAATAAACATGTTATTTGTGGCAATGACGGGAACATTAAAGTGTCGCTGACCTCAAGGTAAATATAATATATGTTTTATTTGCACTTATTTGGATTTTTTTTTTTGATCCGACACATACACATTTTTAAAACAACAGCGAATATTTGCAATTCCAATTTACCTCTTCGTCGTTTTCATTGTTATCGTGTTCTTCGTTTTGCTCGTTATTAATACCGGACATGGTTATATTTTATCCGCTGAATTTAATATCGTACAAAGAAAGGCGGTACTTATTTTTGAAAACACAATTTATCAGAATTGAGTGAATGATACTGGCATACTGCGCTGACGCTTTGTTGTAGAAGGAGTTGCCAAATTGACCATTTTCAGGCTTTTTTTTGGCCATTTTGCAGACTTGACAGCCACTAAAAATGCCTAAGACACGACAGAATCTTTACAGCAATTCTTATATTGAATTATGACTGACCGCTATTTTAATGATTTAGTTTAAGTCGGTTGTAGCAATTACTAAGCTACAAGCTAAGCTGCTTCAGACGAGGAGTATTATTGTGAATTTAAGCGGCTGAAAGCGTTATGTTTGAAATGTTATGTTGCTTATTATCAATATTAAATCATGTACTCAAGTTCATGTTGACATGAAATGCAATGTATGTTAGCTTGTTGACAACATGGCCAAGTGAGTTGGTTGGTTTTTCAAATTTCGTGTCTCTCATTAAAAGCTGCCTTAAAAAATAGCAGTCAAGTACAAAACCGGAAGTTATGAACTCAATTACTTAGCCAAAAACATCTAAAAGATAACTAAGTGATGCCTTATATTTTTTAAATTTCAGAGAAAATGAAGTAGAGTTAGCTCAATATGACAACTTTGTAAAAAATTTGATCTACGACAAGTTGAAAATTTAGCTTAACGAAAATAATGTGTAGATATATTCATTTAAAGAATTGGCACCACCTTGCAGATACAAATTCCCGCCATTTCCACGTTGTCGCGGCAAGCCAGTGCTGCCAACTATTCGAATTCTAAGCCACATTGGAAGTGAAAAAGGCTTATATGTTTACTTTTCTTGCTCAAGTTCAAACTGAAAAAATTCTTAAAACTGTCCATAACTTTGGCTGTCGGCTATGAGACATTTTTATTGGCTGTCGAGACCGAAAAATGGCCAAAAACAGCCAACAAAAATAGCCAAGTTGGCAGCACTGCAGCATTGCCGCCATTTTCACGTGACGCAGCAAGCAGAGTTCCCATTCATTCCTCTCGTTCAGCTCGTAGTATACAGTTTTCTGCGCGCGTGTGAAAATTAAAAATAAAATACGATTAAGTGGTGGATTATTAAAATAAATAATCGTTCCAAACACACTTTAGTCAAAGGTACTTATAAAATATATTGAGCATTGAATAATCTCAGTAGTATAATAGAAAATGAACTTATTGATTAGCGAAAATGTAAAATTCTGTACCCGGCAACGACGCCATCTTGGCGAAAATGTATATGTATTCAGAATTACAACGCACTATTAACGAAAATTTTTTTTATAATTTCCTTCGGCAGATTTTGCTAAAGTAAAACAGATTAATACATAAAAAAAAACAAAAATGGTTGGTTCACGCGTTTATGTTGGTGGCCTACCTTATGGCGTACGCGAGCGTGACTTGGAGCGCTTTTTCAAAGGTTACGGACGTACACGCGACATTCTTATTAAGAATGGTTACGGCTTCGTGGTAAGAATAAAGAAAAATGAAATAAAAATCGATACGAAAATTATTCTTTGGATTGCTAAATATAAATTAATATTTTAAAATTTTCAGGAATTTGAAGACTACCGTGACGCAGATGACGCGGTATATGAGTTGAATGGGAAGGAACTACTTGGGGAAAGGTAGGTTTCTGTATTTATTTACGTGTTTGCCAACGTATATTAATATTTTTGTTTTATTATTTTCTTTGACAGAGTTGTTGTAGAACCGGCCAGAGGTACAGCACGCGGTAGTCACAGAGATCGTTATGATGATAGATATGGACGCCGCGGCGGCGGTGGTCGTTATAACGACAAGTAAGTACACAAATACACAAACGAAAAAAAAAACATTTATTTAATATTACGCTTTGCATTTATCTCAAGCTCTCATTTCAAAGTCTTACTCAAAAAAAAAAAAAAAAATGGTTAAACTTGTTTCAATTATAATCAAGACACTGACTGTAGAGACATGCAAATTATAAACGAAAATAGTTACATTTTGCACGCCGCCTCAATTTGTTCTATGATTTGTTTTTTCCCTTTTATTTATTTATTTTTTTTTTTTTTGGCATTTTCTAATCTGCACTGAAGATGTCAAATTAAGAAAGAAAAAAAAAATGTTTATATATGTATTATTTATGTTTTCCTGCTTTGTTAATTGTACGACTATTTTCTGTTTATTATGAGTTAAAATTTTCATGTTCTAAGGCGGCAGCAGTGTCAATACTAATTTGAAATTCATTAAATTATTCACCAGAAACAAAAATTCCAGATCATCGTCTCGTTATGGTCCGCCTTTGCGCACTGAGTATCGCCTGATCGTTGAGAATTTGTCGAGCCGCATCAGCTGGCAGGTGAGTTCTGTGAGCCTTTCTGGCAAATTTTTTATAACATTATGCAGTCTAATTAAAACGAATCGGTTTAAGTGGTTATGTAGCAGTTTAACATTGCTTTAAAATTACACAAAATATTGTCTACTAATTTATCGTCATTTGTTGTTTGTTTTTTTTAAGTGAGAGCGTGGTTTTGGATTTTAGTTGCTATTGTCAAAACCATGTGTACTAATTCAGTTTATTTATTTTTTTTTTTATTGTTTATTCCCTTTTTTTATCTTATCGATAATGCTGTATACTTTACGTTATGGTTGAAAAACGTAATTTTTATAGCATGAGTCCTTAATTTTTTTTTTTAAAACATTAAAATCAATTCCAAACCCGTTTGTATTCCTTTTGAAATTTTTTGGTTTTTTTTTTCATTTTTTATTATATAAAATAACTTATTTGAAAGAAATTTAAGCTACCTAAATAAGTTAATTATTTAAACATAGAAACATACATAATTATTATATAAATGCAACTAAGTATTTTTTACTAAAAGCGTTTAACTGATCGGTGTTATCCCAATTAAATTATTTTCTCCACACCAAAGAGTTTACCACTGTTGATGGGTACAGCAACGCCCTGAGCGAGGTTAGACAAAAAGAGTGTGTGTGATCTGATCTGATCAGGATGTGGTGATGAGGCACAAAATAACTGGCTTTAACACACGTGCGTGCTGAGTGCGTTGGTGGTAACCCAAAGTGAACCGCATGATGCGATTGCGTGCAAAAACAAAGCATGGCCAAAATATGTGCACACAACCATCTTCCTAACAACAATAGAGGTACAATGAGGGAGAGGCACACAGCTTAATTAATATAAAAATAAAAGCGTTGGTTGGTGACCGACCATTAGGCAGAAGAACAAATTGTAAAACCGAAAAACCAACTAAACTGCTATGAGCGTAAAGACATGAAGTCATATATACACAGTTTCAAAAACGGCAAAGATGCTTTTTCCAAAAAAAAAACACCTACGTTCAGCGTTTGAGAAAAAAAAATTTGATAATTTTACAACATAAAAAGATGATGTCATTGTCAAAAAACTTCGATCGATTGAACGCGTTATGCTTCGCTTGTTTAAGCGTCAGATTTCGCTCGCTCGCTCGTTTACAAACCGTGACAAGCTTAGAAGTGATCTCGAACACAGAGGCTAGTGAAGACCGGCTGGGCTAAAATAGGGCATAAAATATCCGTCGTTGTTCTCATCGACAGCGAAAGCAACTAAAATGGCACAGATTGGACCAACTCGACGGCATTTAACTTGATTAATTTGATTTTCGGCTTAAACAAAAAGCAAAACAAAAAAATAATATATACATATGAATTTGTAAAATGTCGGCCTACAACAAAGCTTGCGATTGTTGAAGGTCAACCTTTTGCATTACGCTTAGGTATTACAACTGAAAACAATTAAAATTTTAACAATATAATATAAAGAATTGTAAAATTCCTTATAGCGAGAGAGTGTGCGTCCAAAAGAATACCAAACCAATTTTTGTACCAAACGATGTCCCGAACGTCACTTGGCCAACCTAAGCTGTGCGCAGGCAATATTTCTTGTTCCTTTTTCATAATACTTACGATGATGGTGTTAATGTTGAAGATGTGAAGCTAACATTTGACGAAGCATTGGCGTGGCAGTATGACGTGCATGTGTCCATCAGCTCCGCTAATAACATGGTTTAATTCATTTACTGACTGATCGATCAATCATCAGATGTACGTCTATCCGCGTGCGTGCGTGTACGATGCCTTGTCGATCGCGTGATTATTGTGATCCGTTTTTGTCAGCTTCCTTGACTGGTCAACTGGCCATAGACCGGCATTACAACTACTGCTACTACTACCACATAAGATGTTTTGCTAACTGACCAAGCGCTTAACCTTGATCTGACTGTTTCTACTGGCTTGGAGAAGACGAACCGACTGTATGACCACAAAGACTCAGCAAGATGATGACGCCTTCGAAAAGCCTCAGAGGCTTAATAGAATTTCTTCTTTTTCCAGTGAATATAAGAAATATACAAAAAAAAAAACAAACATCTAAAAAACAAATGGCATGGAAAGTCATATGTCGTCACGCTCGATCGTTCTCATTTACTGCCACCGGCTTGATTGTTGGTATACACCTTACTGCGTTGATGTTGCCAAACGTTGACTGGTTCTATGCCGTGGCTTCCTGTGCCTCTAAGCCAACTTTGCCCGTTTTGGTGCTTCGGTCTGATTGACATCCTCTGGTCTACTGGTGGTATTCATACGCGTCTTCTTCATATGTTCCATCCATCCATCCATTTCGCTTATGTGTCAGTGGCATGTTCTGGGCCAGAGTGAGGGCCAAGCCAGCGATTTTCGTCGACCTACGTGTTCTTGGCTTCTATGATATCATGGTGGCTTACAAAAAATTGGCCGCGGATCTATTATGAATGTTAAACGACGTGCTAATGCCGCTCGCCCGCCCGCTCGATTGATCGCTAACTCTTTGAGATGAGGTTGCTGAGGGTTCTTCCACAAAACACTAGGCAGACAGTTTGGTCGGTTTAACATAAGCGATGTGTGTGTCCTATCTGAGAAAGCGCATTAAGTAAGAACTCAAACAATGTTCATTTATTAAAAAAAAAAACAAAGTACAATAATATAAATAAACTTTAATGGTCAAGTGTTATTAAATAGTTATTAAGTACTTTTTGAACTGGAAAATCGAAAATTCACGGGTCAGTTTTGGTTGTTGTTGCTGGCGAAGAAAGGATTTAAGCAAAAACGCCAGGTGAACGCCAGGCTAGGAGGCAGGCTAATACATACTTCGCGATGAGGTCACACGATGCTAATAGACACTGTTCAGACAATTGGGCAAGGCTAAGGGTTAGGCTGTGCTTCTGCTAACTGATGAGGGCATATGTTCTAAGGCAACAACAACTAAAAATAGCCAACTTTGACCAAACTTAAACGTGAATTATTCGATTTTCAGAATGCGTAATGCTCAAACTAATGTTATTGTATGTGTATTTGTTGTTTGTATGTTGCCATTATTGAACTATTAAAACTTATGCGTAATTCTTTATTTCTACAACGCAGGACCTGAAAGACTATATGCGTCAAGCTGGTGAAGTAACTTACGCCGATGCGCATAAGCAACGCCGCAACGAAGGGTAAGTAGTAAAAATTCAAAAGTGTGTTATTGCAAAATCCTAATTTGATTTTCATAAATAGTGTTGTTGAGTTTGCTTCGTTATCGGATATGAAGACCGCTATTGAGAAATTGGATGACACCGAATTAAATGGTCGTCGCATTCGCTTGGTTGAGGACCGTCGCGGCGGTGGACGTAGTGGTGGTGGCGGACGAGGCCGTTCCCGTTCTTCCAGTTCACGATCACGTTCCCGCTCTCGCAGACGTTCCCGTTCCAGGTCTCATCGTTCTTCGCGTTCGCGCTCAAAGTCACGCAGCCGTTCCAAATCTCGCGGCGGACGCTCTAAATCTAAGTCACCGGTGAAGTCCCGCTCACGTTCGCGTTCAAAGTAAGTTTTTGCATATGTTGTCAAATTAAAAGAATCTAATTGATTTTTTTTTTTATCTTTATTCCATTTTATTATAGTAAATCACGTGATGTATCAAAATCCAAATCGAAGTCACGTTCCCGTTCACGCTCTCGTTCACCAAAACGCGATTCTCGCTCACGTTCGCGTTCCAACTCGAAACGTGAGTCACGTTCGCGTTCACGCTCCAAGTCACGCAGAGATTCACGTTCACGGTAAGTGATTTTCGATTTTATCTTATATACAAATAAGTTGTGTCAATTTGTGAAATTTGATTTTGTGTTTTGTTCGTTTTCTACTAAATGCTCTCACCACACGTTTTGTTTCTGTGTCACATTGCGGACTTTTAAAGCGCAAGCACACAATGCTAAGCACTTTGTGCGTTTTGTTGTTTGAAATTCAATCATTGGTCGCAACTTTTGTTAAGCAGTGTAATTAATATGGATTTTTTTCTACCCTTTCTCAATTTTTAGCGATCGTTCTGCGTCTGTTGACAACAAATCACGCTCGCGTTCACGTTCACGTTCGGCATCACCCAAAAATGGCAACGCTTCACCGGATCGAAACAATGAGAGCATGGATGATTAGATAGAATAATCGTCTTTTACAATAATAATAATAGTAGCTAACCACTAATTGTAAAGCGTTGGTTGCGCATGTCAACACACAAAATCCATTTTGCAAATAACCGTTTTTACATATACTTTTCCCAACCCACGCCACGGATGTAAACGTCATGCGTACATAGTTCTTAATGTTCTATAGCAACACAATTCGTGTTTCGCAGCCGTTCTTTTTTTTAATATTTAAAAAATACGTTCACTTTTTAGTTACTTGACGCGCATATGTATAATAATGTCATGTTTATGTAAATGTGTAAACAAAATTTAATTCACATAGACACACACACATACAGATACACAAACATGTTTATACATATTCGCCCAACAGTTGTGGGAGTAGTGACAAGTTGAGTTAAAAGTCTAAACAAACAAATATTGCAATTTGAAAAATACTGACCACCAAACACACTTACATATACACAGAAATCTAAGTAAATAAACACACATACATGTATGTATATCGTTCATAATTCCAATAGCGATACTCAAATTGATTAAAATATACATTTTTTGCTTTTTTTTTAATCATGTTCAATTTCAACTTAACCTTAACGCATTCAATAAAAATACAAATAAATAAATAAAACAAAAAGGAAAGACTTAAATCAAAGTAAAGATGCGTGCGTGCGTGAGAGCGCATCATGAAAGCAATTTCAAATTGAGCGAAAGAATTTAATTTTAAATATTTTACTAATACTGTACATTATTTTAATTAATGTTAATGTGTACATTCACGACGCCATTGTATGCAACAACAACATGGTAAAATTGATTGAAAGACAAAGAAAAATTACAAATATTTCATCTAATGTAAATTTTCGATGTAGAAGATTTAGAAATTAAAAATAAATGTGAAAATAAAAATTAAAATATAAAACAAACAACAGAAATGGTTGGTTTTACTTGAAACATCCGCCCATATAGTTCTGCTGATCAAGTATATATCATTCTTAAATTACCTGGACTTATTATGTATAAGTACCGCCAAGCTTGGTTTTCAAGGAGCCGAAGATACATTTTTACTGGCTGTAAATCTCACGTGGAATTGGCTGGCTGCATCCTGAGATTTACTTTCTGTTATTCTTATGTATTTTAATTACTTTTGTTTGTTGAACATAAAACGTAAAAAGATAAAATAAAACAATTTTAAATTAATTATATAAATTTATTTTCAGTTTTGAATATATTGGTTTTAATTTTTTTTTTATATATATTACAAAGTCTTATTTTAAATCTTTCTTCTGCTTTCGTCTTCATTCACCATTATAATGAAATAAAATTACAATTTCATAGTTTAAACGTAGCTAAATTGTGTAATTCAATACACTAAAAAATTTAAATGATTTCATTAAAATTTTCATAAATGTATATATATATTTATTAATGTATATCTTCATTGATAATATTTAAATCAAATATCTATTTTTTCTTTTTTTTTTGGCTTTGTTTGAAACGTTCATAAACTACACAACAAATTGTTCACAATTGAAATTGTTTTTTGTTTTCATAACTTTTTTTAAATTTATTATACTTTTGGCAAACTTGTTTTTATTAAGTATTTACAATTTCGAGATTTCTCTGAATATTTGTTGCTTTTTATTTTTTTAACTTGTATCTAAATGCGAGTTTGAAGCTATTCTGCGTAAATTTGATTTCATTTTCGTTTCATTGAGATTTGAATGAGTCTTCTCTGTGCGTTGATGCCAACTTAACCTGGCTTATAAAGTACTTCCATGCAAGCTATGACGTTTGATTGACCATGGTTAAAAGTTGAACAGCTATAAGTGGCGTGTGACTCAATTTAACATAGGAGTTGCTAATATTAGAAACTTTAAAATAAAAATGGCATCAATATTTCTCTTGGAGTGTGGCAAGCGATTGGTTTCATTTGTAAAATAATCTAAGTTTGTCATGGAATTTTGTTTTATATTTGCTAAAACTAAATGCATTCATTGGTTTTGTTTTTGGTTTAAATGCGATTCTCTTTCTTTCCTTTTCTCTCCGCTGCAATGAGAACAAAAAAGTTTGCAAAAAATGTAAAGCGAATTTGAATTCTATTAAACTATTTTGAGGCTTAAAGAGGTTTTTAAATATATACTTCGAGTTTTGCTTTTGGTTTTATTTTTGTTGTTTCTACTAACTACTTAAGTATTAATATAAATATCGATTTCGTAGTAGATACTTTTTATGTAATAAAATTTTATCAATATTTTTCTTCTTCATTATTGGTTGCGCTTTAACTATTTTCGAAGTTATTTACAATTCTTAATTTGACCGTTTCGTCTTCGGATTTTTAATATATATATATGTATGTATACATATATCATTTTCTTTTTTATTTTATAGTTACATACAAGTATGCTGAGAAAAAGATACTCTTTCTACCGTTTTCAGTTTAGTTTTTATTTTTCTTAACGATTTGTAAAAGCTTTTGGGATATTGGAGGGGTTTTCGATTTGTGGTTTTAAGTTTGTTGTCTATAAGATTTGTTAAGATAATATTTATTTTGTAAATGTTCTTTTTTTGTTGTTAATTAATGTTTATTATTTCGTTAAATGTTCATTTCTTGCACTTACAAGTTTTATTTATTTTTACGATATTTAAATAAAATATTTTTACGGAAATGGCAGTGGTGTTGTTGTTGTTGTCGTTTACTTTTGGTTTTTAAGTACATTTTGAGATATTTTTTGGTTTTGTGTACGCTAAGTTTAAGAATCCGAGTTCCGGTTGCCGGCATTATAACATATTGATTTTAAAAAATGAATCTTGTACAATTTGCATAAAATTTATGGTCTTCTACGAACGTGTATTTGCTTAAGAATCGTTTTTGTTCTTATATTTTATTTTAAAAGGACAATCTTATAGAAAGTTTTAGTACTACTATTAAATGTATGTATGTATGTATCTCACTCACCACGCTGCGCAATTAGTTCTTTTGATTATTAACTGGATATGAAATCAAATAAGAATATGTATGAATAAAATCTTAATGTTATGTAAACTTTGTACTGAATGAATTAAATCAACATATGTTTATGATGTTCACCTACTAAGCTATGAGATGCAGAATTTCAATTTTGTATTTTTGTTTTTATTTTTTTTTTTTTTGATCATAAAATATATGGTTCGCAGTATTACAAACTGTAACGCTTCGTAACGGCGCCGATTGAATTACAAGGCGCCAACGATGCCAATTAGGCTTCCTATGCTACTTGGGGCCGCAAACAACAAAAGCTAATTTAGCGTTCAAGCTTAATATATGACAAAGCTTGAACGTTAAACTTTAACATGTATCGTGCGGCACACTCATAACATAGGCGTACCCAATAATAAGAATATTTTTGTATGGACAGCTTCGAGGTCTGCAACACGAAAACAGTTACAAACGTTATAAAGCTTATAATTCAATGTTGTTTTAGTAACTAATTTTATTTAAAATATTTCAACATTTGTGCAACAACATTTCTTGGGGAAATATGTATTTGTTGTTTGTGTCGGTACTACAATTTTTAATTTAAAAAATTCAATTGTAATTTCGTTGTTGCTTTGCCCAAAGTACTAATATTAAATGACAAAGGAAGCAAATAAACTAAGTCGTTATTCCGATTCTTTTTTTTTTTTAAGTTTTTGTTGTTCTTGTTGTTGTCTAAATGTACATACATACGATATATTAAAGCATTGGCACTTGAAAATGTGTGTTTTTGTGTGTGTACACATTTCGTTATATTTATAAGTATTATATTTTTGTACTTAAACTAATTATTTCGAAAATTTTAAACGAATTAAATGCGTAGCGATAAAAGCGAACCAATGCGCGTGAGCTGCTGATGCGATCGGAGCGGTGAACCGGAACCGGAATCGACAACGTCGACGCCAGTAGCGCCGATTGTGTGAAGACTTTGTGTATCATAAGATAGATCCTGCATAGGCACTACTTCCGGTAGTAAGTGCCGTATATGCGAGGGTGAGCGGCGCACTTTAAATTGATGCCTGTGCCAAAGAAACATTTCACATTAGTGTTAAATTGAGTGTATAAACTAATTAAGAAAACGTTTTTTTTAATATGCAACATAAATTATAATAAAAGATAAAACAATAAGTATTGTAATTGCTTACTCTTCATCATTGTCATCGTTGAGCACGATTGAACTGTGCGAAGTGTTTGCTCTTAACAAGCGGCAAGGATTAAAACAAGGACACACACACAGAAGCATACAAGCAAGCAATCGGAATAAATATACAATAATTAAAAAATTATGCATTAAAAAAAAGGCATGGAAATTATAATTAGTTATGCATTTTAATATTAATTAAAAATAAATTTGTATTTGTTGGTTTTCTCTACTCACTTTTTGTGTCGATTTGCATTAAAACATGCACAATGACACGAACACATTGATGACGTATTTGTTCCATTGAGCGAGGGCGCATCGTGACCCTCGTAGCCGCTCAATATGGAACCGTTTGACGTTATCACGTCGCCCTCGAGCTTAACGGCAACCTGTAGAGCCTGTAATACATGGTGTAGGATAGAATGTGACAGATACATGTATGCGATTAATTCTAATGTTTGTTGAAATTTTCTAAATGCGTTTTGGTTAGTTGGATTAGAGTTGAAGGAGCTCAAGTAAGATTAGTTTTGGAATATCGTGTGTGTTGATTAGCGTTTTTTTTGTTTGTTGTTAATATTATTTTAATTGTTGTTGTTGTTGTGGTCTGTGTCTGTCATTAGCGTGTTAAAGTTTCAAGTAGTTTTTTCTTTGCTTAGTTTTCAAATATGAGATTTCGATATTTGTTAGGAAAGTTTTTTTTTTTAGGTTAGTAACAAAAATATTAGTTTGTTGTTGTACACTTGTTGAAAAAAGTAGTTAATGTGAAGTAGTTTTGTTAATTGTTTTTAGTTTTTTTTTATAGTCAAAATCCGCAATCACCTCGTTTGTCCAAAAATTGGACTTGGTCATAAACTATAATGTTGTTGTTGCATTAATAGCGCAAAGCAAAAAAAAGTAAATTAAAAGAAAAATATATATTTATTGTGGCCATTAAATATTTTAATTCTTTTGTTAAATAATATTATTTAAAAGACGTAAGAATGAAACTTTTTGTGGTGATGAGCAGAAGAAAAAATGCAAAATTGTGCACGATTTTTGTAGAAAAATAACTTGAGTTTTTTTAAAAAGTTATGCAAGCAAATAAATAATTTTGTTTAGATTTTCAAACAAGTTAAAAATAAATAAAATCAATAAAAAAATAAATGAAATAAATTAGAGAAAAAGTTTTCAATTATTTGTTGTACGTTTTGGTATAATTCGTCAAAATTGTTTGTAAATATTAAAATATATTTGCAAAATTTCGTAGTTTGTCGAAGGGTTCTGTTCGAGGATTCAGTAATTGTTAGTGGCTATTTAACTAATCAAGTGATAGAAAGAAGCGCTAAGTTCCCTACGAAGGGGAGTGTCAAATACATGCTGAAGCAAAGTTATATCAACTACTTTTAAAATTGCTAGGCGTCTTTTATTTCGCAACGACATGAAAAGCCGTTATACTTAAATACGCCTGCTTTAAAGGGAATAAACATAAAATCTAAAACAATTTGAAGAAAAGAGACGGCGATTGATGACACGATGTTGTTGCACTTCCTCTACTCAGACGGCTTTAGTCGCTAGTGCACTTAGCGAGAGAGCATGCCGATATTCAGCGCTCAGAGAGCAGTCCAGCAATGTGCCATTAGCGAAGAGCAACAACAATAAGACGCCATACGAACAAAGTGGTCAAAAGTGTAAGGTGCGTTTAATTATTACTTGACTACATAATTGTGGGAAAAACAAAATCGATTTAAAATTGTTTTAAATTTTATGCTTATTTGTTGTAACAAATTATACACTGCGAAAAAAGCGTTATTAAACTCTAAGAATGCGAAAGTCAAAGTCAAAGCTTTAATTGGAAATCTAAAGAATTTAAAAGTTCAAACGAAATACGGTGAGTTATGTTACCTGCATTGCTTGGGCCTCGTCTCGACGCTCATCTTCGGTATTCATTGTAACAAACCTAAGTACTAATAAGTTCAGCGAGGCGGCAACAATTGCCAAGCCGAATAGTATAAATATCAGTGCAAACATAACGTACTCGGGCTTCTTATTGAGCGCGTTGTCCTTTTGCAGTGCCACCATATCGCCAAAACCTAAAATAAATCAAAAATCTTATAAGTATTAAGCAAGTGAGAGTATTAAATAAGTTTTGTAAACATACCGATTGTGGTCAATGTAATAAAACAGTAATATACTGAATCGAAATAGCTCCAACCTTCGAATTTGGAGAAGGCTGCAGCACCGCCCGCAATGGTTAGCGAGCTGAGCGTTGTCACAACGCAGATTAGGTCCACTTCCGATGCAACGGTTCTTTTGCAGCGCAGCGATGTTCTCACCGCTTTTATAACATAACTGCGCGTGTGGATCGGCAAAAATGAAAAAAAAAATAACGTCATTAATATAAATTTTTCATTTTTATTTCACCTGTCATACACAGACATGCCGCTGCACACACACTTGCACACTCATACAAATATAATGCATATGTATGTATGTACATATGTATGTATGTAGGATTACCTGCTCAGTCTATTCACTCTTTCTCCGATACTTTGAAACATAACGAGTCCCAGCGGTATGCCAACAATGGCATAGCACATTGTGAAAAGCTTGCCGCCGATTGTGCTCGGCGTCGAGTGTCCGTATCCGATTGTGGTCAACACTGTTGTTGCATAGTAGAATGCACCAGTGAATTTCCATTGCTGGCCGGCTTTGTGTGGCTCCGATTTGAGTATGACGGTTTCCATGACTTTGAAATCCTCTTGTGTGATGTTATACTTTCGTATTATCATGTCCTCGACAGCTGCGTTTTTTTTGTTTGTTTGTTTGTTTGTGTGCGTACGTGTATGTGTCATTTGATTGTGATTGTGGCAAATGGGAAGCAATTGAAATGTGCAAAATGTGATTATTTTTACAATAGTTTGGTTTGTACATATTTGCAAAGTACGATATTAAATTTATGTAAATGTCATATCATTAAGTGAGCTTTAATATTATCTATCATCCATTGAAATTTATTGCTACATAAACATTATATTGCTACATACATACATACATATATGTTTGCTATGTCATTTTTGTAAGCAAAGTAGTGTAAAATACTATACCAGAAGAAAATTGAAGCCTTTTTGCTATATTTCAGTAAAAGTCCTACCATGCTTGTTTCAAGACGCCTTCAAAGGCAAACGTTTCACTTAAAGCTTTAAAAAAAGGCATTATAGAAAGCCTTATTCGTCAAGGTATTATCATTTTCGTTTTAGGAAAGTATTTTTCGTCAAGGTATTCGTTTTATTCCTTCTGCAAAACTTTATCAGCTTGAGGATGGCAACATACATTATTCTGTCTGTATAATTGTTTGTACTAAGAACTAAAAAAAAGTCTAAAGATTTCGGAGTGTACATCTCATATATGATTTTCTTCTGTCCTTAGTTGCCACAACTATATTTTATTATTATACTCGACGCTCTTCTAAAATTTAAAGCGCTTTCAATGTTTTATAATTTTACTTTAATATGTAAAAAAATTTAAAAGCGTAAAATTGTATTGTATTACAAAACATAAATCAATTAATGAAGAGCTTCAAAAGGATAAAATTTACATAAGCATACATGTAGAAATAGAAATCGTCTCGCGTTAAATCCTAAGACTTTAAGTGTTCTCACATCCTGTTTGGCTTTCATGCATTCAATTTGACTTAGCGTTAAATCTATGTTAGTGCAAATAACGGTTGTTGCCGTTGCCATTGGCGTTGGCGTTGCAGTACACTCACCTTGTAAGGCTTCCCAACGACGTTTTTCCGTTTCCGATTCGAGTGCATCAAAGACAGCGGCGCCAACAAGCAAATATGTAAATGTACACACGATCAAGGATATCGTGCGAACATTTTGTTTCTTCATTCTTCATTTAGGCGAGGTTATTGTTAATAAACATGCAAACGATTCGTTTTATACAATTGCATCGAATTTGACTGCTTGATGTTATTGCTGCTGTCGATGTTGTTGCTGTTGTTGTTGATGCTGCTGTTGTTGTTGCTGTTGCTGTTGTTGTTACAATTGGCGTTACAATTCAGTGCCATATGTGCAAAGAGTTTAGTTGTTTAATATCCTTTGTTCATGCATTTATCTGCTATTTCTATTTCTATTACTTCTTGATATATATTCATTTATATATATATTTTTTCATATGTTGATTTCTTATTGCTGTTGTTGTTGCAGTTGTTGTTGTTGTTGCCAGCTTGTTACGAGTGTTAAACTTTTAAATCAGGTTAAGCGTCAGCAAGTTACAGCAGTCACCTTCGCTTTTCTTGGCACTTGGCACTTGGCGTTAAAGAACATACAATCTTACAAACATATACAAATACATATGCATATGCATGTGTGTCTATGTAAGGATAACGGTGATGTTGCTGAGGTTGGCGGCATCGTTGTTGACGACTTTGTCATTTTTGGCACACATTTTGCAAAGCGCAAACAAACACATTATGAAACATGCACACAAACATGCACAATTTTACAACGGCAAACTTAAATAAATAACAAAAAAATGTTTGCTTCTTGAACTTTACATAAGTAAATATAAATTTTTCTTTAGTTGATTCTAACTTTTTTTTTTTTACTTTTCTTTCTTTCTTTCTTTTAATTTCTCTCGCACTTTCTTTCGCTTACAGCACGCGTTGCATTTAAATTAATTAACTCGCACGCCGTTGTTGTTGTTGTTGTTGCAGCATGAATTGCATTTGTTGTTGCTGTTGTTGTTGTTGTTATTGTTGGCCATGTTTCTTGTTGCTTGCAGCGTAAATTTAGTCCTGTACATTTTTCGCAGCGGCAGCGCGTATCGTGTCAGCAGCAGCAGCAGCAGCAGGAGTGCGGGCATGTGCGGCCCATGGCATGTCCTTGTGTGCGTTATTTATAGAATTGGTGCACTTTTACTCCATGCCGTTGTCGCAATTGCTTTGACTGCACATGCACATGCACATACAAACGAGCACCACACAACACACAGACACAGACGCAGACGCACACACATAAACGAGACACGACGACACAAACTTTAAGTGGTGTGAGCGAGCAAACAACACATTCGGGTTGACTTAGTTTGTTGGCGTCTCTTAACGCTGGCAATCATATCATCAACAGCAACAGCAGCGTCGTCGTTGTCGTCGTCGTCGTCGTCGTCGCCGTCACCGTCAGCGTTACCGTCAGCAGCAACAACACATCGGCGTTACATCAAACATTTGCAACACGTCTGACAAATGCAGCAAAACACGCACGCAGCGGCATTTTTTCGCCAAAATGTCCTTGTTCCTTTTAGCTGTTTGCCGTCCTGGCTTTTGTTATTTGTTATTTGCTGTTGTTGCCTCTTATTGCTTATAGTACTGTTGTTGTAGTTGTTGTATTTGTTGCCGTTGATGATGCTGTCATGCAATTACGCACACACGTTAATCCTATTTAAAGAGCACATTAGTTGTTATTGTGTCGTTACTATTATAAGAGAATAAAAATCAATTGTTTTCCCGTGCATGGCAATATTCTTATAAGTAGAATAGCGTTTTTATGGCTTAAAATAAAATATTATTGCTAACTGAAATAAGTTGCTTCAAACGAAATTAAATAAAAATACACAGTAACAAATTTGCATTGTTATAATTTCATTGGAAAAATACAAATTATATTACACAAAATCATTTTAAACTTCACATTATTTCCACGAATATTTTGTATGCTCAATAAAGTGTGCTATTTTTTGAGTCACACTTCAATTCTGAATCGTTCATTTAAAAGGCATCATTAGTTTTCAATCAAACATTGCTTGAGCACAATAAGTCAAGGACGTTGTTTTTGTTTGATTTTGAAAAATCTTTTCAATTGAAACAGAGATGGAAAACTGTAGATTTTTTGTGCTCTTCGAAATAGTCAATTAACTAAACAAAGCAACATAACTGTCAATAGCATTGTAAGGGTTCTGGAAATCATTTAAAGAGGGTTGGCTATTTCATCATATAAATCTAATACATAATAAAAATACAATTTATTTTTGACTAAAAAAATTAAACCAAAAGTATTTTATTTAAATAACCTTAACCCAAATTTTTCTAACTGCCTTTATTTGTATTACTACTACGACGGCAATTCATATTTTGTATATTAAAGTATAAATTTTATAATGCGGCCAAACAAGTCTTGGTTAATATACTAATAGCCTGACTTATGTATTTTTAGTTCTAGACTAACTTTGTTTGTAACAACTCTTGAGTTTCAAAAGCGAAGAACATTTCGTGTGTCTTTAAATTAAATACTTTTATGTTTGTTAAGTTCACATTAACATGCACATATGATGTCTTCAATGTATAATTTGATTTATTAATCTTTTGGGTAACAATTCTAAAAAACCGTGTGAAATTATTGTGCAGTGTGAGAAACAGAAATCTTGGCGTTATCTTCAAGAATTAATTGGCGACTAAATTAATAATTAATTTGCACGTGTAGAAAGCGACACACACACACACACACGCGCGTATAACACACACACACACATTTGTAATTTGTCAAAAAGGAAGTGCGTAAACACACATACACGCACAGACACACGTACGGGCATTTTAAAGTGTAATTGAAAGCATGAGGTAAACTCGTAAAATGCGCGCGGTAAACTCAAATTATGAATTATTAAAGAAATGATGATGTTGCCAAGCAAAACAGCCTAAGAGACAAACAGTCAAGCAGTCAAACAGACGAAACGAGAAAGATTCAACTGCGATTGATTTTTTTGTTGTTTCGCAAATTGTTTTCTTTGCTTGTTTCTTCTTACTTTTTTGGCCTTACTATTAATATTTTCTTTTTAGAATTCATAAAGCAAATAAGGCAAATATGAAAACGGACGACAAGGACTCAAACAGAAGAAAGCTGATGTGTTGAGTTACTTTTCGGCGGAAGCACTGCAGTGCCACTGAATTATTTATAATGTGTGTGTGTGTTTGTGTGTATTTATATGCCTTGACATGTGTGTGTGTGTGTTTGCTTGTGAGTGTGTAAAGCTATAGTGAGAGCAAAGGATATTTTTGTCGCCTTGTGTTTTTCAACATTTCAACTGAGTTTTTAATAGAAAATACACAAAAGAAAAAAAAAAAGTCGATTATATCCTTCTTCATTTTCTGATTTTTTTTTTTTTTTTTTTTTGTGATTAATTACAGCGCGATTTTCTGCTACGCTTACTCATTAACAAGTAACATCATTGGCAATGACAGTGACACGCGGAGTCCTTTTTGACTGTGAGTGTGTCTCTGTGCGTGAGTGTGTGAGTGTCTGCCTGCCTGCCAGTCTGTCTGTCTCAGTGACGTTCAGACACAAATTCAACAGCAGAAATTTGTATTCATTATGTAAATGGAAAAAAAAAGATAACTTGTATGTTTGCAAAAATTTTTTCAGTTTCACACAACACTTCCTTCTAATATTATGCACATACTTTTCTCGGTTTTGATGCTATTTCAATTTTCAATTTACTTGACTGGCCAACACAATTATTAACTTTTTCTTAAGTATATTGTAGAATTTTTTCACTCTAATGATACTTTTTCCGTTGTCTCGTACATAATTTTTTTTTTTTTCTTCTCGACCGCAATGCACGCGCTTTCAATTGTATCTCGGTACTCACTGCCAGCCAAGTGTGTCTCTTCGGTAGCTATTAGTGCTGCTGCGGCAGCTAACTCATGTCCTGTGTGTGAAGAAGCTAAAGACGGAATCTCGTATACGGCGTCGAGAGTGTTTGTGTGTGTGTGTATTGTTGTTGTTGCGAGAGCGTAGACAAGCAACAATGACAGTTGGATCCTTGTCGTCTGTTGCCGCTGCTGCGGATTCTAATGCGCAATGAGAGTGAGTCTAAGCACTGTTGAGAGCATACATGCTCTCAGCATCGTAAATTTTCTTGTACTATTATGCGTATTCTTGTTTTCATCCCCCTTTAGCTGTGAAAACTGTTAGAGTCAGGAGGGCATACAGCATGTGTGTTTTTGCGTCAGTATTTTGGTCAAAAAGTTGTTAGGTTGACTGATGTTGGCACTGGCACAGTTAACCATGCATTTCTAACGTCATTCGTTATCGATATTTAGACCAAATTGATGTTGATTGTTGAGAAAAGCAAATCAACTGGTTGTGCATGGGACAAAGCGTAACATTTTTAAAGGTTGTTTTTCACAGCGTATTTGGAACGTAAAATTAAATTAGCGATAAAAAATCAATTTTATGTATAAACACGTAACCTTTAACTTGTATATTAGTACAAAAATAACTTATATGAATGCAATTTAATCGCAAGAGTAGATAAAAATAGTTTAGGAAGCTGTGGACAGTACTATGTTGCAACCAAGCAAGCCACGACCATTCCATGCCTTCGGTATCAGTAATAAATCTAAGACAGCCTCATTACGTTTGACCTTTAGATTGATACGTTGGTTTTGCATATAACGTACCAGAGTACCGATTTGATTCAGATCATTATTGAAATTGTCTGAGTTGATTGTACCGAACTCCAAAATGAGGTCGCCAACACGTAGACCCTAAAATGATATTGCATTGAGAAATCAAAAAATGGTCATAAGAACGACACACTTACCGCATCTTCAGCTGGCGAACTTGGACTGACAAGATTAACTGTCACTATCGGTTGACGATCTACTCTGTTTGCTTCCGTTGGTCTATGTATTTCCTCGGCTGTGTATACTTCGCCACTGCCATCCTCCTTATTGCTATTTGTGTTATTAGCATTCTCGCTGTGGTACTGAATGAGCAGATTGTGTATTTGATTCAGAAGTTCTTTGTAGTCGTTTTGCAGACAAATGATCTGTTGACGGGCCTGACGTACTTGGTAAATGTCGATGTCATTGCGCGGAAAGCCATCAGCGTCCACGAGTGGGCCATTCATGCCAACGTCTCCATTCTTAAGTAGTAAAAATTCTGGTTAATGCATTGTTTATTTTTTTAAATTAAATTAAATATTGCTTACAGCTGAGAGAATGTCACCGTTCTGTGCGATTTTTGTTTCCAGTTCCACCTTAGCTGAATTCAGTTTCTGCAATTTTTCCTTGGTGGTCATGTTAGGAGACTTTCGTATTTGGAGATTTGGAAAATAGCAAATACTCGAATAAAATCAATTTAAAAAAAATTGTTTATAACTTCGGAGAAATAATATTGCAAATGTTTCACCTATCAGATGCTTTGCAACACTTGTTATGCGGCGGTCTTACCTTTTCAATACTACACAGCACTGCAAACCAAAAAAAAAAAGAAGAACTTCAACTTGCCTCGAAAAATTGTTAAAAACCATTTAATTTGTGCAAGAAATAAACTAGTAGAGCTAATAAGTAAAAAAATATTTTCTGAGGTGCACATCAATGTTTAAAATTACCTGTCTAAATTTCAACAGTTATCAGTAGCCACGAGTGATAAAAGCGCTCAAAGTTGTGCCTAATCTGATCGTAGTTTGCTTTACAAAGTGAAAAAATAAATAAAAATAGACAAAAGTTTTCGGAAAAAAAAACTGGAAGAAGCAGGGCAAAGGAAGGGCTTGGATTGCACAGCGTACGATGTAATCACCGCATTCTTCGCTGTGATGTTGTAGTTCGTTTCGCAGACGTTTGGAGTTCGTGACTTCGGATAGCAAAATCAGTTACACCACAAATTTTTTCATTCGTTGCGAGTTCGCGCGACCCCCCATCCAAATGACCGTGAACAGTACGCACGCTATGGACGCACAAGTAAAAGCAGCACAGCAAGCTGGCGGCGGGCAGCAGATTGGCTCCGATATGTCGATGGAGGGTATGGGGAAAATTGATACAGTTGCTGGTGGTGATGAATTGACCGTATTGCTGTCTAACAAAAATTTCCACTTTGAGACTGCATCGGAATTGGACGATGCATTTGTTGAAATGAATGGACGCGCCGATGTGGGAGCTGCCATGGGGTTGTTGCCCGCCGATGACGAGCAGCCAGGTCTTGAACAAGATCATCAGCAACATCAAGTGACTTGGCTTAATGATGAAGAGATCGACACACTGGATTTGGCTACACTAGATATTGGCAATATGTTTTTTAACCGTGTTGACAGTCAAGATATAATCTATCAACAGAAAAAGAAAAACATTAAAATGGTTGGTAAGTATGTGATGGGCGATGTGCTGGGCGAGGGTTCCTATGGTAAGGTCAAAGAGGTTATCGATTCGGAAAACCTGTGTCGTCGCGCTGTTAAAATTCTGACAAAACGAAAATTGCGACGCATACCAAATGGCGAGATGAATGTGGCACGTGAAATTCAATTGTTAAAGCAACTAAAGCACACAAATGTGATCTCACTTCTTGATGTGCTCTATAATGATGAGAAACAGAAGATGTATTTGATAATGGAGTATTGCGTTGGAGGCTTGCAAGAGATGTTGGATCATGCGCCTGAGAAAAAGATGCCGTTGTTTCAGGCGCATGGCTATTTCTATCAATTGATCGAAGGTTTGGAGTATTTGCATGGCTGTCGTGTAATACATAAAGACATTAAGCCCGGCAACCTGTTGTTGACATTAGATCAGACACTCAAGATTTCTGATTTTGGTGTCGCTGAACAATTAGACCTTTTTGCTGAAGACGATACATGTACGACAGGACAAGGGTCGCCCGCATTTCAGCCGCCAGAGATTGCCAACGGACACGAGACTTTTGCAGGCTTCAAAGTCGACATTTGGAGCAGCGGTGTTACTCTGTAAGCTTAATAAGTTTTAATAAGTCATATTTGAGTTAATTTTCTGCCGTCGTTCTAGCTATAATCTTTGCACTGGCTTGTATCCATTCGAGGGAGACAATATTTACCGATTATTGGAGAATATTGGACGATGCCAATGGGAGGCGCCTGAATCCCTCTATAAATTGGACGAAAGATTGACCACCTTAATATTGGGCATGTTGCAAGCAGATCCAAATGAGCGTTATTCCATACAACAAATACGAAAAGATCCGTAAGAAATTAGTAAAAAAAACATTGTATGGAACTTGGGATTTACCTCATTTTAATTATTTACTTTGTAGTTGGTTCATTTCGGCTCCGCTGGAGATAGGCCCACCGATACCCATTCCGCCACTTAAAAACGATAAATATCGACGTTCCACAGTACTGCCTTATTTAGAAGCTTACCATTACGAAACCGAGCGTGACCAGGAAGAAGTCTACTTTACAGAGCACGACGTCAACCGTAAGTTATCAAACCTCGTGACATTTTGTATAAAGCAAATCTTAATATATATTCTCTATCTCTAACACTATAGAGGAGCTCGCCCGACGTGCGGCCGCTGCAGCTGTTGAAATTAAGGCCCAACAAACTGCACATGCCAACGAGCCATCGACAAGCGAAGCGGCTGCTGTTTCCGGCCGATCGCAAAGTGGCAAAGAGAAGGAGAAGAAATCTTCGTCGTTTAAGCGACGTGCCAAGAAGCTAACATCCTGTATTTCCGTCAGGAAGTTAAGCCATTGCCGGCCATCGTAAGGCCCATCTGAGCGCGTGGGCGTTTGGCATTAAATAATATTCTCTAGCTCTAGTTGTAGACATTTTTTTGTTATCATTGAAGAAACGCGTTTGGTTTGCTGTTTTTCAGTTCCAGTTTTCTGTTTTCTTTGCCTTGTTTTCTAGTATTTATTAAAAAATTGTAGCCTTCGGATTGTTAAAGCGCTTTGGGCGCTTTCTTATATAAAAGAGATTGGGGAAAGTAAATGGAAGTTATCCAAGTGACAATACTGTGTATTATGTAAAACATATGTTTATGTAATTAGTCGATTATGTATGTATGTAAAAAAGAGAAAGAAATCTGAATGAAAGAAGCCTATTATGAAACATTAAAACAAATTTTCCAAAGATCATTTTTGGTAGGCTGAATGACAGAGTCATTTAAATTGTGGAGGCAAAACGGGTGTCGCACAGCGAGCATTTGCGCTGACGAGGTGGTGATTTAAAATCGAAGCTGCTGGTCAGTTTTTCACCAAGACAAAACCATTTTAATTTACAAAAATATTTAAATATATTATTTAAAATAAATGAAATACAACTTTGCATTTAATTTCTGTATACAAATCCAGCACCAAAGTTAAATAGCCACTGCTAGGTATCAATTTCCATAACTTCCACTGGTGGTGGCACCACAGCCTGGATTATGTTGGTATTGTTATCGGTGTCTGCCGGTTTATTTAGCTCACACATAATGAACATCTGATGATAGTATGGTCCCAATTTTGTCAGTTTCTTTTGCATTAGATGTCGCAGTGGGTCGACATACTGAGCTGGCACATGAGCCAGGCTATGATTTCGCCAGTGCAAGCCGTTGGCGTCAATTTGAAAGAGCGCCGGTGAAGGCACGTGATCCTTTAGATAGTTCCAAATGCATTCCTTCAACAGCAATGCAATCTGAGAATAAAAATGAATATTCTTATTAAATTGAATGTTGTGAAAAGCATCATGCAAACCTCAGGTGCCTCAAAATGTTCAATGATCATGTGCAGAGTAGAAAGTGGTGGCGGTATTAATTGGCTCATCGACAATAATTGCAACAATTTTTTTGTACATTGCATAAGCTCTTCTTTTGCGTTGATTGTTTGGAATTTATTTACTGTAACAATGTATAAATCTTTTAGTTCGGCACATTTGAAAACATTCCATGAGCTTACCATTTTTTGCTCGCCATTGCTGCAGACACGTCGCACAGAGCGCGCGTAACAAAACTGAGGAGAAACACAATGCTGGCCGATGAGTTGATATCAAGCCCATGATAGCCCATAGAATTGGCGATGTAATAAAACCACGCCGTATCATTAAATCTCGTTCCATTGTGACTTTTGTGAACTCTTCATCGGGAAAGGGTAAGCCATTGTACATTACATCGGTTGACACTAGTTCGACAAGCATTAACGAAACAAGTGAATAACCGTCGACATTATTCGGTTTATCAACGTCCGCACAGCAAGCATTCAGCGCTTTCAAGAATAAACTTTGCATTTCCGAATCACAGTCTTCACCCGATGGTAGAAACTCCGTGCGTAACCCGCGTCCAATGACGCCAGAATGTAATATCGAACGATTTGAATTTCCACCCAAGTTATTACCCTGATTCTGCTGTGCAACCATTTCTGACGCCGGTATTTCTAATTCATCCGTTTCTGGCTCTTCATATTGGCCAAACAAGTAGCCATGATAGAAGAGCGCACCCTCGATCAGTTCACGTAAGCAAGCTGTACGCGCAGTCTTACGTGTAGAACATTGACGTTGAAGGAGCGAACAAACTCGATGTGCAGCTGCTGCGCGTCGAATAACGCCTGAAAGAAGCCAGTAATATTCGGTTAGGTTTTATGTCACATCTTTAATGGCTACAATACTCACTTTGCTCTGTAAGCGCAATAAAGAAATACTTTACGCTTAATACAGCAAGTTTAAGGACCTGTAGATTAAAAGATAAGAAAAATAATCCAACTTATCAAAATCTTTAAGGCATAAAGTACTCACCTCCGTTGTGCGCAAAACGCTTCCCTTAGCTGCTGCTTCGATTGTGTTAAACAAGTCAACGATGATGTGTGATAAGCGCAGTCTTTGAAAGTCTCGATCAGCCTCAAGCCATGATGAATTTGTTTGCTTATCGTCGTCAACCAGTTTGTGTTTTTTTATGTCGCTGGGACCATAAAGATTTTGCATGAAGTCACTATTGTTGTTATTTGTTTGTTGTTTTTTATATTTTTCATCATTGCGTTCATCGGCATCGGCGTCGATACGCAGCAATAATTTGGTCACTGTAACTTCAAATATTTGCAATAATTTAGGTAGACATTCATTTACGGCGTTCGTCAGCAATTGTGGTTTAATGTTCGGAAACAAATTCTTCTTTTGCATCCTGAAATAAATTCAAAAAATTTTAAATATAAAGTTTGCAATGTGTTTAATTAAAATTTACTTTGTCAGCATATTGAGGTTTTGAATGGTGTTGTACGCTTCAGAAGTTTCACCAGCCGCCAGCGGTAAGCGTGAACTCTGCACCTGCTCTTGCAGCATGACATCTTCAAGCACCATCTTCAAACCGGGCATTATGTCTGGAAACTCTACTACGCCACTTTGCCCACCAAGTATGCGCACAAGTGAGCCAATTCCATTGGGATTTGATTTGTACGATTTTCGAAGTAAGTCCGATATGGTCTGATGGTATATATGCGGGTGTTGTGTGGCTACGTAAAGATCAGCTTAGTGTGTGAGATGTTTTTGTTTTATTTTCTCTACTTACAAACAATCAGCAATAATCGCACAGCAGTTTGCTGCTCGAAAAGATTTGCGCTTAGGCAACTGCGCCACAAGAGGTGTTTTGTATCTTCCTCTGCCAAATCAGTAAGTAATGGGCATAGGCGAGCGTTCAGCACAATTTGTTCTAGTTCCAGCAATGAGTACTCCAAAAAATCCTGGCACCAAACATATTGTTCAGCCATTTTAGCAACTGAGATTAACAGATCAGCGCCGTGTTGTTTCAAACGTAGAATCATGTTGTTAAGCGATGGCTGCATTTCGGCAAATAGTTTGTTGTTCATCCAGAGTGGTGACTTTTGTATAATGACGTTGAGAAGCTCTTCATTATCTGCATTTTAGTACATTAACATTAGTTAATACGATGATAATTTCAGATTACTTACACATTTCAAGGAAGACGGTCACTAAATTCTGAAGTACGGTATCTGAATAGCTTGAAATCACCATGAGAAATGGTATAATGGAAATGTCTATCGGCTTTTTAGGATTAAAACCGTCTTGAAGCATTTCACGTAACGCCATTTTATGTTCATGTTCGTGTCCGAGCGATAAGTACTCTAAAATTCCTACTTCTGACTCCAGGTGACAACGATAGTTATCTGTGAAACGCTTGACTCCACATTGTAAAATTTGTGCAATAATTTTTTGTGGAAAACAACCACCCAAACGTGCAACAACCCAATCAAATGACTTTGGATAACGATTAAATGCCGCTAGCAATGATTCTACACAAATCTCCGCTTCGGCATTGGTTAACTTACGAAAACATAAGTTTATTAATGTCAATATGCCACGCATCGTATTGCAATTGAGCCAAAAGTTACACGCGGCGCCTATAGTCATTCGTCGCTGTTTGTACTTTTCCGATAGACTGCCGGCTAAATCCAAACTCCATGAAGCAATAATCGGACACCATGCAGATGGACCTTTGACTACAAGATTTTGTAGCGCCGTTTGTACGGCACTGAAGCACTCATCTTCTTGTGGACGTTGTTGTTGCTGCTGTTGTTGTTGGTTCCGGCCTTGTTGAGGCGGCAAGCCCGTTTGCGGATCTACATTTGCTGTTGCTACATAGCTTTGTACAGCGACCTCGGCAAGTAGCGCAAAGTACTCGAATACAATTTCCCGCGAAGCAGGTAGCTCTTCTAATAGATTTAAACTGAAAAAAAGTACATCAACATATGGAGCAACTAACAAATGCAATATACTTACGAAACTTTAATGAGTGCTGGTTTCGTCAACGATTTTTGATGACTGCGGTAGTCGGTGATAGTTTTTACAAACTGCCGCAACTGATCTAGCACATGTTGCTTTAACATTTTAGCATTAAGTTGTTAATAAACAAACAGATCACAAAAATTTCTATTCTTCTTCTTGGGAAGTACTTTTCGGATAGAATCTATTAAGTTTTCGCAGAAACCTAGTCATAAATCCGATTATTGGGGAAGTATGTCCTCTTGATGAGAAGGTGGCTTCCGTCCGCCTGCTTTTGGCATTCAGTCCAACAGATGGTGAAGATTTCGTGTACTATATGACTCCGTTAATTTAACTCATTAATGGCAATAACCATAAAATTTATATAAATAATCGTCGACTTTTGTGTTTTATGCTTCTTCTTTTTTGTTTACCGCGAGTTTTGTTGTCGTTTTGCTGCAATATTTTTTTTAATATTTCGACCGTCGGAAGAACAAAACTGCGACAGGGTGAAAAATACAGTAACACGTAGCCGTCCCACTAACTAAATCAATTTATTCGAATTTTTCCAGAAAAACACGAACAAGCGTCGAATTATTCAACCACCCAAACCGATGTTGCGGCATGAATGAATGAGCAAGCAATGGTTGGCTCAATGTCGCTTCAAGTTGCACCGGAACTTGGGTTAGGTCAATGTGCTTGCCTCCCCCAAATTTGGCGGGACGAAATATACGCGACCACGGCCGTCAGCTGGTGACCTTTGTTTACATTCTGTTATTCGAATTACAGAATGCAAGCATCAGTTGTAAGGTGTTTTGAATGCTAGCTGTTAGAAAGTGCAGCCTGCATTTGCTATTAAATTATCTCAAGATTTGGAGGACTAAACCAAGACATGCGGCAATATGATGTTGTAAGGAGAGAAACAGTTTTATGGTACATAACAGATCTGCGTTTCATGCGCTCGCTACTATTTCATCGGTTTTTGCCAAACACCGCTTCCTTTTAAGATGTTTACTAAGTTCTGGTACAGCACGATAGTCTTGATATTGCAATTCCACAATCTGACAATTAATTTGGGATTAATTTTAATGAAATGGTTTGAAAAAAAATGTCTTATGTGTCGGACTATAATTAAAAAGGACTCCAAGATATCTTCTTTTTTATTCACCGATCATTGGAATCGAAAAGCAACTTGAGACATTACAATATTTATAAGCACTTTGGCTTTTTGATTCAAAAAGCTCTCGGCATCATTCGATGATGGTTAGTCGGCGAAACACAGCTAGACATCAAATGATCGACAAACGCCGTTGATCTTAATTCGTTTTTATTTATTTTAATTTCTTTACTTTTTAAATAATATTTAAAGTCCAACATTACGGGCTATAAAATATTGGCTTAAAAAAACTACAAAAATTATGGAAGCTTGTTTTGTCCCACCATTTTGTTGCAAGCTCTCCGTGGAAAAAGCGTCATTCTGTATTAGTCTATCTTTTATCGTTGTATTTTGTTACTGAGTAAATTTGATCAAATTTTTAATTAAATTCAAATAAACTTATAAAATTGTAATGTTATTTTCAAAAGAAATTGATTGTTAAAATTGAGTAGAAACTATCGTTTGTTGTTATTTTGAAAACGAGTCTAATAAAAATTTGATGTCGTTTAGTTTTATGAAAAGCGAAGTAAACAAAAGGAAAAAAGAAACTATTAAGAAAAGTGCGTTTCATTCTCATGCAAATTATTTGAAATGCATTTGGCACACAGATTAATTAAATTAACGCACTTATTGTTGTTTAAACAATTTCCGATTATTTCTTAATTTTGTTGTCACGTCGCTGACCTTCATAATGTTTAAGATTTTTCTTCATTCGCTTTGTGTGTCTCATTTATTGTGCGATAAATAATATGTTGAATTGCGCAATTTCACGAAGTTGTATTGTTGTTGTTTTTATGTCTTTGTCTGCAGCTTTTGTTGCTATGAAATCTGTTAAATTACATTCGGGGACACGAAAGTTTGAGTTCATCATTATAATGAGCATCTCACATTTGAATTTTGATCGATTTGCGTTGAACTTGATTTCGGTTGACAAACTTTAACTCGCCGCTGATTTGACTGCGTTCAAAAACGTTGAAGACGACGACGACGTCGACGACGCTTAGTTGAAATGACAACTCATGATTAGCTCTATTTTCAACTTTATGGAAAGTCCAGTTCCACAATGAATTTTGTGTTTCTTTGAGATTTTTTCTTTTTGGCAATAAGAAACTGGTTTTAAGCGTTTGGTTTACCCCATAATAGGAATTCGGGAACAATAGGCAACAATAATTCCAAACAACATACAGCAACAAAAGAGTTCTTAATAGAGAATATTTCATATATAGTATATTTTTTTTAATAATCATATTCATTGAAAAATATAAACAAAACTAAGCTGAAGAAGAAAAAATATTTCAAACACAAAAATGAACACAAAAATTTAATGTTTTCCATAATCGAAATAAGAGAATGATTTGCGGAATTGGAAAATGGCGCTGCTTAACCGTTATTTAATAGTAATTATGGCGACTGCATTTGGCGTCAAATGCCAAGAAAACATGCATACACATACACACACACTAACACAAACAGTCGCACATGCGCACACTTCAATTCAAAGCATCAATCACTGAAACAGTGTTGCACAATTTCATTTTTTTTGTGTTTTTCAATGCATTTGATTTGCTTTGTTTGCTTGTGCCTTGATTTTTTTCCCCCTCATATTGTGGTAATTTTGTTTTTGTAGCTTTTGTTATTTTTTTTGCGTTCAATTCGCGCTCATTAGTTGCGCTGATTGTGTGTGTGTGTAGTTTTTGAACCAAAATTATAAGTTAAAGAATTTTTTACCATATTTCATACGATAAAGTATGGAAAATTATGTTAATCACATTGTTTTTCTTTGGCTATTTTTGGTAAATAGAAAAAAAACCAACACGCAAAAAGCATTTCGAATTACCTTGAACTAGACATGTTTTGGTTAATTGTTGTTTGACTACGGCCAAAATTAGTTACACGCTTAAACTTGCCCCCATACCGCCCACTATAAAAACAAAAATCTAAACAAAACAAAATTCAAGCGTGTGATGCGCCAAAAAAGGCGTCAGTGACCATTAGAGGCAGCAGAAGAAGAAGCGCCAGCAACCGCAGCGGAAACAACAAGTCGATTTATCTGCCTTATCTTCTTCTTCACCATCTTAGTTACTATGAAGTAATGTTGTTGGTATGTTGTGCTCGTTGCCTGCGAAGGTTAATATTTTGAACGAAACTGCATTGATTTGTTAAGCTTTAATTTCGAAAGTTGTTCACTTCATTCACATGCCATCACTCATGCATTGGTCAGTGTACTTATTTTGTGAAATGAATGTTGACATAAAAACCGGAAAACCCCAATTTGTTTTCTCTTTCACTGCGCCGCCGTTTGCATTCCTCGTTGTCGTTTTGTTATAAAGAATGCAAATGTTGTTATCCTTTATTTGCGGCATTGTTTGTTTGTTATTGTCAAAGGTTCTTCAACCTTTGATGAAAGGAATATTGTTGGTGTAATGCTGAGCAAACCGGTTGCAGAATATTACACTGCAATTGAATAAAACGTGCCAACCGTTAGTGGTAATGTAAAGCATAAATTTGAGAGTCTTTTAGCACTTTTCAAAAACTCATATAACGCAAATCAGTCTGGCTGAGTGTCAAATAAGGTGAAATTATTTGTAATTATTACAAAATTTTTATTTTCATATGCAAATGAGGTGTTTGTGCGACGGCACGTGGCTCAATTGACTTTTGAGGTCGAAACTGCTGAAATTTGACCTTAAACACAATGGAACACAAACTGAGGGATGCACATTTTGGACCCACTTGGGAAATTAAAAATCATTGATTAAAATCCAAATTACAACACAAATTAAATATTTTACTAGAAAGCTAATAAAAACTTGCACAACTATATATTTTTTATGACTTTCAACTGTAATAAAATAAAATGCAAAAAACCCTATTTAAATGACTAATAGTTTTTTATTATTTTTTGCAATTACTTGAAAAAGAACAAAAAAATAAATAATAAAAATTAAATTTCACAATTTTTTACAATCATTTTGTTTACGTAGAAAAGTTTATGTTAATATACGTTATGTTTACTCAAATCTAAACAAATAGAAATGTTGCGATCTTTACACAAACTTGTATTAACAATTTTATTTGAAGTGTTTTTCATTATACGAAAGTTAAACATTTTGGCATTCATCGCCGGCAACGCGCAAACATTGAAGGCCTCTTAAGTCTTTTCGCGTTGTTTTATAACATTTTAACATCTGTGAATATGTTCTTTTGTCAAATATTTGTTGTTAACTTCCTCAAAGCAGAGAAACCTTTTTGTTTGTCTTAACATTTTTTGCGCTTTCGGCGTAATTTCAATTAATTAAGAAATATTATGCGCAAAGTCAACAAACAAATGAAACAATGTGCAAAGTGTTAAAATGACCCTGCATCTAAAAAATATTTATATGCAAATTAAAAACGGCAAAGTGAAAAAAAACCGAAACAAAATGGCGCATAATTTGAATTTCGCAGTCGTCAAAATACTCACAGAAGCTTTTGACAAGCAAAGACATGACAGATCAGATCAGAACACATCAGCTCATATCAGATCAGTTGGGTGTATCTTTCGTTTGGTGCTGCATTGCGATTTCATACGTCGAGATTGATTCACACCTTAGTTTTTGCCTTGTCCGAATGCATATAAATAACAAATAATACTTTATGTTTTTATAAGTCATTGAGGAAGTGAAAAACATGGTATTTTTGCATAATGCTTAGACAGACAGACAGACAGACAGACAGACAGACTATGGAAATGAAGAGAACCTTTGTTGCCAAGTTATGTCGCGTGGTAGACGCGGCTTAAAGGCATTTATATTATTATAATAATATATGTTTGCTGTTTTTATCGTTTGGTTTCATTGAGGTTTAAGTTCAGTTAAGAAAAAAAAAAAAAAACTTGTTTTCGGCAAATCGAAAATTATAAATTCTTATTAATAGTTAAATATTGTTTAAAAATGGCATTTAAAAATTACTATTTACTAACGCAAATTTTTCTTGTTTGCGGTTTAGTTGATTTGCAAACGTTTTCATTGCCATTTGTTGTAAAACTACAACCAGTGTTGCCAAAGTTCACTGCAAGGGTTAATTAACGCCAACGTGGGTGTTTCGAAAGTAATTGAATGGAATTTTTCATTTGTTGCACTTTGTATACAAACAAACGGCTAACGGGTAAATGAGCAACGACAAAAGGAAATTAGTAAATAAATACAGTTATTAGAAGAGTAAATGCAAAAAAAATGAATAACTCACGCTGACATTGGTGTATGTAAGTATGCTTTAAGTATCTTATTAAATAATAATGAAAAGCAAGACAAAAGAAAAAGAAAAACAAAAATATAATTAATAAAGCATGCGATTAATTAGAAACAAGTAAGCTTTACTTTTTACGCTTTGTATGAATCCTTGCGCAAAACTGAGCAAAATATGCGCGTGCACATACACAACAACAACAATAAAAATGGAGTAGGCAACAACAATAATTGTGGGTTTGTAGGCAACAACAACAACAACAACCGAAACCAACGTCCAGAGCGTAACACGGTCAGAGCGCATATGTTGTATTGTCAGTTAGTTACACACTCTCGTAACTGAGAGCAACTCACACACACACATAGACACAGACACAGGCACTAGCACACGTGCGCATACAGGCATACTTGAAGCTTGCGCTTGAAGCAAAGTCAAGTTGCCAACCTGTGTGTTGCTGTTGCTGTTGTTGTTGTGGGTTACCTGTTCGCGCGATCTCACTCAGAATATAACACAAAAAAGAAAAAGAAAAGAGATTCAACGTCGTTGTTGTCGCTCACCAACATCGCGCCATCGCCATCGCCAACGCCAGCGTTGATAGCCAAGCGTCGTCGCATTCGTATAAAAGTAAAGCGTCAAAGCGAAATTAAACTTATTTCAGTGTTTTTGATTTGAATGGAAACGTCGCTGTGCTCAGTCCGAGTAGCAGCAGCAGCCAAAGTAGAAGCAGAAGCAGCAGCCAACAGCAACAGCAGCCAGCAAAGTCGCTAAGTCTTAGCAGCAGCAACGGACGCAGCACTGGAAAAGCGCAGAAAAAAAAATTAAATCAATTTTGTGGATACGTTTTAAAAACATTCGAAATATTACAAATTATTAACAAATATTACACGAACAAAATTGAAAAATCTTATAAACTAAGAACAAATTTGTTTACGGCGTGTTTCAAAAGCAGTAAAACTTGAATAAAACATTATTTTGTTTATAAATAACACAATAATAAATAAAGAAGCCTTGAAGGATATTAAAAATTAACAAAAAGTGTTACATTAAAATCTTTGATAGTGTGCGTTTTACAAAGTGAAAATTTTTTGAACAAAACAACAACAATAATAATAATAAAATAGCAAAAGGATACTGTTTTTGAAATTTTAAATCGTATAATTGAAATTGCAATAACAGCAAAGTTTCACATAAGGAAGGAAAAAGTAAACAAAAATTCAAAATTAATAAAAAACTTGAGCAAAGAAGCGAAGGCGTGCCTGTGTTAATTAGTGTTAAAACAAAAACTCTTTAATTGTTTAATAAAATGGTAAGTTCAGCAATATTAATTTTGTAATTTTTTCGCCCATTTTTTTGTTGTTGTTCATTTTTATTTAAATATATATTTGTAAGCTCAACTCTGATCAAAAAAAAAAGTTTTGCGCGCAAATTTTCCGCATATGCAAACCTAATAATTTATTTTGCGTGTCGCGTCATTTGAAATGCGAGTTTCTCATTTATGCAATTTGCTTATTTTTCACATTTAAGTGCATTTATTTTGTATTTTACATTCGCATTCAATCTAAATGGGAATAACCTTCGAATATATTACAAGTTGTATAAAGAAAACACTTCCTGTTATTTGCTAAAATTACTTATATAGAAACTATTGTGAAGGACAAAGGATAATTACATTTATTGTTGTGCAATAATTCAACAAATACTTTAAATTGATTGAACGAATGTTTGAGTGCTATAAAATATCCTCTTGAAAAATATAAAAATTAATAAATGTTTAAATGAAAATTAAAATAGTTTAAAGTTTTTGGAAATTTCTTAAACAATTATTTTTTAATTTATAAATTAAAAAAAATTTCAAAAATATCTTCAACTGTTTTTTTTATAATTTATAAATTTAAATAAAATAATTTAAAAATTAATTTAAAACAAAATTTCAACTTTCTGAAATTATACAATGAGGGATTCGAGTCCTTTTTAGCTTTGTTTATTTTTTTTCCAATGTTGACTTTCGTCTCTGCTAAACGATATGCTCAGCTTTCTACTTGTGTGGCATTTCACATCGTAGTGTGCTGACTCACATACACAGACACATGGCGTGTATGTATTTGTGTATGTATGATTAATATATTTTATTAAATAACTTTTTGCATACTCATCAAGTACAAATGTATGCCTTGAAAATTGCAAAAATCGACAGACAGAATTTCTTTTGTATATTTTCTACATTTACACTTGAAAGTTTTTTTTTGTTTCATTTTTTTATGCAATTTTGTTTTGCTCAACAATTTCGTATCTGAAAAGAATGCAAAAAATGCTTCGCATGCGTTTTATAAGACTTCATAAGAACACCGATGTTTGTCTGTCTGTCTGTCTGTCTGTCGGTCTGTCTGTGGTCTGAGCAAGACAATGCAAAGTGATCATTCACACGGCAATATAATATATATACATGACCTTGACTGCACAACTAATGAAGTCTTAAATAAAAATGTGTGTTTTGGCGTCTTTGGCGTTACCGATCGATGCTTAAATATAAACTTTATATTATTCAATTTGTATTTCAAGTGAAATGATTAAATTTCATGGTCAACGACGAATGCAATAACAAATAATGTGAAACAACAACAACAATTCATATGTAACAAAAAGAAAAACAAAAGGCGCAGCGAGAAACAGAAGACATAAAAGAAGCAATTCGACAAGCGGCAACAACAAAACAAATTGCAAAATGCAACAACAACAATAACAATAACAACAATAGCAACAAATCAGGTTGCATGTGTGCTGTTGTTGTTGTTGTTGCTTCTGCTTTCGATTCACTTTGATCGCATACATTGAGTTTTGCCTTCAACGTCGAAGATGAAGAAATCTTACAAAAAGAAAAAAGATAAAAAAACGGAAAAAAAAAAAATCATTGATAATGCAATGCACAACAACAAAAACAGCAACAAAAAAGAGCAACAAAAAAAACTAATGATCATTTGGAATCTTGTTTTTTGTTGGCGGCTTTTTTCAGCTTTTTTTTTGTTTTTTTTTTTTTTGTCTCCTCTGCGTTGTTGCACCATTTTTCTGGTTGTTGTTTTTGTTGTATTTTTCATCTTAATATTATTTAAATTATCTGTTTCGTTTTAACACATATTGGCATCTTTTTCTTGCAACATAAGCGATTTTTAATATGTTTAAGATAAATTCATAAAATAAAAAAAAATAAAAAAAAATCCAAAAAAAAAAAATAAAAAAAATTAATAAGAAAAAAAAATCGTATTAATTTGTTACACAATAATTATTGTTTAACGCTTTGCTGTTATTTAAGCATACATTTTTTTGATTTTTTGTTGTAAAAACTTATTTTTTTTTAATCGTTGTTTTATTGATTTTCGAATTCAAAGTGTTTTGACACTGAAAAAAAAAACACTATGCACTCTTAACTATTACTAGGCCAATGTGCCTGTGTGCGTGTGTATGAGTGTGCGTGCATATGCGTGTGTGTGTGTAAATACTACGCACAATGAGCCAAAGTAATCATAATAAATATTTAATCAGTCGATTTGATTGCAGTCACCGTAAGCGCAAAACTAAGCAACGCCAGCGTCGACGTCGACGTCAGCGTCAACGACTGTAAATGACAATTAGTTTGATTTGTGTTTTGAGCATTGCATTTGTGCCTTTTGCCACTTCATTGCTTTGCATGCTCACCAACAGACTCAACGCAAGACTCCTCATGCTGCTTTGCCGCTGCTGACAGACCGATCGACTGCACATGTGGCGCTTTGTTGCTGTTTATAGTTTTATCTATTTTTGTTTTTAGTTTGTTATCGTTTACTGCCAACAACAACAACAGCAACAACAACAACAACTCAAATGAAATGACGATAACGTTTTTTTATATGTTTTGCTTTCTTGCTTTCGTTTTGCTCAGTCATATGTTGTTCTGCTTCGTTTTTTTATTGACTTCTACGACTTTTTCAAGTGAGCGGCGCACACATGTGACATTCACAGCACATTCGCTCAGTCATACGTATTGAGTACGTACAACGCGACGTATACGCGTTCTGCGAAAACTGTTCAGCGTCGAAAAAAAAAAACAAAATAAAATCCAAAAAAAATAAACAACAACAAATCGTACGACGCGACTGCAGCAAACTAAAGTATTTACCTTAACCTTGGTATCATTTTTATTTTTATTTATTTTTTCTGCGCAATTTTGCAATTCGGCAACGTTCAAGTTTTTCAATTTGACGGTTCTTTCAATTTTTTTACCCATCGTTTGTCATTGAAAGAAACACGCTCAGTAAAATTGTATAAAGTTGTGCTTTGTGCTCTGTGGTTTGAGTTTGTGTTTATGACTGTTTAATAAATGTTGCTGCGCTGATAAGTCATAACTTGTGTTTATTTGTTTATAATATTGATAAGTGTCATAAAATTGACGGCGCACAATAAATGTAGATTAAAATATTATAAGTACTTCATCGACTCTACTTGAATTCAATTGTTTTAAAGCACGTGATTTTTTGATTAACTCATTTGTTGTTCTATTACGAAGAATTAATACGAATAATACGAACATTTCGCCGTAAAAGATACGTTGACAAATCGAACAAATCAATTTCCACAAAAACGAAACGGTTTGTGTGCCATTTATTTTGAGCTTATAAAAAGAAAAGCAAAAACAATCAATAACAATTAAAAGAACTGAAGTAAACCGAAGCAATATGAAGCAACTTATTTTCGATTTTGATATGCAAAAAGTGAGTAAAGTTAAGTGTTAAATTAATGTTTAACCCGTGAGTCTCAAATATGTAATTTAGTATAATTTTCAAAGCATGCAAACACTTTCAAGCGAATTGACCTAATTTGCGTATAAACGTGACGTATACGTGATGTAATTTAAGAAATAAATAATTAACAAAAAAATGCATATTTTTCGTATGTCATTTACAATTTAAGATTTGTTCAAACAGTTTTGTTCCCAAAGTGTCGAACATGACAACTTCGAAAGCGCAAAATGCCAAATTTAAAACAGATACAAGTTAATAAGTCAACGAACGTGTTTTTTTATACTCCTGCAAAAAGAGTACATTGACTTTGTGATGACGTTTGCCACGCAGCGAAGAAGACATCTCCGATTATATAAAGTGTATATATTATTGATCAGCACGATGAGACGAGTTCATATAATCATGTCCGTCTGTTTCATTTCAAAGTCCTCCTAGAGTTTTAAAGTTGGCATACAAAATTAAATGCAGATCATCTTCTTATCCTCGCAGGCAGCTTGTATGTAAAAATTAGCTTGATCGGATTACTATAGCATATGACTGCCATAGGAACGATCGGTCAAAAATGAGGATTTTGCTTGTGTGTTTTTGGAGTTATCAACACAATATTTTGCATAAAAATTTTTTTGTTATAAACAAAGATATAGTGCAAGAATGATCAAGTTCGAACTACTGTAGTTTATAGCTCCCATAGGAACGATCGGTCAAAAAAAAAGGTTTTTGTTAGGAAAACTTTTTTATACTTGAATATAAACAAACCAAATTTCGCAATTATGTGTTTTTATTAATGCCTGATTATATTCCTAAGAATCGGACATAGGGGCGTGGCACCGTTCATACAGAGAAAAACTTTAAAATCTGTAGATACAAGACTGCAAAGTGTAATGAAATATGACTTTCTTTAAGACAAATTAGAAATAGGCGTGGCTACGTATTTGTTGCTTATTGGAAAAACTATCAAAAAAGGATTTTCCAATAAGAATAATTGGGACAACGCTTGCAAGAGTATATAAGTTTCGGCAAAGCGCCCTTTCTGGTTTCTTGTTTGTATTAACTTAAAGATACACTTGAAAGAGAATGCTAAATAAAGTTAAGCCAAGAAAGAAAAAAAAAAAGAATGGATTTAAATAAAACATTGCGAAAAAATCAATATGAATTTGAATGAATATGAAGAAAAAAAAACAAAAAAAAAAACAAAAAAAGCAAACAAAAAACAGGAATTTGCATTGTGAAGTCAAAAAAATGAATCAGCAGATTTATGCAGCTTAATGATTGTCTCATTGCTTGCTTGAAGTGCAATTTATAAAAGAAAAAAAAAACGCACACACACACACACACCAACAAAATAGTTAAATCAACAACAGATAATAATACTATTTTTTAATAAATGATTGTTGCATTTGACGGCACAGAAATTTTGGGCTTCAACTTTGTTGCCTTAGCGCTTTTGCAGGTGTGCACTTGACTTGGCTTGACTTGCGAAAAAAAAAAAACAAAGCTCATGCTTAACTTATGTTTTATGCATTTATCATTATGTCTTTTGTTAAATGAGTGCGCGCAACAAATAATGTTATCTTTATTTCCTTTGAGGCTATAAGTTTAACTGAGCGTGAGCATGAGAGCGAGAGAGCGATAGTGCGCGCCCGCGTTTTTATGCGTTTTGCGGCAATTATATGGCATTTTAGGCCCGCTGGCCCAACCACCTTTTCCGTCTGCTGATTGCCAAATTAACGTGTATTAATCGCATGTGCTTTGCAAAGACGACTGACTTACTGACTTCACTCTTTACTCAACTCAACTCAACTCAACTCAGTTGAGCTCAGCGCGGCACAACATGATTGCCTGACTTGATTGACTGCCTGCCTGGCAGACCATAGGCTCGAGTCAACTGCCCGTTTCGGCATTCTTTAATTTGTATTTTGGTCTTAATTTTGTTTTGGTTCGGTTTTTCTTATACACATGTTGCGGCAAGTGCGGCAAGTGCAACAAGTGAGTTGTCGATGCCGTTCGCTTTGCTCATATGATGAAATCAGACACTGCACTGGCAATGTTAAACTGGTACAAAAAACAAAACTGCATCAACACACACACTCACACACCAGACACACACACACACACATGTTAGCAGTGGCCCACTTAGCCGGCGTTGGGAATGTATTGGATGAAGTGCCAATGCTCAATGAATTGAAAGTCGCCAACGTCATCGTCATCATCATCATCATCATATTTGTTGTTATTAAATGTTTATGTTGCATGATATGTCGAAAGCGTGTCGTTTTTCTGCTATCTAACGTGCGCTGTCTGCTTGTGTTTTCGGTGTGTGTGCAATTCAACTTGACCCACAAAGCAACAAAACAAAATTTATATTCAAATTGGAAAAGTTGTTGAAGAAATGATCGAAATAGCATAAAATGTTAGCAAAGCTTAATGATTGCCAACAATGATGGCTTGACTTGAATGATGGCTTGGCTCGGCTTGGCTGGCTTGACTTGGCCTGACTTGACTGCTCGTCTCGTCTTGCGTAAAACTATTTCGTTTGCACACACACACACATGTGTTTTGCTTTGGATGCTGTGTGAAGTGAACTTTTATTGCTTAGTTCGCATGCACCAAAGCCTGTTGAACGGTGTAAACCTTTGACTTTGACGTTCAACTATTAACGACAACGTTGGCGGTATCGAATTGCTTTTGTTTGCTTCGCCCGCTGTTTGCAGTCTGTCTGTAATTTATAATTTATTATATTTTCATTTGTCGATTTGGCTTACATATCGAAATTTACATTCAAAATATTTGAAGACCAAATGATTGCATAAGTTCATCAATGATCGTTTGAAAACCTGAACTGTGCATATGCGTGTGTGTGTGTGTGTGCGTGTGTGTTGTTTGACCGTTGGTCAGTGAAAGATTTACACATGCTGCTGGTCTCAATCGATGCGATCCGAAGCGATCCAACGATCCAATGCGACGCAACATTCAACTTGACCTATTAAATGCTTTTCATGTTGGTCTCTTCGCAGCAGCATCCACTTATATGGTGAGCTGATGTGTGTATTGAACTTTATATGTCTTGTGCTTCATTCATTTTGTTGTCAATGAGGAAATGTTTTGGAAATGCAGATTTTGTTCGTGTGTCCTTCAAGCGCCTTCATGCTGACCTATAATTTTCAAGCTTGCTCAATAGCCACACCCCAAAACCGCTGCCGCTCTGTTTTTATGCCTTCAAGAAACCAACAACAAAAACCCAAAAAATATATAAACTCGTTCGGCAATAAAAAAATTACTCACTTTTGTATGAAAAGAAAACGTTTTCAATAACAAAACTCACACATATGGTTGACTTTCAACTTGTGCGTGTGTGTGTGTGTGTGTGTGTGTGTGCGTGTGTATCCGTGTGTGTGTTATGTGAATTTGTGCGTTTAAGTAATAATAACAAATAAAAAGTAAAAGTGCAAAAAGGCGCAATTATAACAAAACATTGCTTTAGGTGAAATACAAGCCAAATGTGGTTATCTCTCATGCGCGCTCTGTCGCTCTCCCACACACACACACACACACATACACAGACACACATATGCTGTCATTTGATTTTCGGTTACGGCTTTCAACGCGCCTTCAGCCAAGTCATGATCTATCGCTGCCAACAATACCACAAGCGTCTTAGGACGGACTTGCTATGCTCAAAGCGGCTCACAAACAACAACAACAGTATTGTTTATAAGAAAAAAAATAACTTGAACAATTATAAGCAAGAAATTTTTGCCGTCTCATCATTTTTGCGTTGTGATGACACTTATATAAAAAACAAACTAAACAAATACAAAATTCGTAACAAACATCAAAATTAAGAAGTGCAACAAAAAAAGCCAAAACCAACAACAACACGAAACTATCTATAATAAGCTAACAAAGAAGCTGTGAAAAATCAAGAAAATAATTAACAAAGCTTTGCTAGCAACAAATTATTTTACAACAAACTACGAATTTATGCGCAAATCTCATGAAAATAATTTTCGCATGTGCCTTAAAAAGTTGATAAGAAAAAATTAAAATTAAAATAAATAAAAATGCGTGCAGCTGCCAACATTAATGAACATCGCCGTGCGCAAAGACAAAGCAAAAGTTGTTATTTGGCCTTGGAAAGTGAGCCATGCCAGAGCAGAGCGACTGAGACTGAGACTGAAGTCGGCGTATAATCAAAAATTTCCTCATCAGCAGCAGAGCAACAACAATAAAGGCTTATAAAAAATTATCAACTTCATCATTGCCATAATCTGCAAGAGCGTCGGCCATAAATAAGACAATAAAATGCGCCCTCAAGTCGCGCTTAGCTCAAATTCAAGCCGCAGCTGAAACTGAGACCCAAGCACGCTTAAACAGAGGCGGTGGCTCATGTTGCTGCCGCTGAGGCTGATGCTGACTCGCTCGAGCGCTGTGTCAATTGCGCGTTGCCAACATTGTCTTTTATCTTTTGGGTTTTTGGTTTTTTGTTGTTTCCCCGACGCATTTAATTAATTTGCCGTCCGCGTTGTAAAAGTGTGAATGGCTTTTTATTGCTTTGGCTTTTTCGCTAATATTTGCTGGCCCGCGGCAACGGCGTTTATCCGCTGCGTTCAAGGCTATCACAGAACTTGTTGGCTGCCAAGCACCTGTTTTGTCTGGCAGTGTATGACACATGTTAAGCTCAGCTTATGTGGTAAGCTCAAGCATGGATCAATTAAGCGATATGTTTGATTGATCATTTTGTTTGTGGCTTAATTTGAAGACAAAAGACACTTGGAACTTTTGTCGCGTAAATCTTCTTGGCATTGTGCGCTTGTTTGCTTATCTTTAGCACCTCACGGCAAAGGCCTTACTGAAAATGCCACCACAGTGCAAGAGTTAATGACACCGTTCACACATTAACACATTTTACGGCATAATTTGTCTATTTGTCAAAGTCGGAAAAAAGAAGCAACAAATTGTGGAAAAAATGCTATTAAAAGACAACCAAAATATTACAAGATAAATATATACTTTGTCACACTAACAAAAAGATACATTGGCGCTTGCATTGGGTCATTAGAGATGTCGCCACTGCTACAAGATTGCGCTGCTACTTCAACTTGTTGTTGTTCGAGTTGTTTGTGTTGTTGTAAGTAATGATGAATGACCATCAGTGTTGTTCGCTGTTGGCGACGTTGATGATTGACAGGCGACTACCAAATACCAACAATTACAGTTGGGATTTCTGGGCCCTTTGTATTCGTCATGAGCACAAAAAACATCAAATTACTTTTGTGCAATGTTTAAGCATAGCATTTATTATAATTATGCATGCATAATGAAGCGTTAAAATGCAAACTCGGCAGTGCCAAATAATTATTATAATATTTTTTGTTTTGAATAACAAACAAAGCGCAATAAAGACTTTAATATTCGAATCGAAGATGCTCTCAAAATCATCTTTCAAGATGAGCCAAAGTTGATGTTAGCTGCTGAGCCACAAAATTATAACTTCTTTTAGCATGACTGGTGCAATTTTTGTCAACGAATTGTTTGCTGAGCTGTTTTCTTTAATTCGCTTTGAATTTTAGACTGAAAATATTTCATGTGCTTTGCTCAAATGTTTTTTAAACATTTGCAACAATAAATAATACACATTTGTACATGCTTAGGTAGCAAATATGTGTCTGCGTGTGTGTGAGTATTTGGCGTGTGAACAAGTCTTTTTTTGAAGTGATCTTTTGTTGTTGTCGTCGACAAGTCGAAAGAAAGCGTAAAAGGGTCGGCACAGCATTAGTTGAACGCAATTGTTGGTCAAGCCGGACGGACAGAAAAAATGAAGAAAAAAAAAATCCGAGCTGCTTACGCAAACAGCGCTGCTTTGTGTGTATTCATGTGTATGTGTGTGTGTGTGCGTGAATTATGTAATTTTCATTGATTTTGTTATTTTCTTCATTTTGAAAGCATACAATTTTTTTGTCATTACTTTGTTTGTGTCGTCGTTGTTGCTTTGGCATAACAAGTGCCAAAGTCCACTTGAGCTTCAAGCTAAAATTCAAAGTTCATTCTTTCGTCAGCCATTATCGGCATGAATAGTCAGAAAAATCTCGATGATGAATACAGGTTCCAACAACGATTACCAAACATTCTGCTTTGTTTTTTTTCTGATCGCTGTTTTTTTTCTCTGTTCGAAATGAGAATGCTTAGCCAAGTCAAAAGCGTCTGTTTGCCTCCTTCCGTTGGCCTCCTTCCGATGGCATATATAAACGCTTAGCCAAGACAAGTTAGCCGATCTTTGTTGTGATATATTATAACTAATTTATGCATTAATCGCACTCGAGTTTCGTATACCGGTTTCGGTTTTAGCCTCTTGCTTCGCTTGTTTGTTTGTCTACGGTATCGATTTCTATACTTAAGCCCATAATTTCTGAATTTTATCAATAGAAAGGGTTAGAGTGCTAAATAGAGAGAGAGAGAGAATAAAAGTAGAAAAGTTCAGGCAAAATATATGTTATATATGAAATGATTTATAAAAGTTCAACAAACTCACACAAATGGTGACTTTTGTTAGCAATTTTGTCTTTGTTGTTGTTGTTGGGTGCGCTATAAATTCTAATCTCTGAATGGCGGTTTTTACCGTTTTGTACGTGTTTATATGCAATACAATTTGTTGCGCAAACTCTCCTTTTTATAAATCAACAATTGTCTTGTTCATTGTTTTGCTTAATCTTTTAAACTTTCAATAGATTTCATTTTGTAGATATTTTTTTTTAATTTAAGCGCAAAAGAATTTAATCTAAGATTGCCGCCGCAATTATCGGTATTATTTTTACTTTTATGCAATTTCAGCGAGTTCGTGTCCTAAGTCTTTTGTCAAACAGCCAATTAAGTCTTTAATGACATGTCATAAATTAAAATAGTCGGCATATTTTTGGCACATTTAAATTGATTAAAGCTTCATTAGGCAACATAAAACACCAATAAGGTGATTTATCTTTTAGGCCACGTTTAAAAGCGTCGCATTTGTTGTAATTACCGTCGTTTGTAGCGAATTTCTGACTTTGAGTTTGCGTACCTTTTGTGTGGAAATCATTAACAATTGACTAAGGTCGCTTTGCGGTGCGGTTCGGTTCGCTTCCGTCCGCTTTGGCCCTCGTCTATTATACGCTTCCGTTGCCAAATAAATTTAATCTTTAAGTGAAAAATTTTGCAAATATTTCGTTTAAAAATAATATAAGAAAAATCCCACAACGAAAATATTACAAATCTTACGGAAGTGCAATGAAACTTGTTCTCGTATTGAATGTTTTAGTACTTTTAATGCAAACAATTAAACTTTAATTGCATTTGCACATATATATTTGGCTTGCGACACTTTGAAGGCGCAATGAAAGTGTTTTTGTTTTCAATTAATGAGCTAGAACAATGTTCATTTGCTGGCAGACTGGTTTGGCACAAGCCCCCGAGTAATTTTCCTATGTTTTGCTGTTTTTGTTTTTCATACTAAGCAAAACATTAGCGTTAGTCTAAAGTTCAGTTAGACAGACAGACTGATTAGCAACTAAGCCAGCAACGTCATTGCTGAGTAGAAATAATACAAAGCAAATAAGTTTTCTAGAAGCTGCGCAGTTAAGTAAAATTGTTCAAGCTTTGCTGCAAGCAAACAAAACTAAGCACTCTAGTTAAACACACACACACACACGGATATGTGCAAGTGCATAACTTGCATCTCATATATCAACTGTTGCCATTTTGAGAATCTTCTGTTGGGTTCAAAGTGCGCTTCGACAAGCAATTAAAGTCAAACTTTCTTTTCACACTTATTAAAGATAATAAGTAAAAAGTAGCGGTAAAAAAGTGCGTGTAAGCAAAATGAAATTAAAAATTTATAATTTCAAAAACAAATTTCATGCCGGAAACACTTTTATTAAATTTAGTTTAATTTCAAATTCAATTAACATGAAATTTACACATGCAATGTTAAGTTTCCTAAAGTAGAAACTTCATGGTCTTCACTTCGAAATACGACAAAACATATATAAGTATAAGAAAAAGACCTTCAACAAGTTCAAAGACAAACACATGTTGCGGATGCTGACGCCGACGTCGACGTCATCAACACATGTCGTCGCCTCGTTGGAGATACTTTTCCACATATCTTTTCTTTTTATCTTTTCTCGCTTCTTTTATTTATTGCACAAATGCGCCGAGAAAACAAAACAACAACAAAAAATAGTAAATAAAAAGTGAAAATTTGTGGCTGCGCTGCGACGACTTTGACTCAGCCATGGCTACATAAGAGTTCCGCTAACGAAAGTGAATCTTAATTAGATGCAATCACCATCATCAGCATCATTATTGTTGAAATGGGCGCAAGTCTTCAGTCAGTCAGTCAGTCAGTCAGTTGGTCAGTCAGTTAGTCAGAGGCGCGGCATGCTTCGTCACATTTACACGCACTCACTTACTGACTTACTTTCTCACTCATTCATACACTTCACATTCATGCGCATTGCAGAGCTCGATGAAGTGACACACACACACACACACGCGCACAAACAGAAGTGCTCGCACACCAAATTACGTCATTTGTGCAGCAGTAATGTGTAGTTTGTCATGTCTTTTGTAGAAATCTGTGAAGCTTTGAATTTTTTTCGGGGTTTCTTGTTTTCATGGCTTACATGCTACTGGCATCATGTGTGTGTGTGTTTGTGTGTGTGTGTGTGTTTGTGTGTGTGTGTGTGTGACTTTCATTCATATTGAGTTGTCTATTTTAACAGTTTTGAGGTAACAATCAATATTTACACATGTTAATTGAGTTGCTTGTTTAGTTTGCTTTAAAAGCGCTCACAGTGCGTATGCGTAATATTCCTTAATGCCACAATTTGTAATATTATAAAAAAATAATGCACAATTAAGCTTTCAAATGAGCATTTAATAATTATTACATTCATTAAATTCTCTTAATATTTATTACGAATTAAATAAAATATTTAATAAATTAAATAAATACGAATTAATAAAAGAATTAAATAAATTAAATAAAAATAAATTTAAAAAATGGCCAATAAATATTAAACGTTTCATTAACAAATATGGTAACGCACATGTGCGAAATGCGTTGACCTTTGACCGTAAATGCATTGTTTGCGCCTTGATTGAGTATGGATTTGTGTGAATGTAAAAATATTAAAGAAAATCATTGAATTTTCATAAGAAATAATTTCGCTTTTTTAATTAATTACATGCGCTTTGCACAAGTCATAAATACAGTGAGATACAAGTGCATTTCTTCAAATAATTAACGTTTCACGTTTGTTGTTTATTCATTAATAAAAATTTTCTAATCTAAACAATCACTTGATTGAATGAACAACGACTGCAAAGCCCAACACGCCGCCCACCCCGCACAAACACGATTTGCACAAGTTTTCCACCATAAGCGCTTTGTTTTATTATTTATTATTATTATTAATATTATTATTTTTTTGCTTATTAAATTGATTAATTTAAGTTGTTCTAACGTCATGAGTGCTTTGCGAAGCCGGCATATTTTTTTGTGTGATTGATTAACATAACTTGTATTAAGTCAATGGAAATGCACACACACACACACATACAGACATGTTATGAAATTCCTTCGTGATTGTTCTTTGATTATTACAACACAAACCACAAAAACAATAATAATAACAAAATAAGCGAAAAAGAAAATAAAATCGCACATTTTTTGTTGCAAATTACGTGTTTATGCATTGCCCCGCCCCCAACACACCCGCAAAATGTTGTGCGAAACCGATACAGCATGTCTTTTCTAATAATACTTGCATGCACTGTGCATGTGTGTGTGTGTGTGTGTGTGTGTGTGAGCAAGTGAGTTGGGCAACATGTGCGCGCTTGGTCAGTTTTTGGACTTAGTCGACTGCTTTCGGAAATTCGCTCAGAATGTTGCTCTACAAACGACAGCTCGATCGAACTCAACGCAAAACAACTTCTTGGCGGAATTTTCCACACATTTTATTTCTTCGTCTAAACTCTTTCAAATTTGGCATGCATTTATTTAACCCTCTCTCTCTCACTCACTCACTCACTCAGTCACTCCCGTTGACGCTTTTGTTGCCTCATTGATTATTAATTTTCGTTTGGCATTTGCACTAACAGGATTTTTGTTATTTCTATTTAACATTACTACCAACCGCAAAGCAATTATAATTTTGCTAATCATGGCCAGACTGGTTCATGTCCGTCCGTCCGTCTAATTGCAACAATTGCCTTTGATTACGACATTTTTGACATTTTACTTGTGCATTATCAGTCAAATAATAACACTTGAACCCATGTGCGGTTGCAACATGTAATTTGATTTAATAATCGCTTCCTTAATTAAGCGCCAAGGTTGTCTTTGCGCTTAAATCTTAAAGGCGTACAAAATATTAAAGAAAATCAAAGTGTAGCGAAATTTTGTAAAACGGTGGTCGATCGTGCAGAATATTGAAACAAGTTGTTGCCGAAACAAGTTCTTCGCCGTTTAAATGCATTTTCAGTTTGAATTTCCGACACGTTTACGGTTCATTGCGTCGGTAATTTGGCCACGGCTTCGCTTGCAAAACACACGCTTAATAATTCAGAATTGTTGTTGTCTGCCAACTGAAAGAAGCATGCATCGTCTATAAATTATTAAACATCAATTATTTTCTTTGTATTTTTGCAGGAATACCTCACAAATTTCTATGAAGGATGGCGAGATTTGATGGACAACAAATCAGATCCGAGAACACGAGACTGGCCTTTGATGAGTACGCCCTTTCCGACGATAGCCATCAGTTTGACATATGCGTATTTTGTTAAGGTAAGAAACCTCTCAGCAAAATCAACACTTCAACAGCGAACAACAACAACAACAATAGCAACAATAACAACAACTGCCCAAGCACAACAATAATGAGCATGTCAGCCATAATAGTTAAAAAGTGATTCCCCCTATTTTTGTATATAATCACGATGATGGCATAAAAATTGCCGCATGATTTGCGTGCTTGAAACGAACGATTGAACAATGAATTCTTATAAGAAATGAGCACTTTAATAAGAACCTACGGGAAAACCCACACCACGTGCGCCGAAGCCACGACACTCACATCATGGCCACTCAATGCAAAACAATAAACAATAACATTTTATGGCTAGGCAGAGCAGCGATCGTCGACAAGACCGTCGAGCTGTTGGCCAACGCGGATGCGCGCACAGGTCCTGCCCCTAATTTGGCAAAGGAGCGAACGAGTTTTGTGTCGAGTCGAAATTATGGCGGCAAGAAGCATAAAAACATAAAACTTGTTGCTAATAAAATAAAAGTTCAGGGCCACTAGGCTAGTAGTGAACTGTGGAAGATGAACAAATTGAAAGCGTCGATGACTCTTTTTGTGGTTTCTTATTACAACAATAAAACCTTAAGCAAAATTACGAAATATTTGCGAGCAACATTTTATTGTTTTGTATTATAATTGTTGTAATTTGCTTTTGTTGTTGTTGTTTTTGTTATTGTTGCCTTGTAATATTTAACACATGCCTGACTTACTTTCACACACGCATGCCTACGAAACAAAAGACTTAAGCAACGAACTTAATATGAAATTTATAATTGGCCATTTTTCAAGTTAAAAAAATTAAATACACAAATCATCATGATTAGCAACAAATAAATGTTAATTAGTAATACTAATTTATCGCTATTTAAACGTTTCTCAGGTACTTGGTCCCAGACTTATGGAGAACAGAAAACCCTTTGAATTACGCAAAGTGCTCATCGGCTATAATTTCATACAAGTTATCTTCAGCGCGTGGCTCTTCTATGAAGTAAGTGACACACACAAGCACACACACACACTCATGAATAAATATACTAAACTGTTATTTTTACTTTGTTTTAGTCCTGCCTAGGCGGCTGGCTCAATGGCTACAATCTGCGTTGTGAACCTGTCGACTACTCAAACTCACCCGAAGCGCTGAGAGTAAGTAAAGAAGTTATGCTGAGCCAAAAATAAATGAAATCATATAAAATATGATAGACGAAAAGTTGACAAAGCACAAATTCTGGTTTAGTTGGCAATTTTGCGCATCTTTTTCGACGCAACACATTTCGCTCAGCTCAGCACAGCTTGACTTATAATTAAACAGGTTTTAGTTTTATTTTATTATATGCTAATTAAAGCGTCCCAGCATCAGTTCTTTTAATAGCAGCAGCCACTCCGTTGGCCAAAAAGACCGCAAATTATCAGCACACACACACGAAGACAGATACACAAAAATGTGTCGAGGCTAGTCGGCTGCGTGGCAGTTGCCCGTTGCTGCTTCTTTTCGTCCACTTGCATACATTATACGCCTGAGTCTCAGTGGCACAATGCTGAGCGCTTATCACGTGTCATTTGTGGCCACGCTAAAGTAGGTAAATAGTATGCGAAAACTTTGAATAAGGCGGCAAAATTTAATAAAAGAAAGTTCGCTGGCTGACCCAATTGACGGTGACAGAACATTCGGGCTTAGAAACATGCAAAGAAGTCAAGTTGTTGTTGGTTTTATTAGTTTAATCTTGCTTGCTCAAAGGTGTGGCAAAATGAGTTAATAATTTGTTTCTATACTAAAAAAATTGTGGCTTTGGAAATATTATAAAAATACAAACGATATGAGAAAGTTGTAAATTTCGATGCATAAATTGTTTGAAGAGACAAACAGTCATTTGCATAAATTAAAGCGATAAAGTTACGGCGACACTTCACTTTAGACAAACTTTGTTGCTACTTCTGTAAATATTTGGCAGGCAAATATGTGCAAAAACACATGTAATGACAACAAAGCATTGCAACTTTGACATGTGCGGCACACGCGTGTCAACAACAAACGCAAGTCAGCTTTATACTTCTTATTAAAATTAATACTTATGCGACTGTTAGACAAACAGTTAAAGGTCCCAGCGAGAGAGCATCATTGCAATGGCAAATAAACGGCAACGCGTTAGAGGTGTTAGAATTGGCAGTGTGCTTTGGCAACAAAATCAAACTACCAAGTTCAAACTTCAGCAGCAAAAAATTGTGAAATCTTTTACGTGGTTTTTTGTTGTTATTTGTCTTTGTCATTTCGCGTGTAAATAAGAATAAAACACTTGTGACTTTGGCATTTGGCAAATGCATAAGGCGAACTATTTGCGCATGAAATTCACATAACAGCGCATTTGTTTGACAATTATTAACAATTACACAATTACACAATCTTTGCAACTTTACAGACCGCATCCGGCTGCTGGTGGTATTACTTCTCAAAGTTCACAGAGTTCTTCGATACGTTCTTCTTTGTGATGCGCAAGCGTTACGATCAGGTCTCGACGCTGCATGTCATACATCACGGCATCATGCCCGTTTCGGTCTGGTGGGGCGTTAAATTCACGCCCGGCGGCCATTCGACGTTCTTTGGCTTTCTGAATACGTTCGTGCACATTATCATGTATACGTATTACATGCTCGCCGCGATGGGTCCCAAGGTGCAACGTTATCTCTGGTGGAAGAAGTATCTCACCGTGCTGCAAATGATACAGTTCGTGTTGGTGATGGTGCACTCCTTCCAGCTGTTCTTCAAGAACGATTGCAACTATCCGATTGGCTTTGCTTACTTCATTGGCGCGCACGCCGTCATGTTCTACTTCTTGTTCTCGAACTTCTACAAGCAAGCCTATCTGCGGCGCGATGCCAAGGTGAGTAGTCAATATCGCTTCATTTGCATTGGCATTGTTATTTTGATTTTAATTAATCCAACAATACTACATTTACAGAAGGCGGCTGTCAAGGCTAATGGTCATGCCAATGGCTCATTGAAGACGCTCAAGAATGGCTATGCGAATGGCGAAATCAATGGCAACCTGAAGCTTCAGGATACGGTTTCAAAGATACATGACTTTGCGTCGGCCGCCACGACGCGACAGAGAGTTTTTGTTACTGCTGGCAATAAATAAATTAATTAATGCTCTAGAATTTAAGCTTAAGGCGTCCCTCCCTCCCTACCTCCCTCCCCCCACACACACACTTAGTTGTAAGCTAAACTAAACATATCTATTCATAAAATCCATCCATTCTTCGCGGTGTTCGCGCATCAAATTGAGGGTTTAAACTTATGGCGGTAATGTTCGGTAATTCGGAACGCTCTGAGGTCTTCTTCTTTGCTGGCTGAATTGTGCAAGAGTTTTCATTTGCCCCGCTACGCGTATACGAAACAAATGAGAATTGTGCATGTGCTGCGCTGCGCTGCTGATGTTTGTTTGCCTTCACCGCGTATCTAAGGTTAATTGTCTTATATTGTATTTTAAATCATGCAATCTTAGGTTGTAATTATTTTAAAGAAGCGATGAGGATTTTAGTCTATGTTGTATGTATATTATTTACAATTGACGTGTGAGAAATTCTTGTAAATTTATTACGCAATATATATTTTGTTATTTCGTTGGATTTGTCAAAATATATTTTTTATGAAAATTAAAAAAAATGTTTTTATTACTTTCTTGAGATATTTAAGTTGAATTTCTTATTGATTTTTACAAAGGAGAATAAATGAATAAATATTATTAAATATAATATTAAATAAATGCTGTTTTTATGCAATAAGCATTTTTTGTACTCCAGTTGTTCATGAATTTTGTGCTGTCATGCGTTGCAGTTTTGTTTTTGGGTCAGAAATACAGAATTATGCGCATTGAATGAGTGCTGTGACCGTAAAACTGTGCAACGGGTATAAAACTGTCTCATTTTTGTGACAGAGCGTTGCCAGATGTTATTTTGCTGAAATATCCACTTCCTTTTACTAGCTTACGCAACAGAAAGCTGTTAGCTACAAAACAAAAAAGAAGTCAACACATAATTTTGTTGAAGACATGACCAACTTTCTCAAAGCACATGTCCATTATTTAGTGGCTGCTAGTTTTAGAGTCATTGCGTTTATTGCAAAAAGCCAACATTTCATGCCATTGAACTCATGACCAGAATTGCAGAGTGTATATAAAACTGTAAGCAATTTATAATTCGAATTTGGTTGGCTTTTGTTTGTTGTTTCGAAAGTGACAAACTCAAACGAATTAATACGCGAAATTGTGGAAATTAGTTTTCCTTTAGTTACATTCATTAATTGTTCAGTTTTCTATTTTAAATTTGAATTTAAAATATATTTTCTTTCTATGCTTTTTGCAGTGTTTAGTTGCATTGAAAACAAGCGTTTGTAACACTTAACTGTCAAAAGACAGACGAAAATAATACGCAACGTAACTGTCGCATGTGTCTATGAAAATGCATGCACACTTTGGAGAAATGAAATTCAAATTAATTCTGAGACTTGCATCATTGGGAAAGAGCTTAACCTTTTCGATATTTGTCTTGATTCGTAACGCTTTTGTGTCGCTTTATTGACCAACTTCTTTTGCTCCTGTCCGCTCACATTTAACGAATCGTTTAAATTCCAATAATCCACGAAATGTCACTCAACCAAACTCGCATTATTATGTAAATTGTCACTTATTGAATGAAAAATCACGTTTGGTGGCATCGGTTAAAAACGCTTTTCGCTACGCGTTCGCCATTGAAGCTGCGGCAATAAACGTGCTCCGTTGCTGGATGCCGTTTCAGCTTTCAGGTTATTTATTAATTCGGTTTTTTTTTTGTGTCGTTTCAGCTTTTATTTTGTTGATTTAAAAATCAAGTCGATAACTGCAACTTAAAGTGTTCAAATTAATTTAAACGGATTAAATCTTTAAGCGCACAAAAGAAGATGCCAACAAACGAGCAACGCAAGCGATGACGATAACAAGGCAACAACAACAACAGCAACAACAACAACAAAAGAAATATGCATAATAAATGAATATGAAAGAGCAAAAAGATGGTGCAGCAAAGCATGCAAAGAGCGTAAGAAATGTTCGTCATTAGCACATTTGGTGTGCGGCATAAATCGCACATCGATCATGGCGTTGCGATTTGTGTTGCCGTTGTTGTTGTTGTTGTTGTTGCAGCGATGCAGACATGCATTCAGACGGACGGTCGGTCGGTTGGTTGGTTGCTGACACAGACATTTGATGAACGATTGAACGTTTTGCCTCTTTGGCTTTGATAACTTTGTTCGACGTCGATTTGCATACAAACGCACATGTTGAGATAAATTGTCTATTTTGCGGTTTGAGAAATTGCACAAAATTAAAAACAAATTACATTTTAAATGCACACACATAAAAAAACGGTTAGTAATTTGCAAAAGAAGCAAATAAGAAGAAGCAAATTTGCTTAAAATGCTAATTTAGCGAAAGCAGCAAAATTATGTTTTATTGCTTTATTAACAACGATTTGATTATAAAATTTTAATTGCCAATTAAAAATTACGCACTCAACGCCCATAATTCTTGGCAACAACAACAACAACAACAACAACAGCAACGATTTTATCAACGATCGCTGCTAATGATGCACTTTAATGAGTCGAGTCGAGTCGACTTTAACCAACTTTGCTGCCCCCTCACTTGTCTTGCAACGCCACTGGCAGCGTCCTGCTCATCCTCAGCGTCAGCGTCAGCTCATTGGCCTTATCAAATAATGCCATCAATCAGTCTCAGTCGCCGTCGCAGTTTCTGTCTCAGCTTCAGCTTCAGTTTGCCGCACTTGTCTTCTTTTGCCGCTTTGCATTTGCATATAAATTGCTGCTAATGTCGCTTTATCAAGGTGACTGCATCGACTTGTTGTTGCTGTTGTTGTTGTTGCTCTTTTGACTTTGCGTTTGCACTCATTTCATATAATATTTTCCCAGGCGCTTCATTTACGCAACGCTTCTTGATGACTTTGCATAATTTAAGCAGTCTTCTTCTTATGTTTCGTGCACTCTTTGCAACTAACATGGCTAACATGTGTTAATGTGCTCTACAACAACAACAATAGCAACAACAGCAACATGCTTGATGAGTTAATTTCAGCTGTTCTTGCTGCTCATAACTCCTTTGCATAATTCATACTTCTTGCGAACATTTTCCAAGCGTTGCCAATCAATATTTTTGTGAATTGCATATTTCGGCCATTTGTCAAAAATCCGCCATTTAGCAACAAACCATATGTAAATTGAGTTGTTAGCCCTTTGCCTCGTCGACGACGTTTCGTTACACGCAATTTTCGCTTTTGTTGCTTTCGAAGGCAGCAAACATATCGTTTAGCCGTTTAACTGTTAAGTTTGTCGCTTAAGTCTTTTGTTTTTCTGAGCATTTTAAGCGCAACTTTTATTAATTGCACGCATTTAGGCGCATTTACAACAACACAAAGGGCGCAACACAAAACAATAACAACAATAAAGCGACAAAAATCGAAAAAATTCCTATTGAACAAAACAACGAACAATGAAAAGTTTATAATTTAAAGATTTCTTTAAAATAAATAAAACATAAAATTGTAAATTACGAAACGCGTTTTTCTTCTTAAGCCCTTTTATTGTATATTTGTTGTTGTTGCTGTTGTTGTTGCTTTGTGGCGTTTGAAATGAACGTAAAGTTTTAATTAATCGCTTGAATTTAACAAATTCCTAATGAGTCTTTAATTAATCGATAACCTTAAGAATGAATTTGTTAGAAGATTTTCAAAAGATATTTGATTTTTGGTTTTGTTTTAGAAATGTCTTTGTTGTTGTTGTTGTTGCTGATGACGCACGTTCCTTGTTGCTGTTGAGCTAAGCTTGTGAAAGACTCCTCCCCTGAGGCGTTATAAACGAGATTAGCGCTTTTAATACTTTTTAATTGGCTTCGTGTTTTTGTTATTGTTGTTGTTGTTTTTGTTGTTGTTTGCTCTAAGCATAATTTTCACTATTTTGTTGCTGTTGTTGTTGTTGCTTGTTGTCTGCTTTGTTTATACAAATTGTATCTTAATTTATGCTACAGTTTCATTTAACATGTGTCGACCCAAAACAGCACGAGCTTCATTAGCTCTTGTTGTTGTTGTTGTTTGTTTTGCCTTTTAGCTTTTAACTTAAATGAATATGCGTTCGAAGCGGGCGGAGTTTTGGCGCATCATTTATTTTCAACACAACAACAACAACAAACAACAACAACAAAGTTAAGTCGACTAATAAAAATAAATGGCACAATAAAATATTAGAATTTATTAGTATAAATATTTGTAAGCATTTTAACACCTTTGCAGCATTTTGTAAACAAAACAGCGGCAGGCAAGGAAGGGCACGAGAGAGAGAGAGGGAGAGGGCGATACCAAATGCATTTAACAAATAACGTTTAAAATGCTTTGTCTTTATGGCGCACACCCACGGGGCGTATACTTTATAAATCGAAAACCATAATTCAACTCAATGGCAAACGCAACGCAACGAAACTAAGACAAAATCAAAGTCAAAATGAAAATCAAAGCTAACATGTGCTTTCGAATTGACTTACTGAGCCAAAAGAAGAAGAAGAGTTGGGTAAAATAGAACACAAGAAGGTGAAACTCAAATTGTGCGCCATTTATGCCCATTTTGTGTTTGGCTTTTATATGTTTTTGTTGTTGTTGTTGCCAATTGCTTTTGCCATTTACTTTACTTTATTTATTTATGCTTTAAACCACATCATTAAAAATGAAGATATCTTCTTCAAACTTACTTGAAAAGTGTGCCAAACCGTTTTCTGAATTATTAAACTATTAATTGACGCTTTTTATCGCCAATAAATATGATTTTAGATTGAAGAAATCTGCCACGAAATAAAGTTTCATAAAGTTGCTTCAAAGTTGTCTCGTTGTCTCGATAAGACTCGAGTCGTCTCATTCGAATTCTCCCAACAAAACTCTAAACGGTTCAACTACTTAAAGACGGTTTGAAAATGTCCACCTAAACGGTCTTTTCACTCTAAATTAATATAAGAATACTTTCCTATATGATAATTGAGCAACTTCTGTAACTAATTTAGTTTCTTAAGCATTCAAGGCCAATATTAAATATCATTTTAAAAATTCTTTCCCTATTCTTTAAACAAATAAGTTTTTAATAAAAGTAACTCAACCAAAGACCGAATTGTCAAATTTGCTGACCCTTCTATTGAACGCCACTGCAATTCATTCATGTTTATATATTCTCAACTCAACTCAACTGAACTGAACTCCATTGAAGAGTTTTGCCATAAAAAAGCAAAGCAAACAAAATCGTTTTAATCATTCAATAAGCACTTCTTCAACACTTCTGTATGAAGAACGCAAGCAACCAACACATGTATCTGAAACGGACATGAGCATAAATTTCAAATAAATGCGCTCAAATGTCCTGAAAAAAAAAGAAGAACTCACAACAAATAAAATAAAATTGAATCACAAATGAAAAGAGTGCAATGTGATTGAGCCAGAGACCTTTGCTGTTGCTGTTGTTGTTGTTGACGAAGCCAAAAGCAGAAAGTATAAATTTTATGGATTTTGCGGTTTGAGAATCGCGTTTGCCATTTTGCCATTTTGCCACTTTAACATTATTGTTATTATGATAAGCGAGCAACATGGCAGCGCGTTGTTCGCATTCGGTGCGCCTGCAGAGCGCGAACACGCTGACCAGCGCAGCTCCGACGAGAGGAGGAGGAGAGGGCAGCGCCGTGAGTATGACTGAACTTCAACTCAATTTCAACTTCACCTTAGCGCAGTTCAGTTCAGTTCGGTTCGGCCGTTTGGCTTGTTGTTGCTCAGAGGCGTGGCATGCTACATTGGCGTGGGGCGTGGGGTGAGGTTGTGGCCGCCTGCTTGTGCATTTGTTGGTCAACGTTAGTCGAAGTTCTTGTTTGCTGATCAGTGATTTTGAGTGCGCCCTAACCCTTTCCCCTTGGCACACTTAGTCATGCATTGCGCTTGTTTGTTCGAGTCGGTTTGTCTGTCTCTGTGTGTGTCTGTGTGTGTGTGTCTGAACTGCATTTAAAAGCGCTTTCTGGGGGCCAAAGTGTGAATATAATTTAATGTGAGCAATTTTCAATATCTCAAGCTGAAAGATTATTTATTATCCTTGATTGGTTTTCAAGTGATCATAAAATAAGTGATCGTTTTGTTTCGTTTATGTTCGCATCGCTTTGCACATGACTCTTGCTGCTTGTTCAGTCTTCTTCTTCTTCTTCTGCGACTGCGCGTTGCATATGTGTGCTTGCTGCATGTTTGCTTTAAGGAAGTGAGGTTGTGACCTGCTCCGTTGTTCTTGTTGCTGCTCTTGTTGTTGTTGCATTTGAGGCGTGCTAAAATTTATTTGTACTTGAAGTGTTTGTAGATTTTGGCTGCATGATAACTTGAGCGCTCTTTGGCAATTGTTCGCTGATCTGCAAAGGCGATAACTTCGTCTCATGCTGTGTAATTGACATTGATAATCACCTGACATTTCAGCCGAGCGGCGCAACATGAATTTTAAGTAAGAACAATCGAGCGAGCGACTCAGAAAAATATATAAAAATCAAAAGCTCTCAACAAAATAATACCGTAAATTATGAAATTAATTTACATAATGCAACATACAACATGCATGTGCGTGCGTGTGTGCGTGTGTGTGTGTGTCTGCCACTGTCATTGTCGCAGGCATTGAAGAAGACATTTTGTATATGTGACAGTTGCGACATGAACGAGACAAAGTGGCATATTTAATAGCCTCTGGAATGTGGCATAAATTATACACACACATGCAAGTGTCTGTGTGTGTGTGTGCCTGTGCGTGTAAGTGTGTCAGTGTGTGTGCGTGTGTGTGCGACTGAGGCTGAGGCTGGCCAACGTGTGGTTTATCAGTTGTGAAATGAGTTGTTGAGCACTTGAAAAAAATGGGCGTGTTCGGGCAAATATTTATTAAGTTTGGCATAGTTTGTGTGCTCTTTGTTGCAACTTCTACTGCCTGCTGTTGTTGTTGTTGTTGTTGGTTTTGCTAATTTTGCTTACTTTTTGCTTAATTTCACAAAACTTCTTCAAAGCGTTTAATTTTGTTTGTAGATTTTTTTCATTTATTTGCTTTGTAGATTTTTAAACGGTGAAATCAGCTTAATTTGCTGCATGTGTGTGAGTGTGTATGTGTGTGTGTGCTTTGTTGAAATTGCTTAAATGAACATTATTAAGAGATTTTTATCGCCGCGTGATTTATTCATTAAGAAAGTATTTATTAGCGCGAAACAAGCCAAGCGTACTCATGTGTGTGCGCATGTGTGCATGTGTGTGTGTGTGTGTGTGTGTGTGTGCTTGGCCTGCAGCGTAAAAACTTCTTGTTGCTGCTGCTGCTTTTGCTTTGTGGGCTCTTCATCATTTATAAGGCATTAAAATGCAAAGTCGTGTTTGTTCCTGGAAAACTTTGCTTGCCAACGATTGACGCAATGAGTGAGTGAGAGGGCGTGTGTGCAAGAGTGAGCGAGCAAGACATTTGACTGTTGTGCTTAATGCATTTTCATACTCACACACACACACACACATGTGTATTTAGTTTGCCTTCGCTTATTAATAATTTTGCTGCTATTAAATGCTCATTGTTGTTGTTGTTGTTGTTGTGTTTGTAATTTAGGCATTTGTATGTTTTGCATGCATGCGTGTCCGTTTTTAATCACTTAATTAGGCATATTTTAATTGACTTTGACTTTCACAAGAACTTCAATTCAAACGCTTCTTTGGCACGCCTTAGCATTATGGCTGTTGTTGTTGTTGTTGCTTTGTTGTAATTGCGCAAAAATGTCGTAAGGCGTGCTGGTGTGTCTTATGTCTTATGCCTCATGTCTCATGGCAGTCAATGCGTAAATATGCATTAAGCAGACAAGTTCGTGTCTTAAGTCTTTTGTTTTTGCGTGGCTGTCAAAGAAGGTCGTGCAAAATAATTATTATTATTTTTTTTTTATCTTTTTATTATGTTTTTTTTATTTGGTAGCATTTTTATTTTATTGTTTGAAAGTCTTAAATATTTTTTTTTCCTCGAAACACTTTGGAAAACGCCATTTTTGAAGATCTCTCATGCCTGCCAACTTTTCTCAAAACGATATTTCCAAACACTTTTTTGTATCACAATTTGCGCGTTTCGAACATAACACTTAACAATCATTATTAAGCAGACATAAAAATAATTGATTTGGTCATTTCTAGTCGCAGCAACAACAACAACAACAACGGCAACAGCAACAACAACGACAATGTTGGCCTACGCATATAACATAAATACTTGTTAGTCAAAGCATCGAATTAAAATTTATATTCGTGCACATTTCACAGACAACAACAACGACAACAACAATAGCAACAACAACAACAACGATAATAACAAGTTCGCCATTTGCCACCAAGAAGCGGCAATTGAATGTTGCACAGCCCGCCGCGCATGCTTGTTCACCGCCGTTTGCCTAATCACCTTTGTTGCACGTATGTTGTTGTTGTACAAGCCGAGGCACACTTGTCGCCTGCCACGTCTCCCATGCCAAGTGAGAGACATGCGTCTGCTTTGCATTTTGCGCGCGTTCTCAGTTAGCGCGTGGTTAGAAGCTTCTCGCGCGTCATAAGGAAGCGTCCAAATGATTCATAATTTATGCCTCTTGCTTGTCTCACTGTCTGTCTGGCTGTCCAACTGTCTGTCTGTCGGTTGCTATCATTGCGTTTGCATTAATGCTCTTATGCATTTCGGTTGTCTTATTGGCCAAAGTGAAGTGAAGTTGGCTTGTGCCTAACGGCGTTGCAGCAACTCTGCCGAGGTGTGTCATCCTCGTCAACGCTGAAATTACTGTTTGTTGTTAATTTAAAAAAATTACTTACAAATTACATGCGTCACCTGCCGCCGCTTCTGTGCGCCGCTTCCACGAGTGTTCTTCATTTGCGTCCTAACAAAAAATGTGACTTTGCTGAAATTGTTTGCCGTTCGTTATGCAAATGAGCTATGCTTTTTTTTAATTGAATTTCTAAGCGTTGACTGCACTTGAGCTTGAGCTTCGGCAAAGCAAACATTAAATGCTTAATTTCTCAACTTCAACTTCAGCAAAATTTAATGCAGCAATCATGTTTCAGCATTAAATCGTCTTATGTTAATGCGGCAAAGGCAATGAGAGTTCATGCATAAAATATGCCATGCATGTCGTTAACATTTTAGCCATACTTTAGTGCTTTTTAAATGCACATGAACATACAAAAACAGCAACAACAACAACAGCAACAACAGCAACAACAACAGCATTGAAACTGTCGTGCACGCACTTTTGTTATTTTCGCACACGCCCACATTAATTACACAATAATTTAATGCAAATTCTGCTATAACCAACATTATCATCATCGTCATCATCATTGTGTTGCTGATCATCAGCATTGGCGGCATTGTTTCTTCTCGCCGTGCTTCGTTTCACAGCGCAACGTTGCACGTTCACAGCTCATTTTGCCTTTAATGTGGCTTGGTCATTTAGCAAGAACATGCCATAAATTTTTTCGGCATTAATTTATGCTATAATAAAAACACATATAGACAACACACACACACACACAGACACACAGAGGCAATGTGTGTAATTTAAATGTCAGTGCTGAGCTCATCAAATATGCGATTTTCTCGTGTCTTAGCAAATTTATTGCATTAATAATATGAATTACACAATTTTTAATGAAATTTTATGCGCAAGTAGCGGCATAGCTAATTAAACTTACATGTGCGCTATGTGTGTGTGTGTGTGTGTGTTTACTTCATTAACTCAGCCAACAAACAATAATAATTAATAATTTTACAGAAGCAGCAGAAGTTTTTTGCTTAAGTCTTTTGTTTCAGCGGCTTCGACAAATCAAATGACACACATTTTATAGGCATTTTGTCGCTTTTGTTGTTGTTTATTGTTTGCTGGGTGTATGTGTGTGCGTGTGTGTGTGTGTTTTGCGCGCGTTAGTTTTAAAATGCGAAACCAACAACGCTCGTAAAATGTTCATGTTTAGTTGCGTTTCATATGAGACGACAATTTAAAAAGTCAATTTGCGCATAATGCCTCAAACGTGAGCAAAAACTTAACGAAACACGAAGCCACATGTGCACTGCCTATCAGATTTGTTGTTGTTGCTATTTTGCTTTTGTATTTTATGCAAATTTTTCGGCCGCAAGAGAACTTTCGTTCGGTTGGCTCGTTACGGCCAAGAGTTGACAGCCAACAGCCAACAAGGACACTCGGCGACGCTTTGTTTCGTGTGTGTCACTGACAGTACGCAGACGACAAAAGTTGAACACAAATTGAGCATAAATTTGATTACATTTATTAAAGTGGCGACGAGCAAAAGTCAAATTGAAATTAAGCTTCGTGCAGAAAGTGTTGACCGCAACAACACAAGACAAGACAAGCCAGACAAATAAACAAGCGGCCAAACCGACAACAGCTGTCGAAGATGCTGTTCAAGTCAATCGAAGTCAAGCTTAAAAAAAACCGTACGGAAATTGGTTCGAATGCGTTTCACAGCTGTTGGAAAGCTGCTTGAGTGCCGAAAAATTGGCATTAAAACAAATTAATGCGGTTTAAATCTCATTGCTTGGTCAGCGAATCTGATTGCGGCGCAGCGGCAACAACACTTGCAACAAGGCTGCCAATTTGCGGCCGCATCCTCTCACTTACAGCTTGTTAACCCAAATACGCATTTATGCAGTTGAGTCCGTCTGTCTCCTCTCCGTCGATTAATTGTGTGCGGTGGCGATAATTTGTTGCGCTCAACTCTGTTGCCAATTAAAATGAAACCGAAAGCGGCAAAAATAAACAGCTCAAGCATAAGAAGAAGCAGAAGCAGCAGAAGTTATGTAAGTAAGTAGGGTGAGAATATTTATGACGCTGATTTTTTTTTACGCTTACCGCAGCAACTTTGTTTTTTACGACGACGATTAACTAAACTATTCTCAGCCCTCGCACGCATCAAACATGGTTGCTCAAATGCGCTGCGCCTTCTAACGCACAGCGCCGCTCACTAAATGATCCCAGGGGCAATATTTGGCACAAGTGCTAGAGCTTTGTCAGCGGCATTTAATTCCCGGCCATTTCGTTTGCCGACGACGTGTGCGACATTTATTTAACAAGTGGAACGTGCCGCGCAGCTCGAGTCCTAGTCCTCGGCAGAGTCGATGAGGCGACGCCATTTGTGGGTGGGCGCTCATGATTGAGTGGGCGTTTGTTGATGATTTGTGTCGCTTCGGCTTTGTTGGGCGCGTGTCTTTGTCGCCTCAACTTAAATCGCTGGCAACATGTACGCCTCATTATCGCCGGTGGTGAGGCAGCAGGTGGCCAAACGATTGGGGTTGCAAATGCAAATGAAAATGAAAATGAAAGTTTTATGTGTTTTCTTATCTGCAAATGAACTTTCGCCAATTGAGAGCAAATTTTTTGGCAAATAAATTATGTAAGCCTTCTTGTTAATTGCTTGAGGAAGCAGAAGATGTAAAGTGATGTGCTTTTATTCCAAAATAATACAATTGACTCGGATATCTAACTGAGTCATGCGGAGTGGCATTAATTCTCATATGAAAAGTCTTGCAAGAATATAAGAACTTTCTTATAAAGTTGATAGACACACAGCAGAAGACTTCTCCGCTCAAGGTCGAAAATAGGGAAAGGAGCTTTGATACTTCCAATACTTGAGCTCGGTGGAATTTATTTAAAAAGTCGAAATCGGCCGCCCTTTGTGAAAAGCCATCTCCTTGTCTTGGCCTATATAAAATATGTGTTCTTGATCAAGACGATGAGTCGATATTATAAGGTCATGTCCTTCTGTCTGACTGTTTGTTTCATATTTCAGACCTCTTTGAAATGCTTGCGACAAAATTGAGCTTCATTGGTTCATACTCCCTGCTCATGGACACATGGACTAGTTGGACGTCTGGCTGGTGTGATTCTGAAGATGTGAAGAGTGAAGATCTGACTATTATCACATATAGCTTATATAGCCTTCGGTCAGACCTTTTATGGTTTCTTACAATTACGTGCTTTGATAATATAAATGAATTGCTTAGTCTTATAAGAAATGAACAGAAAGGGAAAGCATTCCCCATTAGAAATTTCTTACTTAAACGTGCATGAGTAAATAATTTTTGGTAAGGCCGGAAAAACCTTCTTTTTTTGTTTAAATATACTTTAATGTTGGTTGGTTTGTTATAGAAGATTTATTTCTGTTATAGAAGTCTTTGCTTCTTTAATGTAACTTTTTTTCATACCATTAAAACCATCAAAGCTCCACTTATCTCATTGTTTTGCATTTCTTGTCTTCTTTCTGTATTGAAAACAAAGAAATTCAGAATTCTACTTTGGCTTCTTATTGCATATTTTTGCATTTGTTTGCTTTGAATAAAATATTACATTGCTTATAGTTCGCTGAGTTCTTCATGCACTTGCGCCTAATTATCGTACATTGTATAAGAAGAACAAACAAAAACAACGATGCGTTGAACACGCGACCAAAGCGCATTAATATGCGGCATGCCACCGAATTGTTGTAATTTACAGCGAAGCAGAAATGTGAAAAAGCAAAGAAAAACTGAATTCCAGTGTTGACATTAGCCACGGCAGCGACCGGCCTCGGCTGTGGCGACGGCGGCGGCCTCTAGCGGCAGCGCTGCGCACACATCATGTGCAACATGCGGCCGAGGCAGTAAAATGTCAAATTAATGTTGCACGAACATGTCAACATTGGTCAAAGTGCTGACAGCTTTGTTTTTTATGCCCGCTGCCCTTCTTTGCCCCTCGCTGCCATGCTCATAGAGAGAAACACATGTGCGTTGACACATTCCTGCAGGTGACGCAATTTCCTTGTAATTTGTTTGTACTTGCTTGGCATACGAAAGCGGTTATTGAAGCTAGGACGCAAATGATTTTCAAATGATTTATTAATTATTTAACACACACACACACACACACACACATGGACGGACATTACTCGATTGCGGCGTTGGCTTGAAGCGGCATTCGAATTCAACGGAAATGAAATAAAATTTGCAAATCAAACAACCAAAATGCAAAATTGTAAGCAACAAGAGTACAAGTGAAGTGTGCTGCGGCAAGTTGCATGCCACAAATGCCAATTGACCAACAGCTAATTGGCAAGAAGAAAACCAAAGCCAAAGCCAAGCGGGCATGTTATCGCTTCAATCGTTTGTCTGCCTCTTCCTCTGCCTCTTCCTCTGCGGCGTCATCGTGTGGCAAGTGCATGCATGCTACATACATGGCATAAGCGTATATATTTCAAATGCGCTTCTGCAATAAAAGCGTTACAAGAGCGTTCTAATTAAAATTCCCTTGCGTCGCTGCCCAAAGCATCAATCAAAATTCGAGCAGTTCATAATTAGTTGAGCGCGTTAAAGTTGCCAAATCAACCCGCAAAACTACCCTTTGCCTGTGTCCCATGTCCTTGCTGAAGCATCGTGTGTGCAATCCCCGTTTGCCATGTGCGCCTTTATTATCACTTGATTAAGTCGCCTGCGTTGATTGTCCTTTATGTTCTTCTTCTGGCTTACACAACTTCTGACGCACACTCAATCATTGCGTAATGATGTCCGTCCGCTTGTAGTTGCACACGCATACATGTGTTCATGATTAGCACATTTGTTATAATTTTTCGTCGTTTTCGTTTCTTTGCACTTCAATCAAAATGTCATAAAAATGTTTCCGCTTCATTGGTTTTGCTTGGTTTTGTTTGCGCTCCTTGACATTATCATAAACTTTTGAAATGGCAAAAGGCAAATAAATAAATGAATTTTTAAGCATTTGTCATGTGACAAAGTCAATTTTATAGTTTATGTTTTTTGTTGCCAATTTCATTAATAAACAATATGTTAATTTTATTTATTACATGAACATAATTCAATATGCAAAATATTTTACCCTTTTATTGGTTTCTGTTGTTCTTGTTGCTGTTGTTGGCACACTGGGTGGCATTTTCATTTCAATTATTTATGACTTTTTTCAAGTCGTTGACTTTGAAAACAAGTCAATTAATTTGCCAAATTGAAAAGCAGCAAAAACAACAACAACAACAACAGCAACAAATTCAACTATTTTCCAAAACAAATCCAATAAACAAACTCAGCTAATTTTGGCTTGTGTTTATTACAATCGAAAATGGCAAATTAACATAAAAGTTTGCAACATAAAATTTTTGTTAAATTGTTCATGCCATGATTAGAGGCAAGTTCCAATAACTTTGTTTTTGTTTATGTCTTTTGTGACTAAATTGATTAATGAAGTTAGTTATTGTTTTCTATTCGTTTTCGTTTCGTTTGAGAATTTTTATGAGTTAATAACATTTTTGTTTTTTTTTATTTTAATATTATATAAATCAATGTTAACAATCTATTTGAAGTAAGTGAAAGTTGTTTTTGTTTAATGTTATTTTAGTTTTGTTTTGTTTTTTATTTAATTTATTTGTTTGGGCGCTCAATTTGCAAATTGAAGCTGAACTCAATGAAAGCGAAAGTAACAATACAGGGTGTGCCAATTGTGGTGCCAACTTTTGGTTGAATTGTACCAAGCATTAAAAGGAAAGAAGCACTAAAAGGATATTTGTAGACATGGCAAGGAATGTCTTTATGAAAGCGCGTTTTATAATAATAATAAAATGTAGTTTAATAAAATGAGCATAAATTTTAAAATCTCCTTAAAAACACCTTTTAGATGAGACACTTTTTCAATCGAATCGTTGAGCAAAAATGTTTATTGAATGAAAATCATGCCAAATTTGCGATATTGCCGATTTTTCAACTGCTTACCAACATTACTTGCCAACATTTTTGAAATGTCATGACAAAACTCGTGGAAGAAATGATAAGATTTTTTTCAACTATAATTTATAAGTTTTTTTCGTTGCAAGGATAAGACTTTTTGAACATGCCGCAACTGTTTGAGGCAGTTGAATATCCAATCCTCCATCTTTTATCCTTTTCCCATAAAGTCTCAGATTTATTCTAGAGCCAAAACCGACCTCATGTAAGCATGCTTAAACCCTTTGTTATTGATACTCTCTGGAGAGTTGTTCACAAGCCGACTGTCTTTAAGGCCAATTATAAAAGCACTCAAAACGACGTAATGTCGAAACTTTTGTCGCATGTGTGTGTCTGTGTGTGTGTGCTGTACTCACCTAAAATTCTTTTTGGGGTCAGTCACCATTACTGTTTATGAAAATTTAATGGTGGGAATTCCAATTCTAATTTCAATTTGAATTTGTATTTGAATATTCTCGCAGAGTTCTAAAACTTTAAGAGCTCATGAGGCATGATAATGGCACATTTGAATTGTTATGCCAATAAAAAGTGTGTAGTAAAGGCTTACGTATCTGCATAGACGATTCACACATGCGGCTTATGAGCAATCAAGTCGTTAAAGACGAAATAAAGTTAAAGCGCCAACGGCACATAAAAAAATTTTATGTAGAAAGTCGAACGGACGAACAAAAACAAAAATAAATATTTGATATTAACGACTTTCTTAACAAATTAATTTCGTTTGATTGCCGCAACAATTTCTTTCTTGCCGCGATTGCACAACGCACACAAGTGGCCTTTTAGCATATCACAAAACCGCGCTTAATAAATCGAATATTTGTTTGGCCTTTTTTTTGGTTTTTTTGGTTTTTGTTTTTTATTTCAATGTGGCTTGTGATGAAGGCCACGCCTGGCCAAACCAAACCAAACCAAACCAAACCAAAGAAAGGCACAAAGATTTCTTAGCTAAAATTTTAACGTCAACTCTAATTAATTGATTCCCGCCATATAAATTGTGAAAGCAAACGCCTTTCAATGAAGGCGATTTGTCTGTCTGTCTTTCTCTACTCGATTTTTTTAAATATACAACGATGTCTCTATTTAAGTTTTTTGAGCCTTTTCTATGCTTTGTTTGTGTGTATTTGTGTGTGTGTGTGTTTATTGTATTTGTGCATACGCCTTTTGTTAATAGAGTTTTTAAAAAGCCATAAAATTGCTTTATAAGTTCATGAAATTAATATGCAAACCATTATTGGGCATGATTATAAAATATTGTTTGGCATCTCACACACACACACACACATGCACACACGCACACGGAGTGGCATGAATAGCGTTGAGCGGCGACCAAATCGTATAATATCGACATAATCATAAAAATAGAAAATATTATTACAAAAAGCGATCTTTGATTTGGTTTAACACTTGTTCGCCGCTGTGCCACAAAGCACCCCATGGCGCACATTAACAAAATTCTAAACAAAGCGTTCGCGCGTAACACTTTTTCACCATTCAACGAAGGCGTTGTTTTTGTTGGTGCGTTCCTCAGCGCTGCGTCGCTGTCTCTTCGACTCTTCGAACATTTCAATTTGTTGTACGCGACTGTGAGCCGCCGCCGACTGTTTCGGTAGTGTCCTCATAAAGATATTTATAACCTTTTGGATATCAAATTGCGCGCATTTATCACTTAATGCAATGCTCAGACCAGCCAGTCAGGCAGGCAAGTCACTGCTCCAAGCCTCAAAGTGTCGCCTTATAAATTAAAGACTCGTTAGATGCATAAACTCTTGCCTTAGTATCCTTTTACCCCGTCTCTTCGTGTGTGTGTGCGTGTGTGTGTGTGTGTGTGTGTGTGTGCTGATAAAGCGGTTTCCAGTTTCTTTGCATTCGTACATTTATTTATTATCAACTTTGGCCGTTCGTTTGTGTCATGTTTTCTTCGACTTTGTTGAGATACGTTTTGGTCTTGAGATCGCTCATCCATCTTGTTACTTGTTACTTGTTCCTGAATGCGTTTCATTATAATTGTCTCGTAACTAATTGTGCGCTAACAATGCTGACACTTCGGCAGCTTTGACATCGTTTGTGTTGCGTATCGTTTTGGGCGCAAAATGAAGTGATAATACTTAATGGATTTATGTGCGCTTATCAGCATGTTTTGTTCCCGCTAAATAACAATTTCAAAGTATTTATTTTAAGATTTATTGCCTTTTTTTCTTGGCTTAAGATATGTCATGCCAACAGAGTCAAGGAACATGATTTTTTAGTGAGAAAACATGGGAAATTTAGAACAAGTCAATGTTCCTGCTAATTGGTCTCTTGCATAGATCATTTTTAATTATTATTATGATGGTATTATATTGGTATTATATTATAATAGATATCTGTGCCGCTTGCGTGTGCAAATGTATCTTTAACTGCACACTTTCAGCTTCATTTCGCTCTCGACAACCTTCCGCTTATGCCTTCTATTTCATGTTGTAAGAAGAAGGAGTTATTGTGACATTTAAGCGTTTTTAAAATCAGTCGAACAGACTTTAAAAGTCACTTTGTGCTCGAAATATCATCACTTTATGGTCATTTAGAAAACAAACAAAAACAAAAAACAGAAAAACAAACCGCAAGTCGAAAAAGAGTTGACCGTTGATCGGTCAGAATTTATAGCGTTGCGGCATCAATTAGAGCAACGCTTTGCACGATCAGCTCCAGAGCGGTGCACAGAAACAGAAAAACAATGGATTCGCACAAATTTCAAGAGGATCGTTCGTATGTACAACGATTTAAAATGATGTCGCGCATAATTCACTACAAAACCCAACGCTGATGATCATCACTGCCGTCGTCATCATCATCATCATCTGGAGAGCGCTGGTAGACAGATCGTCGCTTTAAGATCAGCGACTGTCAACGTTGATCGTTTGCGCTTTTTCGGTTTATTTAATTTGCTTTTTTTGTTGTTTCTGTTATTGTTGTTGTTGTTGTTGTTTTTGCATTGCATTGCTGCCCTCAGCGCTCAACGCTCATGGCCGTTTACAGTTAAGTTCTTTTGTCTCGGCCTGAGCGATCATAACTGCGATCGTTCGGTTCGGCAGGGCAGTGCCGGCTTCGTTGCTGAGTGCAATGTCCTTGTTCGCATCACAATTGACATGCCCGCATCACACAAATTTCGCTTTTAAATAATGTCACTCGGTTTGTGCCTCTTGTGGACTCTTTAAGTGTTCATTCTTGTGTTTCAACGCTCATCGCTGTCGTCGTCGTCGTTGACGGTTTAAGTGACATTTTCGTCGTTGGTTGGACAAACGTTGGTCAAGTCGTCGACATCATCGTCGTCGTCAGTGATGGATTAGCATCATTTTGCTGTGAGGATAATGTGTCTGCAATGATTTTCGTTGACATCTTTTGTTCGCTTCATTGTTGTTTTTTTTCCTGCTACACTTTATAGCCAAAAATAACAACAAAAACAACAGAGTAAAAAGCAAAAATCTGATCTGATCTTTCGGCAAGACTTTTCTGAGAAATAATTATGCTACTTTTGTATAAAAATAACAGCATTTTTGTACAAATTGCATAAAAATTTAAATTGCATTTGTGCTTTTTTGCTTTTTTGTTTTTGCTTTGTTTTTGTTTTGTTTTAAGTAAAATTGCTTAATAATGAAATGCCAACGGATTAAGCGCAATTTCATTGGCATTTGCGGCATGAGCAGCGGCCGCATTTTTTTGATTTGCGGCGATTGCAAACCCAGCAACACAAGCAAACATTCTCACTAAAAAAAAGGCAAAGAAATGAGCAGGAGAAATGAGAAATATTGACAACATTTTAAACCACGCATTCTCAGATACAAAAATCGAATTTATTTAACACCTTCGCCATTGCATGTTCAGCTCGTTATTGACCGAACGTCGATACGCCAAGCCAGCAACAACAAACAACGCGCTCGCACACTTTCGCACACAACAGATGGAGGAGGCTCGAAGGCCTCGCAGCGTTTTCATTAAATTCGCTTAATAGCGCAATATAATTTAAACAAGTAGTAACATAAAATAAAACTCGCTGCCTCTCAAATCGAAGTCGAAGCGAGCGTTGCCTGCGCGGTTGAAGTTCGCCTTCGTTGGTTGGCGAAGTGCTGTGCAGGCAGCCGGAGTAATAAGTTCGCTTAACGAGGGTTTAATTTATGATTTGTTATGTTTCCGGTTTGTGTTTGTGTGCTCAACTTGGTCACTGCAACAAATGCTGCCAAAAGCCGTCTTAAAATAATGAATTTCGTTGCTTGTTTCATGGACATAAAAACGAAGCTAACAAATGCGGCCGAAGTAACATTTTTGCCAAAGTATTATTTGTACAAATTGAAGAAATGTTTAACTATTTGTGCTGCATAAAGTTTCGCTAACAGTAATAACGCTTAATCCTTTCACGCTTAGGCACACACACACATGCGCAGTGAGCCAAAGCCAAAGCCAAGCAGCGTAGGTACGTCGCATTGCGTTGAAAATCGATTTGTTTTGGGTTGCGCCTGCGCCTGCGCAAACAACACAGCCCATGGATAAGCATGGATAAGAAGTTTAACTGACTCACTGGTCCCTCTGCGCGACTGCCTTAATGCCAAGCGCCCGAGCATCGATGGTCGGTCGTGCATATTGCGCTGGAGGAACGCCAACGAGAAAATATCTCGTGGAACATAAATTACGCGACTAACAAGCGCGCAAGTTAGTTGGCCAAGAGCAAGCAACGCTCAAGCCGAGTAAAATATCTCAAGCGCAGCTTAGTTCAAATTGTTAAATCAAAAGCAGCACAGAAGAGAACAGAACAGATCAATGCTGAGTCCTCATCCGAGTCAGAAGCAACATGCTCAACACGTTTAAATAAAGTTCAATTTTGAGTTTTTCCTTTGGCTGTGCCCCTCCCTTGCCAACAACTGTGGCACGAACAGCGCCGTGCAGCATGAAGTGAAGTGCAGTGCAGTGCAGTGAAGTGAAGTTAAGTAAAGCAAAGTGATTGAGACTGCGACTGCGACTGAGACTGAGATGGAGACGGAGATGAAGACAGACTGAGGCTGTGCTCGGAACGAAGTTAAAAATCAAATTAGCGAATGTGTTGAAAATTAAAAACAAATTCACGGATAAATTGCATCTGCCAGATACGCAATTATTATGAATGTAGACAGCAGCAACAACAGCAGCAGTGTATTGAGCTTGCGGATGAGTAAGGCATCAGGCAAGTGGTCGAAGCGGCAGCAGAGGCAGCAGCAGCAGCAGAAGATGATGTTGAGTTCGGTCGAAGGCGACTTGCACGCTGCTGCACTCTTGTCTACTTTTGTTTGGCTGCTGTTGCGTTCTGTATTTGCCCTCGAGGTGTTGCAATTTGACGTTTTTTACGCGCGTTTTATTCCTTGAAATTCACTGAAGTCTTTTAGCATCTTTTGTTGTTTTTGCTGGCTTCGGTTTGCTGGCTTCGTTTTTCGTGCTGATTTATACTTGGGCTCTGCTGCATTGAGGCCGTTGAGGCAGTTGGGGCAGTTGAGGCCGTTGAGGCAGTTGAGGCGTAGCCGCACGCAGTGCAAATATTTCGTTTTAAACGGTTTTTTTCTCCACTCATGTTTTTTTTTTTCTTCGTTCCTTCAGATTGGCGAAAAACATGTCGAATTAACACGCGCAATGCGTCGCAAGCGAGGGGTGTGGGGTAAGCAAAAGGACATTTAAATTTGGCGAAATTAGTCGACTTGTGTGCATGTGTGTGTGTGTGTATGTGTGTGTGCGCTTGGCAATTTGCAACGCTGAACTATAATTAGGCTACTTTGCATGATTTGCGCTTGTTTTTGCTTTTGTTGTTGTTGCTGTTGTTGTGCTCGACTTCTTTAAGCCAAAACTGGCGCCTCTTGCTGGGTCAGGCAAACAAGCTGCTTCTTCTTCTGCATCGTCTTCATCTTGGTCAGACTGGCTCAATAAATCGCGCCATGAATTATGCTGCGCCAACTGCTGCCGCTGCTGTTGAACTCTCTGTGCCACAAGTCAGCGCCAAAAGCAGAAGAAGAAGAACCACAACAACAACAAAGCCAAAAAGTACAAGCATACACTTTGGAAATGGCACTGAAACCAACATAAACGCCTCTTTTGTCTGTGTTTTTCTGGCGAATGTCCTGTTTCGTGCAGTCGGACGGACGGCCGGACAAAGTTACCTGCAGCCGGCAGAAATGTTGGCCAAAGCGCAGTCAGCTTAGAGCCAAGCAGGTTGGCAACACACACACACACACACACACACATTTTTATGAGCGCATCGTTTAACAAATGAATTTACAACCGTGAAACGCCCAAAAGTCTGGCGTTAAAATTCAAATTGTTGTTACTTATATGAATGAACGCACCAACAAACCAACGACCGAATGGGAAACGCATACATGCACATAAAATTGGCAACGAGCACAAGGCAAAAATATATATTGGCAAAAATTACTATAAAAAAGGAATAAAATGCGAAAAAAAATTCGCAAAATTCGCGAAACAAAAATAAGCAAAGCGAAGCCAAACAAAAGGCTTACAAGAAGGCGTCTGTCTGTTGTCTGTCTGTCTGTTGGCTCTGTTGGCTTGATTTAAGATGAAAAATTGCACTCTGACTTTTTGCATATTTGCGCGCATATAATTCATTCATATTGGAAATTTACGGCCGAAGCTTTGCAAAGCAATGCAAGCTGAGCTGAGCGCTTCATTCTACACGCCTCATTAGCGTTGTCATTAACCCAGTTTCGTGTAAAATTCCAACGTGCAACAAATTAACAGTTCGTATGATTTGTTGCCATGCGCCGTTAATTTGCAATTATGCAATGTAATTTGGCCAATTCGGTCATCATTCGGTATCTTTTACAGTCAGTCAACAACTCTAAATAAGTTCGATGTATCGACACATGGTAGAGGCAGAGGCGGCAGTGTCGTGCGTGGCAGCCTGCGGCAGCAATCGTTTTGGCTGTCAATGAGTCTTCATTTGGGGCGCGCAGATTCAACACATGTAATAAGTAATAATCGAGCTGAGATAATTTGCTAAAATAAACATGAGGTTTACTGAAGACTTTGTGAGCTCTTGAGAAGTGTTTAATAAACGCCATTTTGCGAGCAATCATTTCGGTTGCCTTATGTCAGTCACTCGTCTGCCTTTGTTTGCTTAATAAATGACTTCCTATTGTCAATTTTGTAAAGCGTATTTAATGTCAAAAGGTCCCTTTTGACACTTCAAATTGAGTGCAGCGGTCAATCGGCAATCGGCGAACGAAACATGCCAATTTACGTGGCAAATCCACCCCGGGCTTGCAACGCACAATGGACACGGCGTGCGAAGCCATTTGAGCGCTATTAACGGCACAAAGGCAGCGGCAGTTCAAGCAGGACATACAAGCGCCTGCGCAACAGCCAGAGCCAAAGCAAGAGCAGCTGTGCATTGTCCTTGCGCACATAATGACGACGCTGCTGGAGTTGTCTCGTACTTGCACCGCTCTTCACTCACTCTTTGTTGTTGTTGTTGTTGTGCGTTTTAATGTAATACAAATCGTGTAGCAATTTGATAATGGGTCGACTCGCAACCGGTCCAGTCCGGTCCGGTCCGGGCCGCCCATCGTACATGTTGATGAAGTTGTTTGCCGTCGCTGTCCAAGTGGGCCGTATGCGCTGATTCGCTCACTGTCAATTAAAATCAAATTCGATTTATGTTAGACTCATGATTGAACATGCACATTTAGCTAACTAAAAGCGCGGCGCATATATGATTAACCACTTAGTCAGTCGGCCGATCGAATGCAATACGTTTCAAACAACCAATAAATATTAATAATTTAACATGCAACAAGAGCGAAAAAATACAAAAGTAATAAATTAATAAAAAATGAAAAAACAAAAAGGAAAAGTTTGTGTTTTTTCATTTTAGCCAAATTGCCGCTAATAACCGCAATCGTTGCTTATTTTTTGTGGTTATTAATAAGCCGACCATGACGAGACAATGATGGCGATGACGATGATGGAGATGATGGAGATGACGATGGAGTTGATGGTAGAGAAGTGCAGAATTGCTGCTCAGGTAGTTCACAAGTAACTGCAAATTGCCACTGCCACGGCCGCCGTCGCTGCTGCTGCCGCTTCTGTCGATAATGATCAAATTGCCGCTGTCGCATATCTGGTTGGCGCGCAATGAAGTTGATTTGCCTAATGGCGGCTTTCAACGGGCAAAAATTCAACAAGCTCAAGAGGCCTCAATCAACGACTTGCGATGATTGTTCACGCTGTCTGCCTACCTCTCAGCCACCCCGCTCGCATTTTGCAGTCGATCGGATCAGAGTTACTGGCTGGTTCGTTCGATCGTCATTTACGCGCATTTAGCATGTTGTAAAAGTCTGATAGCCGCCATTATAATCAATTGCCTGCGCTCGTAAAATTAAATGATCCCGCAGGAAAATTAAGCGCCAATTACGCTCCACAACAACAACAACAACGACAACAAAGTCTCATGTAAACTATACGTTATATAACGACGCCAATGGCAGAGGTTTTTTTACTCTTCTCTTTTTGGCATTTTTATGCGTTTCAAGTTCACTCCGTTTTACTCTGACTTTAACTCAAAACACATCCTGAAAAGTCTCCATCAACGTGATCATCATCATCATCATCATGATCATTGCAGCGCTGGCAGCATTCGAGTCTGACTTAATTGCAGCATTTAAGTTGTCTTATTGATCATAATAACTCCATAATGGCGGAACATGCGCGACGCACAGTATAATAATCAGTGAGTGAAAATTGCAAAAGTGTTCGGGGCCGAGCAGTGGCGCAGCAAAGGGTCCTTCTGTCATGAGCACCAATTGCGCAAAAGTGGAGCAACTTTTGTAATTTACATTATGGGTTATTGAGTGTGTGTGTGTGTGAGTGCGAAGGCTAATAAGCAATAAAATCATGTGTGCATGTTAACTTGTAAATAAATTGGCTGTGATATCATTATTAGCGCAGGAAAAAGTAACTTTTCGAAATTTGTTGACATACTTTTATAATAAACAGGTGGGGAAGAGGCAAAGGGCAGGAAAAATACAGTTTGATATCATAAATTTACAAGATAACGCTAAAAGTATGAAACTGCACAATCTTCTGGTTTTGAAGACGATGCCTAAAATAACTCCAACAATCTCATTCAAATCAATTCGTTTATTTAAACCAAAATTTGCAGATTAGCTCTAAAGACTAAATTAGAATTAAGGCACATAGAATGAAGGCACAAAGTAAATATCGAAAAAATGGCGAAATAAATAAAATTTATATAATATTGATCAATACTTAGGATAGTTTAGATCTGGCAAATCTAGGATCTCTATAGTATAGCAAGAAAACAAAACTAATGTTAATCAAATTGTGATTCTTAAATAACTTCTGTTAATATCAACCATTGTTGCACTCAAGGTCAAACCGTTTCAAGTATCTCTCATCTATTGCTCCTTCCGACCCAACTGCGCTTCAAGTGTGCTTAATTCCCCTCAATAAATAAACCCCGAATGACAACAAAATATTTGCACGCCATTTGTGTATGCCATGAAATAATAAATTAACTCATTTACGTTAATTTCGCTGCCATGCAACAGCTGACGGAGAATTGCATGCGCCGTGCCCCGCAGCCCTGCGTGGGTGCAATTGCCGCATGAAGGTAATTTAAAGCATGTGGTAGAAGTGTCGTGCGCTTCATCGCTTTTGTCAACCAAGCAAACAAAACGGACTTTTCAATAGCGCAACTAATTTTCAAAAGAAGTCAATAAAAAGCACACAAACACACATGAACAACACATCGATACAAGCGATTGCCACTTAAGCGAACAAAGGCCAAGAAGTGTGGCCGTGTGCGTGCAGGACAATGCAGCACGGTAGGCGTAACGCATGCACGAAGCCATGCCCAAGTCGAGCGGGGAGCAACGAATGCCTTTTGATAATTTGCTGAGGTGACAAAGCAATCGCCTCAACTCGATTCGACTCAACTCGAATTTCTCAATAAAGGAGCAGCAAAATTTGTCTTTAATTAATGAAAATGCAATGACGCGCGTCTTCTGCCGAACGTTCGGTCGTTCGGTCGTTCGGGGCGGAGTCACCTTATCGCCGTTGATCTTCACACATCTTCATACAAGTCGTGCAATAAAAGGTTCTAACGCAAAAGGTACGAAACACTTCGCAAGTCCGCCAGCTGTTGTCGCCTATTACCCTCAGTTTTTTTTATCCAATTTAACCTTTGTTTTTCTTATTGTATTATTTTATATATATATGGTATTTCTTTGCCTTTGACAAATTTTGGTACGCGTGCTTTGCCTTTGTGTGTTGTGTGTGTTGCTTGTAACTCAATTATTGCCTTTCAATTGCGCTGCGCTTTGATTTCCCATGAAAATGGGCAGAAAATTATAAATTAATGACAGTGTTATTTTTTTTTGGAATATTTTCCTTTTTGTAAGCCGTAACGATTTCACAGCTTTGTTTGCTTCATTGGAAGCGGTTTCGCACATTTTAGACAAAATAATGAAAACTCAATGGCACAAACAAAAAAAAACATTTAATAAAAGAAAACAATTAAAAACGATTGAAAACAAATTTTCCCTATGAGTGCGTCCTTTGTAGCGACGGTTTTGTGGCACTTTGCTGCCTGCGTATCTGTAACTGTATTGGCAGTCGTATTTTAAGCGTGATTCCGCAGAATAGAAATGACAAAAAGGTGCACAAAACAGTCGCTCCTCAGTCACAACAATAAGCCAAAGTCAATTGGCTGCCCATTGTGCCGCATAATTGGCCTTTAGGGTTGCCAATGAGAGCACTTGAAAAAAAATAAATGCATTCAACACGCCTATTTGCATTTTCTGCACGCAGAAATATAAAAAAATGAAATTGTCTATTAAAAGTGTCAAGTTGAAGTGTTAATTTCATAAACAGCGCATATATTTTGCCTGCCAGAGTGGCCAGCGTCGCCAGAGTCGCCAAATCGCCTGTCTTTCGCTATTAAATTCCAAATGCGCCAACAAGTTGGGCATGCGATTTCAACTTGTTGCGCTTGAATTTACTCGCTCTTGATTTGATTTTAGTTTGTAGGCTTATATTATTTTTTTTTTTTATCATCGCCTCTTCTGCTTGCCCTTGCGCTTCGTCCGTCGTTCAGTTTTAGTTTGCTTTGCGTTTTCTCGATAAAATGCATAACAACTTTATACGCAGCAGGTGATGCCATAAAAGTGTTTTAAATCGTGTTAATAATTTTCTCCGTTTGCCTTGCCAAAGGAGCACACAAAGCACACAGCCAAAGAGGCAGCAACCAGAGTCCTGCTGCGTTGTTGCCAGCCTGCATGCCACTGAGCCGCTGCCCGACCAACCGACCGACCGAGAGACCGTCCAACCGACTGTTTGTCTTGTCTTTACTCATGCTCATTTCGCTTGCATGTCTGATGCTGATGTGGCATTTCATTGCGCCGTACTTTTATTTCGCTTGAGCCTCTGGAATTCAACAATTTTGGCTTCAAACTGTTGACTCGGCCCTGTGGCTAAGTTATTCACACCTGCAGTTGTGCGATGTGCAAAAAAGCAAAGCCAAAAAGTATCTGAGCAAGTTTCGTTCAGCAGTCAGCAGTCAATTTGTGCGCTAAAATAAATCTGTATGATGCTCGATCACGTGATCAATATAATTAATAATAATTTGTCGTTAAAACGCGTTTTAAATAAATTGAAAACTGGATTTAAATTTCTTCTTTTTTTGTATTTTTTTTAGCTAAGTTGCGTGTTTGCATTTGAGGAATTTAAATAAAAACACCTTTAGTGATTTATTTGAGATATTTTAATGCATAACATAGACAAAGCGAAAAGTGTAACGTTTATCATTGAAGACATGAGACATAAGACATATCATTAAAAAAAGTTCGCCCGTATGACAGTCAAAATTGTGCAATTAACCAGCGAAATGAATGTTAGACTGCCGTATGTTAAGTGTAATACAAAGTAACATAGGCGCATATGTTTTTGGTGTTTTTGTGAGTCGATTCTAAAAACGCCCGAAATTTCAGCGCTCATTGTGTTTTGGTTCACCCTTTTCTGTTCGTTGTTTTCGGCGTATTGAAGCAAGTAAATGGAGCAAATCAAATCAAGCCTCAAGTGCACAAGTCATGCGCTACAATGTTGTTAAATACATTACCATAAAAAAAAACACCAACAATTTACTTGCATCAAAAATATTTATGTTCAGCTAATGTGATAATAAGCATTCGCAAATATCCTGCGGCGCTTTCCGCGAAATATTCGCGCAAAGCAGCCAATACACAGCGCAACTGTGTCGATCAACTGAACCGCTCATTGAGTAATCGCTGAGCAATCGATTCGACCATTCACAAGTTCAAATGTTAAGACGCTTTTCGTGCGCTTCAATTACTCAATTACGCTCCGGCGTTCGAGTCAACGCGCACTAGAGACCCAACAAGACCAAGACAGCGAAATTATATAGCACAGATACACACTCGTTGCATATATATACTTTTGTATAACACACATATATTTTGAGCTTATGAACAAAGTGCAGAAATAAAAACAAAACAAAACAAAAAATAGTCTATTACAACTTAAGTTGAAATGAAATCAACAACTCATTTCTCATCGACAGCAACGAAGCGCAATAATAACAGATACACAGATACACAGATACTCAGCAACAGCAACAACTTCAGTAATTCCCAAACATCATCATCAACAGTTTTGTTGCCCCACCAAAAAAAATCAAACAAAAACAAAAGCAGCCACCAAAAATACCCCCTTTGCCACTCTGCCGCTTTGCCGCACCAGCTTAGATACAGATACAAAAAAAAGAACTTCAACGTTGAGCAGCAATTTTCCGAAGTGAACCCCATTAAAATATGATAAATTGCGTCTATTTTACGGAGTTGATTTTAACAAGACAATTTAACAAGCGTAATTTAATATTTGAAAGAGATACTCAGGAGCGACAACGACATGTCATCTCGCTCGCACTTGTAGCTGTCTCACTGTCGCTCACTGTAGTATCAATGCCCGAATTCGTAAATGTACAAATCGCCTCAACCGCAAAATCAGAAGATGAAAATGAAATGGGTATCAAATCATGTAAAGATGCTGCTGAGCATTATTGTTCTTGTTGTTGTTGTTGTTGTAGCTGTTGTCGTATCTCGTTTTTGTTATTAAACGAAAATGTATCTCACCCTGGGGAACACTTAAACGCCAACCGAAAATCGTGCGTTTGAACTATGCCCTTCTCACTCTGCTTTGCTCTTCTCTGCTCTGCTCTTGAATGCTTGAGAGTGAAATGACTTTTGCGTTAATCTGCCACTTTTCTCAACAGCAAACTCACACACACACACACACACACACATACAAACAGGGGTTGTCTATGTTTGAACCGCAAATGTTTGTTGTTCGGTTGTTGTTGCCTTGTTCCATAACATGATAGCCATGACATGAGCAACACTCGAGTGTTTCCAAGGGGTGGTTTGCGGGGCGTTTGAAATGTTAACCATTATAAATTAAGTGGGTCGATGTGATAAGGTAATTGGGGTGAAGTGTACAGCATGTTACTTTTGTACAAGTACAAAAGTACAGGCACAGATACACAGATATATTCCTACTTAGGGGTGGTTTTGCCTCATGAATATTGATGTATTAATAACAAGATTTTTATTACAAGCATTATAAAAAACTAAACTATAAAAGTTACTTTTATTTGTTTAGAAATTCAAGTGAAAAATTCATACTCATTAATGTTATTGAAAGTCGTTTTAAAGTTATGTTTGGTCAGCGAAATGTTTCCAGATTTTCGGACATAAATAAATTTAAATTTAAGCGTCAAAACTAATCTTTATTTATGACAATTTCAAAGGTCATGTTTGACTCATTAGAGGCCAACCAAGAAATAAAACTTGTTAAAAATTTACGAGTATCGATATAAAATTTCAAAAACAACAGCAACAACAAAAATAACTGCTAATAAAATGATTTATAAGTTTATTGCATGTCTTTGCCATTATAAAGTTGATTAACGAAATTAAGCAATTATAACAAATTTAACAAAGTCAGGCGAGCAACCAAGCAGGAAAGCAAAAGACTTAACGAGATGAGCATTCAACGTCCACGTCCATTTTTAGTTTTATTATATAGTAAACTCTTACGTTTTGAGTTTTTGGATTGATTCGTCAAATTTATGATTTATTTGAAACGCTTCAACTCACTTGAGGCAACGAAATTGAATGTTTCGCTTTGATTATGTTTGGTCGGTTAATTAAAGTCTTTCGTTGCAGTTTCGGCAACTAATAAAACCCGTGTTGGTCTTAATCTATAACAGCGTCTGACGATAGGCAAGAAGTGGCAAAGGTAGGGTATTTATAGACGGCAACTAATGAAAGGCGAAACTAAATGACCACAAATCAAAACAGACTTTAATTAATTGTGTGCATGGCGAAGTCAAATACTTGATTGAGTTGTGCGCACGAACAACCAGAGAATTCTTTCAACCTTTCAGTTTCTTTTTTCTATTATATGTTTTACATAAAAATTATGCTTTGCTAATTTGTTTATAGCCTCAGGCTATTTACACTGTAAGGCAGACAGACAGACAGACGAATAACAGAAAATCAACGATTATTTATATTATATTTGAGATTCGTTTTGATTTTCGGCTGAAATGAGCGTTTTGTGCAGACAATGTTGATAATTAGCCAAAACCACAATTTTTGGATGCCGACGACCGCACAAGTCAGGCAGCGCAATTAGGCTTGACTGAGCATGAGCTGTAATGTGTCTGTCCCCTGTATATGTGTGTGTCTGTGTGAGTCTGTGAATATACTTGAGAGCGTTTAATCAAACGTCATTTGAAGCGCGATAAAAGATCATTGAACTTATTTTAAGTGCAATTATTTTCGAAAACGCTTCGTTTCATTTTAAAAAGCAATTACATTTGCCACACACACACACACACACATGCACACATGCACAAATGTCGCCCGGAAGTGCGCACTTAAGTAGACTATGAATAGTTTCTAATTAGCGTTGACAGCGCTGAACGCTCGAAGCGGGCGATTGCGTTTAATTGGCTCGGCTCGGCGCTGCTCGGCTTTAAATGCTCTGCCGCCAGGGTTGAATTGTCTGCACAAAATGGCAGCTGAAAATCATGCCTGGCATTTGCTTTGAAATCAAAGCACAAACGCTTAGCAATGAGCGCAGCTTGTGTGGCAGATTTAAGCAGCTCAACTGCTGATCTTTCCGTGCGGCCGGCAGGCATGGCATAATAAACCGTTTAAAAGGCATATAAACCACACGCATAACATTGTCTGAGAATTCTTTAAAAAACCATTAGACGATTGATAAATTCCAAGTTGAATAACAAAACGGTAGCTTAGTCATGGCCCACGTTGAACGTTTGCCTTGAATGCACATTTACATCTGCATTAGAATAAGTATCTGTGACTTTGCGGCAAGCGACGACTTGACATCGACAACAACATAAATAATGCACACATTAAAAGTTATGGCAAGTCAATGAATGAATTCAACTGAACTGAACTGAATTGAGTTGATAGCAAGTTGAGTTGCAAACAAAAACAACAGCAACAACAACAAACGTTGAGCGCTTGATTTATCGCTGAATTATACCGTATTTGGATCAAAATATACTAAATGATAGTTATAGTAGTCTTTGCTACACGCTTCAGTCTTCAGTCTGCAAGATACATATAACGTACGAAAGATAAACAGATACGTAGCGACAAAATGTATTAAGTGCTTCTGTGTGTGTGTGTGTGTGTGTGTGTGACTTCTTTGGAGAAACTAGTTTGTGTCATTTTAATAAATCGCTGAAATAAATCGTCGACTGCGACAAAGTCTTAAGCCGATAAAATTATTAACTCGTTGCGATAAATCGAAAGCGTTTTGTTTGCTTCGAGAGAAAAATACAAAAAATAAAAAACTTATAAAGCGACAAATTTGTGTTAGTTGTGTCTGACATGTGTGTGTGCGTGTGTGTGTGTGTTACAGATTTAACTTAATTATATAAACAGTTTAATAATGAGCACACAAAGTACAAAGCCTAATGACACCTCAAGGCATCGTGCAATTATTAAATGAGCGCAAATGTAATAAATTAAAGACAAGCAACGAGTGCCATTTAAGACAAATGTTATGTAAAAGCCAAACACACACACAGATACACAGATACATTTGTATCTATGCATGTAACTTATTTACTTTGTATGCTTGTCGACGCCCATTTTGCCATTTTGCCAGCGTATGTCTGTGTCTGTGTGTGTATCTGTGTAAACAAAGCATTTGTTGTTTTTGTTTTAGTTAGCTAAGTCATTAAGACTGGAAATTGGATGCTGGAAGCAAGTTGAGCGCAAGAGCACAAACCACTGAGCGAATGAGCGCGAAAGAGTGTGAAAATGCGAGCAGAAAGCGTAACTGCGCAGTACAATTGTAAAATGTATCTTTGTATCTCATTGTGTGTGTGTGTGTGTGAGATTATTGTATGAAACTTGCTATGACCGAAATCAAAGCGTTATATGATACTTCCTTATATAAAAAACCGACGCTTTGGCATAAAAAGAAAAACCGTTGAAACAACATTAAAATGATTTATCAAAGCGCTCAATTTGGTGACAAATGCTTACGGTACAATAAAAATCCATAATCATTTTTTATGCACAAACCGAAGAACGAGCAGAAGAAGAAGAAGCAGCGGCAGTACAAGCCAAACAAGCTACAAATTAATTTCCTGTCATTAAGTATGCATTGTCATTTACAAAAGTTTAATGATCAACCGAAAGAGAAGAGCAGAGAGGAGCAGAAAATGCTTTCGTATTAGATTTCAAATAAAATCAAATTTTTGGTACAAATAAAGAAGTAAATAAAAATCACTAAAAACAATAAAATTCTTCCATAATAATTTCGTTAATTTTTCTCGTTTTTCGTTTTTTATAATGGCATAATTAATGAAATTTGTTACGCCAAGTTAACAACTTTAAAACGCGTTTCAGTTTCGGGCCAAACACAATTTTTCACTTCTTTTTTACGACATAATTGTTATTTCTTTCAAACACAAACAATGCAATAAAAAATCGTTCATTTTTATGTTTTTATTAGCAAATATGTAAATTAGAACGCCGCACATAAAACATACATTTTTTTCTCTCTGTTTTTTTTTTTTATGTTCGCCTTTTGGAATGCGTACGCTTGCAGTTGTGGGCCGGGGGGCGACGCGGCGTATGCTTAATGTGAGTCATTAAAATCGGTAACGGTGACAAAAGGCAAAAAACTCGAGTGTCGTTTTTATATGCTTCGGCGAGCATATTAAAAGCAACCATGGCTGCCACACACACACACACACACACACACACACAGACACTTCATGCAACACTTAAGCAATTAGTTTATCACATAATTCGTGCAGCTTCCTTTGTGTGGTCCACGCTTCGTTTAAGTGGCATTTGTTTTGCATTTCAAGCGTCTGAAAAAAAAAGAAAGGAAATCTAGCATGAAAAACAAGTAGCAACGTTCAACACATGTCCTTGCGGCTTGTTGCATCACCATGCGTCCTTTGCACGCTTATCAGACTCAAGTGTTGCACGCTGTGTGTGTCCCTTGCTTGCCTTCAACCTTTCGGTACTTTTCTCTTGCCGCATTTAAATGCTTTGCCACTTGAAGGCGTTTTTTGTATTTCACGGCAAATTAGAAATACAATTTGAAATGGTTAGTAAAAGAGCAGAGAATGCATGGCAAAGTAATCATTAAAGTTGTAATGGCAGCATGCATTATGATTATGGCCTATGAGCATGGCAAATTAGCAGTGCGGCAGTGGGGCAATAAATTGAAGTGCTGCACTTCTCATTTACATGCTCAGTTGCATGTTTAATATCGCCAGCAATTAAGCGATCTTGAAAGTGATAAAAATTACTAAGTAAAATTGAGTTATGCTATGAAGACTTCTATTTGATTTATCAGCCCATCTTTCAAGCAGGGCAGCCTTTTCTTGAACCCGACTTCCCTCTTACTTTCCTTTGTAAGTCTTTGCCTTCAATGCGTTTCGCATTTCTTTTTGACTTTGATAAATACATGTAAGCCAACCAGCACACGCTTCACTCTATTTGACTGCTCTTCGCCCTCTTTTGCATAGAACAACAAAGCCAACCGTTGCTTAGCTCATTTATAACGCCATAAAATGACAAAATTCGTTTTGACAGCTAAACAAATATTACGCCGAAAATTGCCTGACAAGCCCCAAAGACACGATGCCATTAAGTCGTCAACTGTGCTCGCCCACTCAAGCACAACCGACGGGGGGGTGGGGCAGTAAACCCATAACCCGGCAAAATGTTTACTTTCAAAACTGTTTTCCATGCGTAAATGACAAACGATTTTGCAAAATTATTATTGTCATTGTTATGCTTTGCTTCAGCACAACCCTCAGTTGTGGGGGCGCAAAAGAAGTGCCTAACAAGCCGCTGACATTATCCTGCCAAAGTGTCGCCTTAGGCGTCAAAACAAAAGCATCAGCCAGCAGCCAAAATGCCGCCGCCCACTCAAGCAAGGCGCTGAGCTGAGCTGAGAGCTGAGCTGATGGCATAACCAGCATCCGATCCGACATGCCGCTAAATCCCACAACAATTGCTTCTGCCAGGCGCACTAATCCGACTGGTGGCGGCCTCTCTGCCCACTTCGCGTGCCGCTGTTGTTGTTATTGGCAATGTTGCAACCCTCGTCAGGACACTCCTTCCGCTTCTGCTCGAGCCGGGCTGTGCTGTGCTGTGTATTTATTTTATAACATTGCCAATCAAGATGGCTGCGCAAACATAATCACATTGCCAGCTCATCAGGCTTGTTTGCAGAAGCTGTCGACTGCGCTGCTGCTGCTGCTGCCATAGTGTGCGCCAAAAAGGATCAATAACACTTTTGCCTCACTTCCGTCGTCGTCGTCGTCGCCGCTTTTGTGTTTATTTATTTTGCAAGCAATTTCAGCATTTTGGCTGCGCACAACGACGCATACGTTTATGTACAGCTACACATGACAAGTACATAAGCTCACACACACACACACACACACGCACACACACACACACAGCAGACATAGCCGTTTTCAATTTGTTCAATGATTCGGAAGCAAATTGATTCCATTCAATTCCGCGTCGTTTCGCATCCGACAATTTTGATTTTTATTGGTTTTTCGTTTGGGTTTCGCCACAGCCTTCAGCCTTCAGCATCGACATCGACAACAGCCTCGGCGTTGAGTTGCCTTATCCGTTTGTCCAATTGTCCAATTGAGTGTCGCCGCACATGAGTTCCCTTGACCATTTTCAATTGTATGCATTTTATTATATTTGCTTGTAAATAATAAAACTGTAAATTGCTTTTCTTTTTTCGTCAGCTTTTCATTGATATTGTTATTGAAATGGTTTTGGTCTGCAACAAAAACAATAACAATAACACTAACAACACAGCAATAGCAAATTTTCATTTACATTACATTTGCTTGGCTTGTTTTTGGCAAAGCAGAATGATGTGAAATGATATGTTTTCGTTATAAAATAAATTAATTGGAAAATCTATTGAAGCGTTTATTTATGCACAAATAGTTGTAAAATAGTTTGCACAATAAATGTATATTTATTTAATTGTTTACACTTTTCAGTTTGTTGCTTTTGCAAATAATTTAATTGCCTGAACATGATTGCAGAATGAATATGCAAAGTGTGCAAAGTACTTTTGCCATTTTCGTGCCAATCAAAAGATACTTTTGGCTTGTATGTGCAAACGACTGCTGCATAAGTGCAAAAGACATCAAGCAGCACCAAAAGCACCAGCGCGCAGACGGCCAAGAATGTTTGTCACAATACATCAACGTGCGGCAAAGTGACACAAAACATGAACGCGTCACTTTCCATCACTCCAATGTGCCAGGGCAGCAGACGAGACTGACGGAGCTGACGATGACGATGACAATGACGGTGACGACGTTGAAGGCCTAAGCAAGTGGTGGATGACAACGACGACGACAACTTGAAGCGTATAAGCGTTGAAGTACGCAAGACGCGCCAGACAGTCTAACATGGCTTGGCTGGCTTGGGCTGAGAACGGCTTGCAGATTAACTGCGCATGCGCATTTTAAATGAGACGCTGATGTACTAAGCGTGTTGCAGCCGATTCCCTCGACGTTGCTGGCCAAGCGCGGTCAATGATCCAAGCACACAAGTGAAGAAGGCTTTGCTTTTGCCACTGGTGACATTTTTTGTCGGTTGCGTCGCGTCAGCGTCTGCTCGTCTGCCTAATCCAATGGCAATTCAATGTCGACTTGATGATGATGATGATCGTCGCCGATTATTTGCGCTTTCTCGCGCACTTTGTCTGCAAGCAACAGCAACAACAACATGATCACATCTTTTGACCAAAAGCGATCAACTAACGAGCTGTTGCTGCCTCAGTCGCAGCCGCTGTCCTCATTGACTGTCGTCACTCGTTCACTCACTCACTCACTCAGTCACTCAGTCAGTCTGATTCATTCGGTTTTGGGAACACCATTAATCCTGGCAAAGCAAACAATTCCCACAACCGCTTTCGTTTAACTAAGCTTAGCTCAGCCTCAGTTGAGCTCAGCTCAGCACAACTCGTTGCCGTTGCATTGCTGCCTTTTGTAAGGTCTTCTGCTGCGAATGCGAGTTGTCATGTTTTTGTCGCTTTATGGACTTCTAATCGTTCAATTCTATCAAAAAGCTTACGCACTAACAAACAAACACAAAGCGCATGGCGAGCAGCAGGCAAGGCGCAGCGAGCGGCAAGCAGCAAGTGGCAAGTGGCAGCCATGTCCGCCACCGCTGTTGTTGCTGTTGTTGTTGTTGCCAACCAGTTTTCGCGCAGATTAAGATATTTAGATTGCGGTTAGCAGACACAACGACGACGACGACGATGAGGTTGACTCCAAGAAAGATGTCTTTGGTCACTCTGCAACTTATTTAGCACCTACCGAAAGCGGACTGGCCTCGACTTGACTTGACTCGACTCAACTTGACTCGACTCAACTCGACTTGACTTGCTGCAACTCAACTTGGCTGCTGGCATTGCCAAAACGACGCTCTCTCTCTCGCTCTCTCTCCCTTACTCAGTCTAACGCTCAGGTCTCGAGGTGACAATAAGTGAATTCCAAATCGCTCGAGCAGCTCCACGGGTGAAATTTAGTTCAATTTTTGCCTTTTTGTGGACTTTTAAGTTGTCGCCTCGTTTACATTATTTTCTTTTATTTATTTTTTTGTTGATTTTATTTAATTTTATTGTATTTGAGTTGCTTGTTTTTTTTGTTTTTGGCTGGTTGGTTGGTTGGTTGGTTGCCTCATGCGCAGCGCCTTTTTGTGGCAGGCAAGTTGATAGAGTCTTCTTCGCATTTGATGTGCGAATTTGTTATTTAGCAGAGAAAACACGCAATTGTCTTCGCTCTGTGTGTGTGTGTGTGTGTGTGTTTGTGTGATTTGGGTTCGCTTTGGGCAAGACGTGTGCAAAAGGTGCGAATTTTCAACACCAATAACAACAACAGCAGCAACAATGCAACAAAACAAGACGACAAACACGGCAAATCTCTTTGGCATAAATTTGCGCACAAATAAGGTTTACCGATGCTGCTGCCGTTGCCGCTTGTTATTGTAGTTGTAGATACAGTATCTTTTTTTTTTTTGTTTAGCTTGTTTTGTATTTCGTTTACTTTCCTTTGGTTATGGTCATGCTTCATTGCTTTTAAATTGAGTTGGTCTCATTGCAAGTTAATTTCGATTTTGATTTTGATTTTTTCATTTTGACTTCGATTTCGATACGACGAAATTGTGCTAAGGGTCGATTTTGCTCAGAATTGGCGTGTTGTCCTATTGAATTTGATATTTATGGCGTTGTTATTTATCTTTTATCTTTTCTTTTCTTTTATCTGCTCTTGACTGCTTTTGAAACCATTTCGTGCACTTTTGCAAAGGTGTTAAGAACGCTTTGTATTAAACTATCGTTTTCAGCGCGAAATCACTGAAGTGAAGCTCAGCTCAGCTCAGCCTTCGTTTGGTGAACACAAGCCGGCTTAGTGAACGGTACTTTTCACGCTATAATTCGGCAATTAAATGTTTGCCAACAAATATTAACACTTCATTTGCATAATAGAATACATTTTGCGACTTTCAAAAAGTCTTTCATAACACATGTGCTCTTTTTGTTCGCCTTTAAGCTCATTTTGATTTTGCTTGATTTCAATGAATCGAATTCGGTTTCATGCGCGCGTGAATTATTGTAATTAATGCTAAATTGGCCATAAAACACAACATTTGCATGACAAATTCGAAGCAAGAAAAAAATTAAAAAAAAATAATACAAATAAAGAATGAAGAAAAATTTGAATTTCCGTTTATTAAATTTGTGCTTTTATCGTCGCTTTTTACGCCAATCTAAACGCATAAATTATATTTTTGTGCACAAGCTGGCGACGTTGCGGAAGAAGCTTTGCCAGCGTTTAGCAAATAAAAATGAAAATAACATTTTTTATTATTTTTTATTATGAACAAAAATTATGATTAACGCACAAATTTTAACATAATTTGACATTTTTTTTTGCTATAAATTTGTATTTCAAAACAAAGGTTTTCAAAGACTGCCAAAGTTGCCAACTAATTATGACATTTTGTAGTTTACAGCACAAAGCGGTAGAAGCAGCACAAAGTTGTTTTAATCTGAAACAGGATTCGCATTGAGTCATCTGCATATGCATTTAATAGATCGTCTTATCGGCTCATTAGCAAATGAAAACACACAATCAGCGTAAAATAATGGCCATGCATAAAAAGCCAAACAACTTCAGCGAGCTGAGCATGTCTCAGATACAAACAACAACAACAACAACAAAACTGATAAATGCAAATTAAAGCTCATTAATTGGTAAGATATTTCGAACAGCGGGAATTAATGTTCTTCGCACTTGGCAGCGGCGTCAGTGGCGACAGCGCTTCACACACAAACTCATAAACTGAAGCCTAAACACACACGCACACACACACACACACACACACACACACACACATGCGGCATTTGAGCATTTATTGAGATTTGTATCTGTGTAGTTTATGGCTTGACAAGTGTATGGAATACGATATCGGTTTCGCATTTCAATTCGGTCTTAGAAAGTGACCGAGTGGTGGCAACTCAGACTCGGCAGCGCTCGTAAAATATGCCATGATTGCTTTATTAAACGAATTGTTTCATAAACAATCTCATACGAATTCGATACTGATTCTGCTTGCGATATGATGATATGATGATACGTCGATGTCGGCCACAAGACAACGAGGGGGCGTTGCGCACCGAGCCGAGTGAGTGAGACAGTTAGGTGAGTGAATGGGCAAGTGTATGGCGCTGATGATAAGTCTACCCATATTGATGTCTATTTGTATCTACATATATAATTCATAATGTCTCGAATTTGGTTTATTATGGGTTTTTTCGATATATTTTTAGTGCTTTGCTAACGCTCGTAAATTGCCGACTTGTAAAGCAGATAACAACAATGGTACATACATATATGTTAATACTTAAGATTCTATTTGAAAAACGCATTTTACGAATTTTATGAATTTTATGAATTTTTCGAATACTTTATTTATGAAATTCCACGTGTCTGCCAAAGATAAAATATAAGCAGCAAAGTATCGATTTGAAAATTTCAAATTCCTTACAAAATATTGTAGAAAGTTTTCAGAGATTCATAATTGGCCAATTTGATTATTTTTTATGACAATTATTATTATTAAACTTTCATTTTTGTTTATGGCTTTGCGCATGTTTTGAAGTGCCCAGAGAAATATGACAATTCAGTGGCCAAAGAAATGCAAACAAAGACTTATGTAAAGACAAACAAAAGCAAACAAAACAAAGCCGCCTACGCGAACGCAACAATTATGTTGTTGATTACCAAAAAAAAAAGAAGTGGTCAATAATAATGGTAGTAAAAACATTTAACGATATAAACGCTTTGCTCGTTTGTGCAATATTATGTCGTAAAAAACAAACTGAAAAGTGTTTTGCGACTCGGGCAGAAGAAGAAGAAGACGACTTCCTTCCTTGCTGTAACTAACAACGCGCCACAGCCAATAATACTACCGCTGTTGTTGACTGACTGATGGACTGACTGACGGACGGACGGACGGACTGGCAGTTGAAGTTGTTGTTGTTGTTGCTATTTAATTTTATTATCAAGTTCCGCAATCTGCGACAATGCACGTTTCTGTTTTGTCTTATTTGTAAAGCAACTTTTTGGTCTTCGCCAGTGTCGAACAGTCGCTCAGTCACTCAGTCGTTCAGTCGCGCTCAGAAGTTTCAGTCGACAAAGCAGAAGATATCTCAAGAGCCAAGGAAACGTTAACAGGCAAATGACGTTGCATGGTATGCCATGTGTTTGTTGTTGTTGCTGTTGTTGTTGTTGTTGTGTGTCTAGCGACAAATTTAATGACTTACTTAACCTCATTGCTGTGTCGCAAGCCAAGAACGTTTGTGTGTGTGTTGTTGTGCTTTGTGCTCCGCCTCGTTTTGGTCGCGGCTTAGCACTTTTTTTAATGACTTAATTTACGTTCGCATGCGGCACCACCTTCGTTTATTGTTTTTGTCTTTAACTTAGTACTTCGCGAGTACAAAAGCAGTGAGTAGGCCATGTCTCTAGACGATGATACTCAACTCAACTCAAGTCAAGTCAATGCAACATAGACTGAGAACGTGCGACGCCCTCGAAAGTCAAATCGCGTCATCGCGCTGCACAAATCGTTGGCTCAAATCTAAAGTTTCCTGTCTGCAGTGCAACTCAACAACAACAACAGCAACAACAACAAAAGCAGCAACAATAGCGACGACGGCAGCTGACAATGTGTGCGACAAGAAGCAAAAGACTCGTTTTCACGCTTAGCTTTTTCTACTCGCGCATAAAACGCTTATTGTTAATTTAATTGGACAATTTTCATGTATGTGTGTGTGTGTGTGTGTGTTGTCGTTGTCATTAATTTGTATGCCTGATTAATTTATTTGCGTCGCATTTTAGAGATCGTTTGACAATAAAAATCACCTTGTTGATTTAATGAGCTCGCTTGATTGGGTGGGTGGAGAGCGCTCGAAACTTGACAGACAGACAGACGGACAGACGGCCAGGCAATCAGTCAGTGTGCTGGCGCGGCAGGCAGGATGTGGTGGGCGTTGTACACGCTTTGCTTCTTCTTTGTTTTTAACTCTTTTTTTCTTGCTCAATTAATGAACACTTGAATGATGACTTTTGCTGCTATTGGCCGCATTAAATTTTATATATATTTTTTGCTTTGAACTTGGTCACTCAAGCGGCGCGTTTTGTGTGCAACTTTATTGATTATCGATTGCTTTGCTCGTGCCATTAAATTAGTGAAGCTGCGATTATTTTTAGCATTCAAGTTGTTTTTGGCACACATTTTTAGTGCTTTTTTTTTTGATCTTGCTGACAATTAAAACGGGCAATTCGCTCGGTCGAACAACTCAAGTTCATTGTCAAAGCGAAGGCACACACATACATATGTACATATGTATGTACATGACAGCGCGCATTTGTAAACAAGCTTATTAAATTCCAAGCGTTTTAAGTTAGAGTCAAGAAATGCAACAAACACGCGTTAGTCCATGTTTGACCTCAGCAGCGTTGCGTCTCGGAATTTGGTCTATGCTGGTTGCGTTGGCAATGATCATGTTGTCGTTGTTGTTGTTGTTGATGGCACAGCCCATAAAACTCTCCTAAGCCAGCTGGCCAAACATGAAGACAACACGACGACGACATTGAAGCTTGTCACAAGTCATGTTATGCGCTTGTAAACTGATCTAAATACTTTTTGTTGTGTTTTATTGGTGCACATTTAATTTAAATGTGTTTCTTACTCCTTCTCTCTCTCTCTCCCTCTGTTTTTCGCATTGCTTGTTGGCCACATGGACACAGACAAGGCCAACAATGATTTAAAAAAAATAAAAATAAATAAAAACAACAAATAAATGCATTTAAGAGCAACAAAGCTGCATTTATAGCTTTGGGCATTTTTAGTACATTTATATATATGTACATATGTATGCATATGTTTGTATGCCTTTTTTGTGTGCCAGTGTGTACACAAACACGAGTTGACAACTCATCGAACATTGAACACGTTGTAATGTGATACTTAAATGCTTGATTGGCTCGTAAATATTTTCACTTTGTTCTTGACTTATTTTTACCTTTTCGTCTGCTGCTTCTTCCACCTTTTTCTACCCTTTTATATATGTATGTATGTATGTGTTATTTTTTTCCATTTCAATGTCGCGCTTTACTCTTGTTAACAATAATTTCTACAAAGTATCTGAAACCTTATTTTTTTCTTTGTGTTTTATTTGTGCCTTTATTGTTCGGTGTTGTTTTTGTTGTTATTGTTGCCCTGGCGGCAAGATTCGCTTGTGCTTAAGCTTGGAAAAAAGCGCCAAATCTTGCACTAAGAACACACCAAATACGACATCAAAGTTATCGCTGCGATCGCTGTTCGCCGTCGCTGCTTCGATGACAGGAGTTGCTTGATTCTTTTTTTCGCCTTTCATTGGACGGACGCTCAAGTAAGCATTGAGTGAGCCAAAGCGCAACATTGCACAGGACACGATTGTAATTGTTATGCCATGGCGCGGCACAGTGTTGCAAAATATCATAAATGCCGCTTTGTTGGTGTTGGCAAAGCATGTGCTCAGACATGGCAACGCACGATGCAATGACATTGACTCGACCACAGAGCTTTGCCACACAGCGACACAAAAGCGCAAAGACAATGACAAGAACAAGCACAACGACAACAACAACAACAATGTACACTCATAATAATGTTAATGTAAATGCATTTTAAATGGACTTCAAGCATTGCACTTGTGTGCGTGTGTGTGTGTGATCAGCAAGCATTGAAAGCAACTTTGCTTTGCTTTGCTTGTTCGACAAGTTTAGCAGCAAAATTGAAGAAAAAAACAAATTGCATATGAAAAAAAAGTGCGTGCGACATGTCTGCAAAAGGCACCGCAACACACACGCACACACACTCGTATAGAGACACAATGTGATGTGCACAGACGCCGAGAGCGTTGAAAGAAACATGTATAAATAAAATCACATCAAAAGTTTTGGACGCGCAACAAAACGTTTTCGTTGTTCAGCAAATGAAAAGTGACAGTTTGCGTTGTTGTTGCTGTTGTTGTTGTTGCTGTTGTAAATAACTTAAATTTACATAAATTAAAATGCGACTAATTTGTTACTTATTTTTTTTCCCCTGCTTAAATTTTGCATAAAATATCTTCAAGGTTAATCTATGACTTTGCGCTACTTGCTTGACACATAGCGCTGTGATTTCCCACACACACGCACATCGATTTTATATTGATTCATTTCCAAAGCGCAAAGCGTTCATTGAACCTTCAAAAATTAAAACGAACTTGCCAAATAATTCGCACAGTTTTGCAGAAAATATCTGCAAATCTCATCTTTAGCAAATTAGTGAAGCCCAACGCCAAAGCAAACATCGAAGCTGAGGCTATAAGCAAAAACAAACGACGCTTTTGAGAAGATCGATTGCTTAATTAAGCTGCGATTTGACAATGTCAAGTGTCGCTTAGCTACATGCAAACGTTCACTCACTCAGCTCAGTTTAGCAAAAGCTCAGCTACTCAGCACCATCAACGAGACTGGCAACGCACCTGCGCCCCTCACCCCTTCCACATACATGCCAAATAGCCAAAGTGATGGCTTGTGAAAGAGTTAAGAGTTGAGCGCGTGAATTTTGTGTGAGCCCGCATGCAAATGAGGCGTTGGCGTTATCGATCTCGATACATGTGTTCGATACATGTGATCACTAACACGCACACACACACACGCACAAACACAGCGACACACGCACGCAGGCAGGCAGTCAGGCATTGATTTGTATTTAGTTTTTACTGCTGTCGATAAGTCGTTATAAATTGGGTTAGAGGCGCGTTCATTCAACAATAATCGAAGCAAAGATCTCCATAAGTAAATGCTTAAAATGTTGTCGTTGTCGTATTTTGTTGCTGTTGTTGCTGTTGTTGTGCTTGACTTTCGTTGAGTTTGCTTCGTGCATTCATTCGTTGTTGTTGTTTGTGGTCTTTGGTTTTTTTTAGTGAATTTTGCATATTTAATGCGTTTTAATGTTTTAAATGATTGTCAACAGATTTGCATAATTTAAGTTCGACTGACTTTAAGTAAAATAAATGTTCAAACATTTTCAAAAAAACATGCGTCAACATAATTTTAACGCCAAGTAACTTAACATAATTGATCTTATCGAAAGCGAAGCGCTTAAATTGTTGTTGACCTCGTTAAGAAAGCTTTATATTTATTTGTATGTTTTGTTTTTGTTGCTGTTTAGCGTTGAAATACATTGGTGGGTGAAAAGTGCTTAAACACATTATAAACGTTATTGTTTTCGGTTTTATTTTCATACAAAATTATCAAATCGCCTTCATTAATTTACACAAACACACAAAAAATGACTAAAAAAAGACAAAAAGGAAGTCATAAACCTTTTGTGTTCAAAATTGGTCTGAAAACGTACGTTCTGTGGCCCAAGTTGGCTTATGTCACGCATGCGCATTTAAGCGGAATCTCGTGCGTACGTGAGCCACAAAAAAATTAGACTGACTTCGTTGTGTCTGAAGAGCGTTGATGGTATCTTTTGGTCGACTTGAAATTTCGTAGAAGTTCAGATTCGTGTTCAGGTGCACACTTCATTCAACACTTTTTTCTTTTTCCTCTTAGCCTTCAATTTAGTTTCTAATGAAAGCATGGCAGTTTCACTGTGTGTGTGTGTGTGTGTGTGTTTATTTAATTTGATAAAAATCACTGTTAAACATTCAATTATCATTGTCACTGTTCGAAATATTAATGAACTTGTTACACATACATGGGTTTCATGAATGAATGAACGTTGTGCGTTGCTTCCTGATCTTCATTGCCGATAAGCAGCATCCTGTTTGATGCTTCACTCTGTGTTCGTTTGTGTGTGTGTGTGTGTTGAATTTTAATTAAAATTAAACTTGATTGTGCACAGATTAAGAACATTTACAAAGCATCTTCATCGAGGTAATTTTTTGTGTGTGAAATAAAATTCAAAGTCAAATCAAAGATTTCAATTGGTGATGTCAAACAAGTTACTAACAGTTATAACGTTTGGCAGCGACTTAATGAAGCGCATTTATCAAAGCTCGAAAATCAGCGAATTATTTAAAAAGAAATTAAATTTATATTCGCGCATATTCGTTGTTATATTTATATGGCAAAGCGCAGTCGTTGGAGAGGTGAGGTGAGGCGCAACAACGACGACGACAACGACATGCTGGTTGACTCATAATTTGACAATCATAAATCATGTGGATTTGCGACATTATCACGCTAATAACATCGAATTTGCGACGCGTTCGAAAACAAGCGTCAGCGCAGAGAATGAGAATGAGAGAGACGAAACAACACAACACAAACAACGCTTAAAGCGCGCTAACAACAACAGCAACAACAACAATGACGACGACGTCGACGGCGAAAAAAACCCAACAGGCAACAACAAACTTGAGCGAATATCGATACTCATGCCAACGCTAATAACAACGGCAAACCACAACAACAACAACAACGTGCGCAGCCGCTAAGGCAGCACACTCGCACCGCACACCGTTTTGGCGCAACAACAAATGATGCCCGACGCTTTTGTCGACGTTAATATTTGACATTAATTGAAATTAATATTAATTTCATATTTATTAATAGATTTCGCCGCTTTCAAAGTCAAAATCGACAAGTGTTTGACATTTACAGTTATGAATTTCCTGCGTTCGTTCGTGTGTTCGCTTATTCGTTCGTTTGTTTTGTTTTGATTTGTTTTGTTAGTGTGATGCGCGTGGGCGAAGCGTTGCCAGATCATTTATGCATTGTCTTCATGCGTATTTGTGTTGTTGTGCGCTTTGTTTGGTTATGTGTTATGAAACAAATGACATTTCGTATGCCAGATTGATTAATTTGCATTTATTGCCTGATTGACTGCTTGCTATCTGTATGTATGTCTGTCTATCTGTCTAATTGACTGTCTGACTGACTTGTTGGTTGTCTTCTTTGTGTTTGTACGAAATTTTAAATGAAATGTTAATAAAATCAATGCTGAAGAGCAAATAACAAATTTTTGTGTTTTTTTTTTGTCTTTTATATATCATTTGTTGTTTGTGTTGTGAAGAATGTCGTAGCATTTAAGTGTGACACCCGCTGTGAACAACTGGTCAGAACGAACACAGCAAACGCCAACACTCTAACACGATGGCCAAAAGCAACGCAAACAAAAGCAACTCTGAACGCGAACGCGACGCAAAGGCGAAGGCGACAACCATCACAACAGCAACAACAACAACAATATTAACGACAACAGCAAGAACAACACGACGACGTTGGCAAAGCCAACTCAGCATGACAATTCGCATAAATGTTAAAGTCAACAACTTAATTTGTAGAGGATATTAGAATTTAAGTAACAAGTAATTAATGTTCCCCCCCTCGAAAGTGGACAGCGGGCGCATGCTCTCGTCTGCAAGACTCCAAACTCAAACTCAGACTTGTATGAAAGATCAGGACTTGTGTGCAAACGCGCGCATTGCTTGTTGTTGCTGTTGTTGTTGCTGTTTTTAACGCTCTTCCTCGCTGTCGTGTAGCTTACTTGGCTTGGCGAGAGGGCATGAAACGGTTATTTATTGGGATCTAAGTGATTTCCGATGAGATTGTAGCAAACGATTGAAGCATCAGGCACAGCAGGTGGCAGCGCACACAGAACCTCTCAAGCACAACAAAGACTGAGCAAGCGAGACAGAGAGAGAGAGAGAGAGGCTGAGAAAGACAAGAGTTCATGCTGTTGTTGTTTTTGTTGATAATGTTGTTGTAGCTGTTGCCAATGATTGCGTGTGATTCATTTTGTTGGCGCGTCAGGTGAGAAGCAACAGCAGCAGCAACCACAACAACAACAGCAACTACAACAACAATATGACAACATGGTTTCACTTTCTTCTTCTTCTTATAAGCTACACTGCTCAGCATCTCATTTGGTTTTGGGTGTGATATCATTAGCTGAGCTTCGGTATGCACAGCATGTAAAGTGCCAACCAACCTTGCCAGCCTGCCAGACTTGCACGCCTGACAACTGCAGTCAACGGCGGGATTAAGATGCCTGCCTCGCAATCAGTTGGAACAAAGCACAAATATTTGCATCAGTGTGTGTATGTGTGTGTGTTTGTGTGGATAAGCTGAACGTTCATTTTTGGCGTTAGTCAAGTCGACGGCGGCGTTGCTTCGGCTGACTTCGCTTTAATGCTTAAAGCAAAAATAAAACAGAAAACCACAAAATGCGAAATAAAACAATACAATAAAGTATAAAATGTTGTTTTGTTTTGTTTTTGGCATGTCGCTATTAAAATCTTCAAATGAAGCTAATTAAAAGCGCATAAATAAAACATTTTATGAATGCAATTAAATGACTTTTTATGCTTTTATAAATATGCGAACGTTCAATAAAGTTAAAAACTTAATTGACTGCGATTTTGCGAATTCTTTGCCTTCGCTTCTAAACACAACGCTTATGAATATGCCACAAAGTTGCATATAACTTTTCTTAATGAGCATTTTTAAGTCTTCTTAATTTAAGATTATTGCCACGCATTCTTAGTAAATAAACCAAAAGATTATTGCTATGAAATGATGCAGAATTACTGCAACAATTTAAAGGCTGCAGTCTGAAACAATTTGAATTGCTACAATGAAAAACAAAGCAGGCACAACTATTTACATTGCCTAGTGCAATAAAACATGCGAAATTATTTATTAGCAGCGATTAACGACAACACAAAAGCAAAGCAAAGCAAAGAGTTGCGCGCAGGTTGGCAGCCCAGTCCAGGCAAGCCAATGCAATGCAAACGCTTACAAATCTGCGTAATTAATTGATTAAAATGTTTGCTTCGGTTTGCATATTGCGCAGAATATCATATTTCACATTTAATGAGCGCAGACAACAAACGTTAAAGAGGACAGCAATTGCTTGTGAGAAGGCCAGAAAGGTGACCAGGCGGGCGTCAGAGAGCGTGCGAGCGAGAGAGCGCGAGCGAGTCAGGTGTAACGGCGCAAGTAGTCAATTGAGGTGCGAGGATGCGCGATGGCACTTTTATGCATGCTAGATGAGCTGAGACAACACGACACGACACGGTACAACACGACACGGCACGACACGACACGACACGACATTGGCGTAGACACTTTAACTGGCCTGGCGCGTTATTAACAACAACAACAACCATAACAACAACAACACCAATGAAGGTTGAATTGTGCGAGCGTACGAACTCTTCGCCGCATGTGGCATGCAGCCAACAACAACAACAACTTCTTGCGTTAACAACACGAACAACAAGAAGAACAACAAATACGAAACAGGGTGTTTATGGTGATTTAGTCAGTTATGTGGATCGTAAACATTTTTGATAGCTAAATTTAAATAAACGACAGATATTTGTTGCTTGTGCTTAAGCTTGCCAACGACAGCGACAGCGACAGACAAGCATTTTCTTTTTATGTTTTCTTTGTTAAATCTTTATGTCTGTCCGTCCTACTGACTAACTAGCCGTCCGTCTGTCTGTCTGACTGTTTGCCTTGGTCAAAGAAAGTATCGCTTGCTGGTCATAACGGCCACGATCAGGCCGCAGCTGCATGCAACGTCAACGCACACACTTCAGCTAAGACTTGAGCTGGGATTGTGGCCGAGGCTGAGCTGAGCTTGAGCTTGAGTGTTGCGCATGCCAAGTTGAGAGTTTAAATTAATTTTATTACAGACGCGTTTTTGTGTAGTTTGGCGCGAGAAAATATCAAATTACTGTGGCAATATATTTGAAATTAATGACATTTGTCGCTATGCCATGCCATGCGGTGTTGATTATGACTCGCGTCTCAGATTTGTATGCGTTTAGTTTTATTTAGTTGGTAAATGGGCTATAAGCGGGTGTATGTGGGCTACAAGCTGCTCAACTCTGCTCAACTCAACTCAATTCCGAGAGACAATATAAATAATAATAAGACGATCTGTATGCATTGATAGCAAGCTGCGCGCTCTGTCCAACTGCAGTGTTATCAAGCCGACCTGTGCAAATATTTATTTTGTGTATCCGTTTGAGTCATCATGCACTGCTCAATGAAAGCCAATTATGTTTATTTATTTAGGAAACCAGGGAATTGCAACTGTTGTAGAACACGCTCGAAATGCCTAAGCAAAAACACACACACAAACACAAAAGTCAAGCCAACGAGGCGAACAAATATTTCGAGCTGAGAGAGTCAGCGGGATTTTCGCAGGCCTGGCAGAGTTTTAATCTTGTTTTGCGACTCGCTTGGCTTGGCCGCAAGGATCGCTCGGTTAGCCTAACAGGATTACGATCTAAGTAAGCCAACACGCACTTGTGGCTTAACTTTGCAATCCTGTTACGACTCGTTCTCTCGCTCTAGCTCTCTCTCTCTCTTTGTCTCTCCAATTTCATTGAGCACAAGCAAAAGGATTACAAGTCAAATGGGCAGAAAATGTTGCTTTTGTGGCTTGTCATTGTTTGTAGTCGCGTTTTTGCTTTGTGGTTCGTTGCTCACTGCTCGCTGCTCGTTGAGACACTACAGGGTGTCATAAATCAAGTCACACAGCAATGCATTTGCTTAACTCATCGCCAGCGCAGTAAAAGAGTTAAAACGACTTAGAAACATGACCGTCCGTCTGTCCGTCCATCGGACCACTGACAACGCCCACACGCTTACAACGAGCGTGCATTGACTTATGCCTTTTGTCAAAGTCAAATGCATGCGTGCGTGCATTGCTCATGCCCATGCCCTTTCGCCTGCTGGTGGGCTGTGCCGCAAAGGATCAAAATTCATATTTAATAAGCGCATAATGGCTATAATCATAATTTTACACTGAACTTGGCTTGGACGCATGCGGCGATCCTTTTTGCGTATTGTGCATTCGCCGCAGCGGGGTTTCCTCACTGCTGCTGCTGCTGCTGCTATTTCTAAGGTCTTCTGCCTTCACTAACATTTATTCGCACAATGCAGAAAATGTTGGGCGTGGCGCACATTTAATTAATACGTTTGCTTGCTTAGTTCATTATTTTGGCCTTTAGTTCGATTTCTATTTCGCTTTGCCTTGCCGTGGCTTCATTTTGTGCGGGGCGTGTCAACAGATGATTAGAATTTCTTAAAAATGCCTAAAGACATGCGCGCTGCTCACTCCATGTCATTTCGTATTGTTAGCGCTCATGATGCTGGCAAAGCTAAGCTTATTTCGCAAATCCAAACGCTTCGCATGTAACCCTTTGAATGTTTCATTATTATTTCTGTTTTCGAATTCAACGGAAGCCAAAAAAAAAAAAAAGAAAATAAACAAAAATACTTTAATCTTGTTGTTTTTCTTGCTTAGCCGTTGGCCAATGAGTAACAAATAAGTTTTAAGCCGAAAATAAAATGCAACCGAAATATTTTCTAAGCATTTAAACAAAAGACTTAGGCAACGAACTTGTGCGCCAAAATATTTTAATGCAATTTTTAATTATCTTAAATTTCCAACTAAACTACGAAGCTAAATAATAATAAAAATTGTGCAACCACAAGACAAAAGACATGTAACGGTGCTACGGTCATAAAACTGTCGAAAATGCACCATCCAATGAGCTCAAGAGCAATCTGGAAATCACGCAAAATCAGTGAAATGCTCAATAAACAAAAGTGACAAACAAAAAAGAACAAATGAAAATGGTTTGTTTAATTTCCAATTAAACGCTGCCAAGCAACAAGGAAAGCGTGTAGAGAAAGAAAGAAAGTAACAAACCATAATCAAAAAGAAAGAAGAAAAAAAAACTGCACCCACAACAAAGGTCAGACATGATTATCTGCATTGACATCACGGCATGACTTGTTGGTTGACAACTGTTTCAGCTCATAAAACATAACAAAAAAAGGACACTTGAGGTACTCTCTAACACACACACACACACACGCATACACTTAAATGCCATGTTGTGCTGGTCAAGCATGAAAAGGTTTGAATGTAACGCACAAACAAGTACAAAAAAAAAAAAAAAGAACAACTGAGTTGAGTTTTGTATCTTTTGTCTGTCTGTCTGTCCCGCTTCATTGGCCTGGCCTGGCTTGTCTAGGCTCAGCACCTTCTGGGAAAATTGTATGCCACTTGTCAATACAGTGTGTCCTTTTTATCTAAATTACGTTAAACAAACAGCAGTTGCCCAACTAACGGTCCCGCAGTCTCGTTAGCCCAGACAGTGGCCAGTGGCGAGGCGAGGCGTGTTGTCGCTCCCCTTGGCTGTGCCCGGCAGCAGCAGCAGGACGCGCAGGCAGGCTGGCCAAGCGACCGATAGGCAAGTTGAGGTGCTGTAATGTTTTAATTTGATTTTAAAATGTTGATAAACTAATATCCGTGGAAAATGTCAAAATAGCATTGAGGCGAACAAACGTTCACGCACATCGGCAACATCGCCAGCAACATCGGCAGCAACAACAACAAGCCATTTGATTAATTATACGCTCGCTGGCTGTGCGTTGTTGTTGCTCATTGAAATGCACTTGCCATCATGCTCAATTTCAATGAATTTTTGGTTTTTATTACGAAATTTGCTGTCAAAATTCAATTTTTCTCTGCGTTGCATTTTTGTTGTTTTCCCCTCACCATTTTGGGGTATTTTGTGTGCACATGATTTTAATCTAACATGTTGACATTATTTTCCTGTGAATTTTTCACGTATTTTTCACTTGTTCGCTGTTGTTGTTGTTGTTGCTTGTATCGCCTTCACATGTGTTCGAGCATTTCCATAATTCGTTACGTGGCCGGGGCGTGATTGCTTGAGGCATGCGGCTTGTTAGCTAATTGTGGTCGCATAATTTCTCATTTTCAATATTCTTGTGTTGTATTTTGTGTGATTATTGAATTTGTGACAAATGACATGCAACGTTTGAAATAATTAATTCTCAATTGGGCGTGTGCAACAAGTATTGTTGTGCCACTATTTTTAAATAAGTGTGCTTCATTAATAAGCAATTTGAAGCTTTGAATTCGATTGAAGCACAAACAAAAGCAAAAGCAAAATAAAAAACCCGCTGACAGCAATCAAAGTATTATTAAGTTTTTTTCTAACCGTCCGTCCGTCTGTCTGTCATGACTATTAGCTAATTTCTTCTTATTGTTAACAGCGTTTAAGTTCTAATTGAATGTTGTTGGGGTGTGTTCATATTAACAGCTTCGATTGAAAAAATATATAAATATAAACAATTTGATTGCTTTGCATTTTGCTTAATTAACTTTTTGCATTAATTTGGTCTGAGCGACGACATGACATTTCCGCGTTAAAGCCAACACACAAATTTTGCACCAATTAAGCGTTTAATGCGCATGCAAATTTCGCTCATTCGTCTAAAAATAACAACAATAAAAACATTCATTAAAAACAAATTACCATAATAAGTTTCTAACTAACTTTTAATTATTTTAAAGCGAAAAAAAACACACACACACACACACACAATATTAAATAAATAAAGAAAGAAAATGAAAGGCGTTGGAAAAGAGGGACGGCGGCGGCGGCGGCGCTGTGCGACAGTTTAACCAGCGTAAGAAGAAGAAGCGAAGAATAGCAAAACATGCAATTTTGTTGTATTCAATTGACTAATTACAATTTGTAATTACAATATTAATCACATTACCAACAACAACAACAACAAAAGTAACAACAACAAAGCAACGACTTAAACTACGCGAACAACGCTGAGAAGTCAAAAGGCAACAAGTTCGTTCATACGTTGTGTGGCGTATGTGTGTGTGTGTGTTTGTGTGTGTGTTGGTGTGTGAGTGTGCGTGCGCATAACTAAACTGAATGTGAACATGTTTTTTTTCTTTTTTTAATATAAGCGAAAAGGCATTTAATTGAAACCAAAATGGAAACCAATAATTACAAAAGGAATACTTATGAGTTAAGGCACAGAAAAGTGGTGCACTTACATATATCTATGTGTGTGTGTGTGTGTGTGTCGGCATGCATATGTATGAGCGTAAGTTGGGCACATTTAACTTAATTACGATGCTTTTACAACACGCAAAAAGCGCATTTGTTTCGAGCAAGCGACGACGCCGGCAGTTGCTCCAAAAGACACTGAAAAAAATTTATAAAAAAATACATTAATGGAAATAGAAGAGTACTTCATGTTAGCCAACATTTTTCATGGCTTCATTTCTCATATTAATTGATTAAATAAACCATCCAAATAAAGTTTGTTTGGAACGTATTAAGCTTGTTACAGTCTATATGTATCTGACATATAAAAGAAAGAGAGGAAGTAAGATCCAACAAAAGATATATAGGAATGATCCCGAGCTTGCGTCTAACCTTACTTAATAGCTCTCAGAGACTAGTTCGTAAGATTAGAAACTTTTCTTAGCGCCCTCTACCAGCTACTTTTCATAAGAGTACTAAATCAAAGACCAGATGAGATAAAAACATGGTTTATTTGGAAAACGCCGCCCTTCAAAATGGCGTATTCGAATTTTTTTTTTCTCCCCCCTTGCTCCTCAAAACCAATTTTAATATTAGAGGGTATGAATCACAAACTATAAGAGGTAGGAACCACAAACTTTATTTATAAGCTCCGTAAACGCATCCCTTAAGAATTGCATGCCCGAAAAACCCTTTCCCTGATATTATTACCCCTCAAAGACTGCAAAACTGTGATTTTCTTGAACTTTTGAATAATTCATAAATGGACAATCTCAGATAGACATAATTTTTACAGATATAGGGCATGGCAACGCGCACCATGTGTGTAAGGTATTATATTACGACTACGTGATCTCACCGCCCTCTCGCCGTTTTAGTTTATATTTTCATTTTTTGCACAAAGTTTAATTAAAATTTTATTTTAATTATTTTTCTATTAATGATTAATTTTAAGCCACAAAAATTTATATTTTTATTTTAGCAAAAATAACAATTAATGCACTTATTATTTAGAATTTTTTATAGTACTGTTAAACGTTAATTCATGCACAACACTTAACTGTTATTAAATGATTAATACAAAAATGATGTAATGCAATTTTATAAGTCAATAAAAATATAAAAATAAAAAAACTCCAACGATTCCGCGGTTTTGAAAGTGCGCTCGCCATGAACAGCAAACATTTAATTATTATTTGTTGTTGTTGTGGCTGTTGTTGTTGCTCGTCATAGTGGTATGTTAATTAATAAGTAGTTGAATCGCTTTACATGTGTTTGCGAAGCGTATGGGCATCTATTAATGGGATTATGTTGAATAATATTTATAAAGACACACTTTTTATATTCTATAATAATATTTGTTGTTTGTGTTGTTGTTGTTGTTTAAAATAACAATAAATTATTGTACTTGAATGAAATGTAAATGTCATGACATGAACAGACATTAAAAACACGACAGCAACTGTGAAAGAAAAGCAACAACGAACGAACGACAAAAAAAATTAAATCGCATTAAGCTTGTTGAACAAATAACGTATACGTCATGTGGGCGTACAAGTTGTGATATATGTTTCAGCTATGTGTACATAACACTCCACACACACACACACACACATGCACTGAGTGTAACATATATGTGCGCGCATATCAATGAAATATCAACTGTCATAAAACCAACAAATTTATGTGACTAATTTGACATAAGAAATAAAAACTCACCAAATAATATTAAAGACCAAACAAAAGCCCCAAAAACCAACAACAAATAACAGCAACAAAAAGGGCACAAAACCACAGCAAGCCACTGATCGATATCAACAATTAGGCGCTCGCTAGTCCCGCGCCTTCACCCTGCTGCTGCACGCCCGCTGGCTGCGCGTAGTCAAATGTTTGTGCTGCGTTGAGAAATTTGACGCTTTTACGAGCGATTTCTTTCAGTCATAATGTCTTTCTTTATGATTTCTTTTGATTTACCAAATTAAATCAACGACAAGTGACTGTCGACTGTCGATTGTCGACTGTCAAGTGGCGACGAGTGGCGCTGAATTGTCATGGAGCAAGTCAAGCGGCGACTTGGCTGTTGTTGTTGTTGGTGTTGTGTGTTGACAATGCTTATGAAAGGTGTGCGCGCGTCTGGCGCCCATAACCTGCCGCGCCGCCTAATTGATAATGCAATTTTGTATGAATTAAACGTTTCGACGCACAAATGCGGGGATTAGAAAGCAAAGCAAAGCAAGGCAAAGATGCCATTTCAGATAAACGTCAAGAAGAAATAAACAGAAAATAAAACGAATTGTTTGTTGGCTGCTTTCTTTCTATTGGGTGCGCTAAATTGGCTAACAATATAATTACCAACATTTTTGGTTGAATAAATAAATAGAAATGAAGAAAAAAATTAAGGAAAAAATAAACAAAAAATGTAAATAAATAATAATAAAAATGAAATTCAAGAGTTAATTAACCACTTGAGTTGTATAAATATTTAAGCCAAAGTCTGGCAGCGAGACAAAAATAATGAGCGGCGACCACTTGTGGCCAAGTGCGGTGAAGGTGACACGGCAACTTCTTGCAACAACGGCGGCTGTGGGCACGCCCACAAAAACGCTTCAAAATTGAGCTATCAAAGCAATCATTTAATTAAAACGCTTAGGCTTTATTATTTGACAAAACCAGGCCGAATGTCTGTGGGACGGACAGCACGCCAAGTGATGCCAATCGGCGACAGGAAGTTTCACACACACACACACACACACACACAGAGAGACATGTGTGCACCAGAAATTCAACTGAAAAGTAACTCAAATTGTTGCAATCAAGTGGCGCGCGATTTCGATCTTCTCGCGGCGGAAGTTACGCTTAGCGGCTTTCAATTAAACAACGCCGCTGTCCGAAATTACAAATAGCTAACAAAGACTGACTGAGCGAGAGAGCGAGAAACCTTCTTACAAAACTCAAGTTAACAAGCATAAAATTCATGTAATTTGAAAATTGTCGACATTTGGCATTTTTTTGTTTTGTTTTTTTATTTTTCTGTGCAAGTTCGTTGTCGAAGTCTTTCGTTTCTGTTGTATCTTTTGCCAACGTCGCAGCATCGAATAGAAAATTAATTACTTAATTTACTTCAACACATGCACAACAACAACTTCTTCTGCACATAGCGTACACTCTGGCTGTATTTGCCTTTAAGAACAAGCAACCGGTTCCATGGCACATCATCATCATCATCATCATGTTCATCATGATCAACTCCGTATGCCGTTCAAGTCTAAACTCGCTGCATAACAGATTAGTTACCATATCCCATATCAGGGTAATTATTGTTAAATGAGATAACGATCTTGTAGTCTGGTGACATTTATTTATTTTCCTTAATTTTGCTGTATTAATCTTCTTGGAAACGCATACAAACGCGCTTCTTCACACTCCCAGTTGAGCCATGAGCGAACGAACGAACGAACGCAGAGGCAGTGGCGGAGGTAGAGGCATGGGCATGGCAAAGTGCGCGTGATCATGACTGATCAACACCAGCAACATCATCAACAGCAATGACAACACCAACAACACTTCCACACACACACACACACACACACACACACACACACACACACACACACACACATGCAGCACATCAACAGCTTCAGCGATATTGGCTTTTTGGTTATTGGCCCGAAAAATGAATCGATTGAGCAACGCAAAAGGCGATAAGCGAAGAGTGAAGAGTGAAGAGGCGCGGAGAGGAGCAATGCATGAGCAAACATTATTTCGGGCATCAACATGTTCATTTGTTGATTTCAAGATTTGACTTCACTTCAGGAGCGGCAAATCAATTTAACCTTTGAAACAACTTCTTTTTATAAGCTTTTTTATTTATTTATCAATAAATATTTAATTACTAAATGCCATAAAAATTGTCTAAGCGCTTGCCTTGTTTCACTCTTCTGCGCAAAATCCGCACCTGTCAACGAGTTCCTTTGACAATTTGCATCGATGCAAGGCAAGATCGATCGATCGTTCGTTGTTTCGTTCGTTCGATCGACTTGGCGTCATTTGTGTTGTCGCACGCTCGTTTATCTTGCCACAAATTTGTTACTTTATGTGTTGCACGCTCTTCGTTAATGCTTGTCAAACATTTCCTTACGCATTTCTGGCATGTAAACTTCAGTCCCGCAGTTATGCAAAAAGGTATTTGCAGATCATGTGTGCCTTTGCCTCATTTCAATTGTCTTGCGGCGAAGCAAAGCAAAGCAAATGAATTATTTAATAACGCCGGCTTTGCGCAAATATCAACTGACTTAAACCTGACATGCGTAACCCACACTTGAGGAGCCCCGATCAAAACCGAGCCACAAGTAATTAATAGCATACAAATACACATGAAAAAAGGCGGTCTACCACAGCGTGGCAAATACCCAAAACATAGCAAAATAATTAAGTAAGCAAGTAAGCAAGAATGAAAGAAGAAAATACAACAACAAAACAAAACGAGCTACAACAAACATTATATAAACATACATCAAAAGTCAAGACATGGTTTCAGTAATTAAACGAACAGACTCGGCAACACTGACATGGCTACACCCGCTGGTGTGGCAGACACGCACACACATATGTGTACAACACATGCGTAAACGTTTCAAGACTTGACTTCAGTTGAGTTGACTGGAAATTGATCAAGTCAAAGAGGCCAAAACAAAGCGAAACTCAATTAAACTCAAAGGCATAAACAAAAGCAACAAAAACAACGACTGTCAGCCAACATGACTGCGCTGCCAAGGCGCTCATAAAGACGAGGCTAATTTAACCAAATTGGATTACTTAATAAGTTTATCGCTTAGAAGAAAAAAAAAACACCAAATAAACAAAACAACAACAAGCGAGAAAAAAATATATGTACGCACAAATAAATTTATTAGAATTTTCGTCAAGTTCGGCGCACCTTACAAATCTACATGCGCACACACACACACACACACGCACGCACACGCACACTTTAGCTGTCCAAATGGTGAAATATAAAGAAACAAAAGTTCCAAAAAAAAGTGCGTTAATTTCTGAGAATTCATTTTGAATTGCTTCGAATTCTCAACGCTTTGCACTCCTCAATCAGAATTGTTCAAGCGTATTAGTTGTGAATGATTCCAAGCTATGTGATTTGACTTGACTTTACTCGAGCTGAGCTGAGCTGAGCTCAGTTGACTTGTCTTGTCTTCTCTTGACGGCGGTGGGTGTAATTTATTATTAATTATTTTGATTCGTAATGGAGACTCATTTGACTTGCGTACGTTTTGGGCTTTTGTCTGCTTTGACACGCACACACACACACACACACACACTCGTAGTTTAATGCACTCCGAACCTAAGGGAATTCTCATTATAGTTATTGTTTGTGTGTGTTTTTTGTGGAGCAATGTTGCTCTTGTTGTGTCTGTTCTGCGGTCAACACGCCATCAACATAATCACTTTGAACGTCAACGGCATTAACAACAACAGCAACAAGCAGCAGCAGCATCATCATTTTGTGGCACATTAATTCTTTATCAACATTTAACGTGCGTGCTACACAATTGTCTCTTCGCTCTGCTGTTGAGCTGAGCCTGATCTCTGATCAATCTGAACCTTGTTTTGTGCTTTTATAACATATATTTTTCATACACATTTTTTTTGGGTTTCGTTCTGTGAGATTTAACCATGAACGTTGCGATTAAAATCGCCGCATTTCGTGTAATTTGTTGGCTGTGCTCTCCTTTTTATTATTTCATGTGTTTTTTTTTTTTATTCAACATGACTTTAAGCATGTGCGTGCTTCATTTGAATTATAATTTAAGCGTTATTAGTTGTTGTTTTTTTCACACATTACTTAATTTTTATCTTCTCCCCAAAAGCGCTCAAGACGCCAAACCAAAGACCTTCAAATATTAGCAAATATCTCATAAACACATGTGTGTTTGTATGTTTGTATTTATTAATGTTCAATGAGTTCAAAAGTCATTACTAAAGACATGAACACGTTTGCAAACGTGAAGTTCGAAGTTTGCTGTAACCAAGTTGGTCATTTTGTTTAATTGGCCTTTTTAACACTGTTTTATTCATTTAATTAACGTTGCTCAATAATTGTTGTACGACTTAGCATTTCAGTCAATTAATAATCGCCAATACATGTTGTTGCTGCCGCTGCTGCTGTTGTATTTGGTACCGCCAGTCGTAAATATCTATAATTTAATACAATTTGGTATTAATTTCGTTGAACATATGTGATTTTTCACTGCCTCATCGATAAAAGTTCTCTCGACGATTTTAATAAATTTAATTTCAAATCATTAACACACCTCAAGCTCAAATCGCCGCTCAGACCAGGCCAGACCAGAGCTGAGCCGTGCCGGGCGGCCAGGCAAGCCAAACAAGCTGAGTTGCGTTGAGCTGAGGCAGCATCATTTGTATTTGAAACCTGTTCCGCGGACACGACTTGTCGCAACTTTTACAAGTTATATTTGCCTGCCTCTGCCTCTGCCTCTGACTCTGCCTTTGCTCAACGCGCTCTGCGCTCAAAATCGAACGCCGTTCATCTGCGCTTCTAAAACACTCAGCGGCAGTTTTTGCGCTCAGACAAATTTGTTTTACAAATAAAACTCGATTTGCATTTTAAATTGTGCAATTAAAATGCTTATGAAATCTATAAAAATCGCTAAATGCATTTTATTGCTCCTTAACATATCCGTAATGCCAAATGTCACGCGTTAATTAATTTACTCGCGAATCTATCAAAAGTATCGAACGAGCCGTCAGAGCCGCTGTGCCTCTGCCGTTGCTCATGCGATCGATGAGTCGAGTCAATCGTGTTGTTTTTGGCTGTCGTTATTACACAAATGTCGACGAGTGGAAAGGTTCCGATCAAAATTGATTGTCGCTGGCGCCGTGAAAGCGTGTTTCAACTTTAATGATCGCCAAATGTGTATGTCCAATAAAAATAAAACATTCTTATATTCAATTGTATCTTTTTCTTTAATTATTATATTTATATTTATACTCTGCTTATACTCACTTAAGTGTAACTTAACTAAAGCTACAGCAACCTTTACAAAGTATTACATTCAACGTTCAAGAACTTATAGGAAAGCAACTAAATTATTAAATTTCTTAAATTAAATTATTAATTAATATTACTTAAAAAGAAATGTTTACAAAATTTACTAATTACGTTTAAAGATTTGACATTTTTATATTATATAATAATAATAAAAGCAGTATTTACAATTTAATTAAGCAATAAATTTGTACAATTTGTGGTTGATTGAACAAGCAAAAATAATTCGCTACACTTGAGCTCAACTCAATTTGGCTCTGGTTTGATAAACAAAAAAGAAACTTAAAAAAAAATATAAGCAAAATAAAAATAAAGAAATAACAAAATTAAAATTTAAACGGAAATTGTATAAAAACGCCCAAACAGAGCACGAAGTCTTGGCCACAAGTTTTGGCACAGAGTATATATTCGAGGATTGTTGCTGGCTGAGACTTCGCTTTGGTGCGCGTTCTTTTGGCCGAAAGATACTTTTAATACTTTTGTAGATTTGTGTTCGTCGGCTCAGCGAGGAGAAGGAGTATTTACACTTAAATTATGGGTTTTTATTTTATTTTTTTTGTTGTTTTTTTTTTTTTGCTTTTTTGTCGCTTTTAAATTTTTCTTAATTTGTTTTTTTTTTTTTTATTTATTTTTAAGAATATATCACAAAAAACTATTTCATAAATTGTCTTATGAACGCGCGCAGCACACACACACACAAACACACACATACACACAGACAGCAGTCGCGGCAGAGCAGAGCAGCATGTTGATCATGATGATGTTGGTGATGCTGATGATGTTGATGATGCTGATGAGGCATGAGGAACGAAGCACACGCAATGCAAATTGCCTTCTTTGTTCACTGCGCCACAACGACATGCAAAATAATAAATAAGGAACTCACAAACGACCACCGGGCAGCGTGAAAGGAAACGTATCGAGCGCTCTGAGGGGCAGGACGTGCCACGACTTTAATGACTGGCGTCCAAATCGTGCTCATCATCGCTGGGGCAGTCATCCATCTCCATGTCGATCAGCTCGTCATCGTCCTCATCACCGCTCGCATGCGAATTGCGCTCCGAGGAGCCGCAGCCGCCCTTCTCGTCCTCTTGCTGCATGCGCTTGTGCTTCGTGCGACGATTCTGGAACCAGACTTTCACCTGCGTCTCGGAGAGATTGAGCGACTGGGCGAGCGCCTTGCGTTCGGCGCCGACGACATACTGATTGCTTTCGAAGGCGTGCTCCAATTTCAACAGCTGCGACGGCGAGAAGGCGGTGCGGATGCGTTTCGGCTTGCGGAAGGGCTGCAGCAGGAAATCTATAAAAGAAGGACAGCGAGAAAGAGGCGATTAGTCATGTTGTTGTTGATGATGTTGTTGTTGTTGGTTTTTATGAGTGAATGAGTAAAGGTGAGCTTTTACTTACTGCCAGGAAAACGATGCGGAAATATGCGTCCGTGGCGACTGAGCAGCCAGGGGTAAAGCGGATAGCTGTCACGCGGCATGCCTGGGCCCTGCATGAAGGGTGCGGCGTGCGGCGGCAGACCGGCGGCAGCAGCAGCCGCAGCGGCCGGGCCGAGCACATGGCCGGCCTGCAGAGCGGCGGCCATTTGGAATTGAGCGGCAGCGATGAGATGCGGATTGTGCTGAGGCGGCAACTCTGGCGGCGCGTTGATGTATGGCGGCAGCGGCTTGATGTCCGGCATGCCGGGTTGTGGCGGTGGTGGCACTTGCAGCTGCGCGCCTGGGCCGACGGCGAAGGGACGCACGAGGCCAGCGGGCGGCAGGCCGGGCATGAGCATGGCGGCACCCGGTGGCTTGCCGTAGGGTGAGGGCTGCGGCGTGTGCTGGGGACTGCTGGTGAGCATTGTGGGCGGCGATGAGGGCTGTGATGACTGGGGCGAGACCGATTTGGGTGGCGTGTGTGGCGGTTGTATGCGCTGGGCGGGATTCTCGGCCTGATCGAGACCGGCCGGCGCGGGTGAACGTTCGCGCTTCAGATGGGACATGACATTGGGCGGTGGCACGTCGCACTCGGGCGAGAGACGTGTCTGTGCGGAGGCTGGTGGACTGTAGGGGCCGTTGAGGCTGAGGTTAGCGGCGGCGGCGACCGCGGCGGCAGAGGCGTTGTGATGCAGGCGCTGTATGATGTCCTGTATGTCGTGCTGTGACTTCGGTGTGCCCGGCAGCTGCTGCTGATGATGATGATGGTGCTGTTGTTGTTGTTGCTGTTGCTGATGGTGTTGTTGCTGCTGCTGTTGTTGCTGGAGTTGATGTTGTTGCTGTTGTAGCAGCAAGTGTTGGTGGAGCGCATGTTGTTGTGCCGGCGATAGATGCGAGGCCATGTGTGGCGGCAGCGGCGGCAGCGCGTGCGGATGGTGTGGCGGCAGCGCAATGTGATGGGTCGGCGTTGTTGGTATGTGTGTGTTGCCCGAGAGCAGGCCAATTGCTGGCGGCGTCTGTGGCGGCGAGCCAGGACCGTTGGTCGTGTCACGCTTCACATTCACATTGTCGACGTTGCTGTCATGATTGTTGTTGTGGCTGTTGTTGTTGTTGTTGCTGTTGGTGTGATTGTTGTTGCCACCGACGGCGGTTGCGGTGGCGTTGCCGTCATTGCCGACAATCGATTCGATGCTAAAGCCGATCTTCTGCTTGGGCGTTGGCATCATGACGGCTGAAGTTGGTACCGGCGGAATCATTTTAGTCATAAATACGCGCGGTTTTGCTTGTAGCTTAGGGTTGCCAACAATCGTGTTGCGTTGCGAGGCGGCGATTAATTCAGCTATTTTTGCGGTTTTTTCTGAGCGCTCAATTATTAATGTTTTGGTTGAGGAAACTTATTTGGTTAATCCTTGCAATACCGATATTTTTGACAATATCCGTTTTAAAATGTGTGTCACTTTTCACTTTGCGTCATTGAGAACGCTTTGCTTAACTTAACACTTTGAATTTGCAGTTATTATACACTCATTTATGCTGAGTTTGCTTGCTGCTGCTTCATTCACATGCATTAATTTCTTAATTGGCTTTCTTTTTATATATATTATTTGATTTGTTTGTACAACTTTCTACACTTGCGTAGCGTTAAATTCACTCAGTTGCGATCGACGCGTATTCAACGTGTTCACTCTACGACAGTCGCTGTCAGAATAAACCAGAGAGCCACCGCCAGAGCACCAAGTGTACGCGTTGCGAATTTCAGCTCACTCGTCTCGGCGCTCTTCGTTGCTTCGTTTCACCGTTGCGTCGCTGCTGCGCTCTTTTTCAATACACTTTCCAAACGTGTCAAACCGGTCGGTTCAGCCGCTTGTTGTTGTTGTTGCTGTTGTTGCTGCGCCGGCCGCTCTGGCTGCTGCTCATTTATATCGTGTGCAAGCGAGCAAGTGAGTGTGTGTCGCTTATTGCTATGCTGCTTTGTCACATGCACACAGCTTCACTGAGTTGTGTTGGTTTGAGTCTGCAATGGCCACAGCACAACGCTTCGCACACACGAAGCGCGGCATGCAAGTGTCTCGCTCGCACGGCCGCGGCTGGCTTGCGTGCAGTTGTGGATTTTATCTTTGTGTGTGCGTGTGTGCTTGAGTGAAATGCACATATTTGGCTATTTCAGTTTTGTGTGTAAACGAGGCGGGACCAATTTAATTCGCTACATTTTACGCTGTGTTTTTCTGCTTCGTTGAATTTCTGCATATGGCTTCCGTTCGCTAAGCGCTAAGTTGAGTTGTTGTCGAAGTTGTTGTTATTGTTGTTATTGTTGTTGCTATCGAAGTTGTTGCCTTTTGGTTACAGTGCCGTTGTGTAATTTGGCTTAAACTGCCATTCATAGTTGTTGTTTTTGTTGGTTTTTTTCACGTTTTAAAATGCGCTAAGCGCAAAAAACCAACAACTGAAAATCGAATTTCATTCGTGCGCTGCTCTTTCAACGCTTGTATCTGCGTGCGCGCGCAAAGTATCTGCTTCTCATTTGCGCCGCTCTAAACGTTTTCATTTACTTTAATTGTGTTTTATTATGGAACTTTGCGGCCGTCACAGATTTCCAACCATTTTCCATGTGTTTGCGTGCGTCCTTTGTATTTCTCGTATTCCTCCGTTTCTTTGTGTAGCATGGCATTAATTTGCTTGAAGAAAGCGACTCTTAATGGCAATTTGTATGCCACTCGGCAGCTGAACTAATATCGCTCGTCGCAATAAATCAAAAAAATTATACAATGTTTTTTATCAAATATTTGCAATCACAAAAAACAATCGTCATAACAATTTAAATGTTAATTTGCGTTCGAATGCGTTTCGTTGGACAATTGCTTCGCTTTTGGCACACGACAAACTCTGCATAATTTATGTTCGAAATATTTCGCGCCTGATTTCATTTGCACACAAATTACTTATGAAATTGAATCAGAGCAAATGCGATATCGCTGCGACCGTGTGCGCATTTCAATATTTATGTACAAAACTGTGTTTTTCAAATGAAAAACAAAAAAAAAACAAACATAATATCATAGAATATTATTATTGAAAGGCGAACATAAATCAATTTATATTGAGCACATTTGGTTCTTTATCATGGACATTGAACACATGGACATATATTTTTGACAACCACAAAACCATCAAACCATCTTTGTATGGAAAAGTTGTTACAAGTTGGCGAATTTTTTTTCAAAATTAGAGAAACGCGAAACTGACATGAAACACAGAAGAGGCCATTGACTGCTAAGGCCTTAGAGTATGAGATATTAATTCTATTATATGGGTTTGATATTTATAGGAATTTTACTATTAGATTAAAGGGTAAAGTCTCCTTAGAATCTTCAAAAAATCGTTGTTTTTTTTTTTGAATTTGTTGGCTGAAAATTTCATGTTGATCCGACGAATACTTTTGGAGTTATACACAAAACCGTTCGTTGGATTTTGCTAAAATTCAGACTACTTCTATATAACACATAAATCTAGTGCTTAATGGAAGGGTTTTTTCAATATTTCGATTTTTTATAAGCAATTTTGTTGATTTTCAAAATAAATCATAAGCCTTAAATCAAGCACTAGACTTACTATTAAGCTAATAAAGAAGTTATGATGGTCAGCGCAAAAGACTATTTTTCAAAAAGGAGCTGATATGATTTTTATATTTTTAATATTTTTCCTGAAATTTTGGTGAAAAAAACTTTAATTAATACGCAATAAAGTTGTATAATTACTTTTAAGAAATTGATAAAATTTCTACTAAAAAAAAAAATATTTAAAACACTCCTTTTTTCGAGACTCTAAGGAGTCGTAACCAATTAATAGTTCTTAAGGATGGGTTTGCGATGATGTGAGATGCAGACTTGTGTAGCGTAAAGAACTTATAAGCAGTTTCTCGATCCGTGCCGCATTTCTATTAAAAATCAAGTTTCTTATCACATTTGTTCGTAATCTATGACATGTTGACCTCTGAACTCTGATCTCTTGCTCTCAGATTATCAATTTTAGCACAGACGCATTCAAAACATGAGAAGATCGAAACAAACAACAAAAGTTTATATAATTTCGGCAGAAATATCAATTAGTAAACAAAAGTTTAAGTGTTTTTATTCACACTAGTGTCTTGTCACACCAACAGTGCAAAAGGCTATCAACGAATGCGCATAAATTATAAACAAAATAAGCGAAAAAAGAAAAAAATACGTTGAGCGTTTAAAAACACATTTTAATGTGTTAATTAAGCTAAGCAAACTTCGCAAGCAACAACAAAAATGAGAATCATTTGATAAACAGACAAATAATAAAGCAATTTAAGGCGCATAATTAAGCATGATTACACACAAATTTTGTGGAAAGTTCAAGTTTGATGTGCAAAACGTGCGACGTGTTTTCAATAAAACTTGTTTCATAATTTTGTATATTATTATTAAATAGTAAAAAAAAAAACCACACAAAACATACCATTTCGCATGAGAAAATAATCTTTTCTTGAGGCAAAAAAGTAAAATAAAATTTCCAGTTAAAAACCTCAAAGCCAACAGCGCGCTTAATTATATATTACACAAAAATAGTTATTTCTTTTTGGCGAAAATCGAAAATTGTGCAAAATGCCTAAATTCACACGCCCACAAGCCGAGGCACACACGCTCTCGAACATGCAACGCTGCAAGTGTGCTGAAGTGCAAAGGACATGAGCAGCAAACAGAAATGTTCTAATGACGAAATAAAGATATCCAAAAAGACACACGCTGAGCAGGCAACAACAACAACAAAGAGCGAACATTTGCCAAAACAAAGTGGCAAACAGAACTGCTTTCAAAGACAATTGAGGAGCGAAAACAATACGGTAAATGAAAACCATAAAAAATGCACAAAAGACTATTTTTATTGGAAATCAAAGAAATAAAGCAACGGCAGCAACAACAACAACAACGAGAGTGACTGTGGCAACAAGGTGAGTGAGCCAAGCAGGCAGTGACGAGCCCAAGTCCCGACGTACCCAAGCCGACTGCGAGACAAGAGTCATCGAGCCAAAAAGGTGTCAAAATCAACATCATTCGAGCGCAATGAGTTTTTCCTTCGAACTGTGAATGCAACGCACAGCATGATGCAACGCTCTTCCTCTTCAGGCGCTGCTTTCTTATACCTTACAACTGTTTTGTTTTTGTTTTACATTTCCATTTTTTCACAACTGTTGAAGTGAATTTTTTTTCGACTTTTTGGTTAGAAAACAAATGTTGTTTGTTTGCGTGAAACAATGAAAAACGTGGCAAATTTCCTTTTGTTTCATTTGAAAGCAAAAAAAAAACTGAGCTAAGAAATCAAAGTGAAGTTAAAAACGAAATAAATCGAATTTAATGATGATGAGTTTGTGATTAGAAGATTTGTTGATGATGATAATGATGATCATGATGATGCTCTGGTGCGGATAATCATGTGTTGAGCAGACTCATGATGATGACAAACCAAATGCAGAAATTCGCTTGAATTTTGTATCTTTTTCAAGTATGATTTTTGGTTTTTCTTATATAGAATTGGAATTATTGTGAAATTGAATTGGGCGTGCTGATAATTGTGTGTGCGATAATTAATAAAAAGATACTTAAGTGAGTTGTTTGAGATACTTTTTTTGCTGCCATACAATTAATGCATTGAAAAGACTTTTATATGAGAGACACATAAACTTTTCAACAATTGAGTTGTTTTTGTGCCACGAACCGTCGCTTTTCACAGCTTTGTTGGAAATAAACAAATCTAATATTTAAATATTCTAAGACGCCAACGTTTTGGTATCAATTTCACAGTTTTCTAAATGTTTCTACACACACACACACACACACACTCACACACAGGTACGCATATATAAAACAAGCACATAGATACATTTAGCAGGCACATTCGACACATCATTTGTACGCTTGTAAATCTACGCGGTCAGAAAATTATGATGGATGAGGGCCTCATTGCATTTTCACGCTTCGCAGCGGTGAAGAAAAAGTAGCGGGATGCCAAAGCAGCAGCAACAACAGCAACAACAACAACAAATGACAAGGGTTGCATTCGAGCGCCGCTTAATGCTAACGAGAAGCAACATTCTAATATTCATACATGTATTTATATGATTATGATAACTCACAAGAATGAAGAACGAACGAATTTGGTCTTCAAGCAGACCAACAACAACACATCAAACACATGTGTCCGCCTTCAAGAAGCGTTGATTGGCGGCCAAGCATAATTCTAAGAAAATCCTATTAAGCGTATTCAAAGTAGCATTAGGCGCAACATTGAGTGGCACAATGCAATGACAGCAACAACAACAGCAACGAGAGCAACAACAAGAACACTTCATTGACTATTTCAAGCACATTTTTCGTGCACAATCAAAACGAAATAAAATCTTAGCTCAACATGCCATAAAATCATATTAAAACACAATTTCAATGCCTTTTGCTACAACAAAAAAAAATCGAGAAAAAAATCAGGAAAAAAATCAAGAAAAACTACCAAAAAAAAGGCAAAACTATAAAACACTTGTAATCCTTGACATTTCCTACAAGACAATCATAAAATTATTTCTACTCATGGTGCATGCAAGGCGAAATTGCACTTGTCGCAGCAACTTTGAAAAGGAAGACGTTTGTAATACCAAAAGAAAGAATTACATTCTCTTTACAAAAATGTCATAAAAATGCTCAAAATCGTACGTGCAAAACCTCCAAATTCAAACATTACTTTTATGGTTTTCCACTTTTTACCATCACCACTTTCTTTAAGGGCGCCCAAGGATGCAACCTTTGATTTTATTTCCTTAGGTTTGCTTTGCGTTTACGTTTACAGTAGCATAAAAAATAGTTTTCAAAATAAAATCACTACTTTTTTTATAGTCCTACGATTTTATTTAATGCTTTTTTCGTCGTTTTTGACACTTGGCTTTGAAGATATCTTTTGGTAGAAGTCATTTTTCGTGCCATTATGACTGTTCTAAATCGAGTTAAGGTAAATTTACGAGGCGTTCAACTTGCGGTGATCTCATGTTGCTGATAAGCGTTGGGAATGTAGTTTCATTTCAAAACGTTTGCACGAACACAGAAATCACATGTAAACGAATGAGCAAATGGTTCTTCAAGTAGTTAAAGGCTTTGAAATGCTTATTACTCTTCTTCTTCTTTAAAACGCGACGCAAAAAGATACATATATTTATTTGCACCAAATTAATATATTAATTTTTATTTTTGCTTTGTTTAAAAGTCGAATTCAACTAATATGTGCTGAAAGCAAATTTTCAATGCTGTATAAGCCTAAGTAACAAAAGACAACTTAGCACATACAGCACTCTAATGTCGTTTTGTTTGAAAAACCAAAGCCATGCGTGCTCATCAAAGAAAAATAATAGAAATAAAATGAAAAAAAAATTAAATAACGTATTTAACAAAAAAAAAGGGCTAACTTAAAAAAAAATTAGGCCCGAAAAAATACAAATTATGAACTTCTCACAAAAGTCGCTCAAACGCAACGCTACGCTCGAGTGCCGCTTCAGCAGCAAGCAGCAAGGGGCGGACAGCGCAGGCAAGCGAAGGGTCGTGTAACTTCGATCAACGATACTAATAAATAATTTTGTAATAAAAAGCATTTTTCGTTTGTCAAATGTTGAATAAGTGGGGTGGGGTAGGTTGGTTTGGGCAACGCAATCACAGCCGCCAACCCTCTGACACGATGATGATGACGACGACAACTCAATTTACACGCGCTGCATGCGAAGTAAATGTGCATCATTTCGACGGCAATTTTTCCTCTGACATTTGGAAATGTGAAAGACCGAAAAGGCATCATTTTTCATGGCAATAAGAACATCATAAGGCGCACATTTTTCACAATTTAACTACAAATTGGCAAACCTAATAAAAGCGAAATTAGCTGACGGAAGTTGTACTCGTCGTTGTTGCTGTAGCACTGGCACAGCGACGCCATTTTGTTGCATGTGCGCCCCTCGAAGCATTTATTTTTGGCACTCTGTGATTTTTATACGCGTGCAGTCATAAAATAAATGAATTGTTCTAAGCAAAGCCTCTGATTGCCGCTTTTTATACTTACTTATTTATATATTTTATAATAAGCGGAAGCACACACACACACGCACACACACATGCACACTGAGCACACTTCATGTGCGACTGTCGTTTGCATTAAGTTTGGCAGCGCAAAAGGGCACAAAATGAAAACTAAGTGTTTCGCACAGTGTGACATGTGCCTTGCAGCAAGTGGCAACGGCCATAAGCGCTCAATTTGTTTGGCTGGCATATCGCTTACACACCACTGTGTATGAATTTCACAGAAATAATTATTTTGTGGTTTGCGCTGGAAAGCAAACAAGAAGCGTTGCCAATTTTCACAAGGACAACTTTGATGATGAGACTATGAGCGCACAACAATGACAACAATTTTCACATTTTATTATCCTTGTCATTATGAGCTGCCATTGTGCGCAACGCATCCTGACTCCTGTCGCTGCCATTATTATACGCCATTTAAATAATTTCGCTTTCATGCTGCGCAATGACTTTGGCACGCATTTCAACCCCCTTTCGTGTTAAGTGACTTCTCATGCAGCAGCAACAAAAACAACAGCAACAACAAAAACAAGGGCAAGCAAGAAAACTCACCCCGTGCCATTTTTTTTTTTTGTTATTTTCTCAACGTGGCAGAATAATCAGCGAACATCATCAGCATTTGATTGCGACAAATAATGCCGCCACTTTGCGCTTGATGATGAACAACGCTCGCGCTCACTCGCTCACGACGACGATGATGATGATGAGGAAGCGACGTGGCATATATAACAGACATACAACATAACAATGGAAAGTGTCTGTCGTCTGTGTACGGTGGGTTAAAGTGAAGGGGTGCCCTTGCCCAGGACCGTGCATGGCTAGAAAGTTGCCATGAGTGCGTAGAAACATGAAAGATGCGTTTTAACGAGCGCCGCGGGTCGCAAAATGGCGTTCAATGTTCGACGTTCAAATGCACGAGGAGCTGAACGTGCCAAAGTGTTGTTCATTGTCTGCGTTCTGCTGCTCTTCTTCTTCTTTTTGTGCGCAACGAGTTTTTCGATTTAAGTTTGTTTAAGAGGATTTGTGGAAAATTATGCAAACGGCTGCCAGAAATGTAATTAAAGCAGATTGTCGAAATGAGCTGCGACAAGGGACTTACTTCCAAAGGAGTGAAGGTTACTTGAGAAGCGCAATTTTTAATGTATTTGGTGATTGTTGTAATAATTCCACAATTACTGAAGAGTCGAAGTTCTCTTTGTGTGAATTGTGCCATTTTCGACTGTCTAATTTAAGTCGGAATTGAGACAGCATCATGTTGTATAGCATATTTGTATTAGCAAACTATTAACCAACTGACGAATTCAAGACTAGCTCAAGAACTAGAACCTTATCGCACCAGTCTGAAAAACGAAATATTAGTTGGGCCAATTTTCGTTCTTTGGAAACTAACTTTCAACTACTGAATTTGGAAATACCATTTGAACTAAACTAACGCCTGCAGAGAGCATGAGGTTCAAACTCAGCGCCGCCACAATGTTAATGTTTATCAAGTAAATATTTAACAATTTTGTTATTATTAATAATTAAAAAATAAATTTATTGAATAAACAATTATATAAAAAAGAAAATAACTAAATTGGCGATAATAATAAAAAAAAACAATTTCTCTTCCTTCCTTTAAGATAATTCCATACTTTTCGTTCATTTGTTCCAAACTGATACGGCAGGACCAGTACAGTAGCTAATCAAAGATGGTAGATTAGTGACAATAGACCCCGGCCTATGACATCGCCCAGTTGAACTCCACTGTTGAACCCAGGCAGAATAGATTGTGCTGGGTACATTTGAATACTAGTTCAACCTTAAGTCTGTACTAGTTCGATGAACTACTGGGCTTATTGCACTATAATACAATATATAGCAAGCCAACATTTTGTGTCTTCTCTGCAGCATGCAAGCACATTGTGCCAAGGTACTTCATAGCACAAATGTTGCCATGAGAGCTCAACTTAATAGCATCAAATGCCTGCTTATAACTCGCATAATGCCGCAAAGGTGCACAAAGTTAGAAAAAGTCGGTAACTCGCAACAAAACACAATGAAGTCCGTGTCCGTCTCTCGCTGTTCTGTTCTGTTCTGCTATGTTTGCGGGTGTTCCATAAATGCAGACTTATGAAAGTCGGTAGCAAATGCTAAGCCACAAACATACAAGAGGCTCAAGACGGATTTAAAATTGCAGTGCAGTGAGAAAATAATGAAGTCGAAAACATGCGACGGCAAAGAAAAGGATGCGTGCCAATGAAACCAGTTTGGCCGTTATGAAAATATGAACTATAATACAATTAAAATATGTTTTCAACGGCATTTGAAGCGTTTAGGGTAGCAGCGATCCGAACTTCTTTGGAATTTAATTAAAATTTCTTCAATCATTTTATTTAAATTGCATGCACGAAACGAAATGATGGCCGAACCCTTCTCAGGGGGGAAAAACATTTTGAACAATTTAAATTCATTAGGATTACGAAACAAAAAGTCAATAAGTTCATTGGAAACAAATGAAACACTTGAGGCCTTTCTTTTGAGCATCCTTTCAGATGAAAATGGGGAACGACTTCAACAAAAGCGATGCGCACATCTAACATACTTGACTTAATTTAAGCCAATTTACAGACATACATACATCAAAGAGATTAAAATTCGGTGTATGTGTGATGCATTGTATGTGTGTGTGTGTGTGTGTCAGTTGCCTACATATTTTAGCCTTAATTGTTTTGGTAGAACAACTTGTGGCTTAACTTCTTTTTAAAAGAAATATTGGAACACCCGCAAGTCACATGACTTTTGTTACAAGATCAGCGCATATCCTGCATAAGCATGTATGCGTATGTGTGTGCGTGTGTGTGTGTGTGTGTGGTAAGTATGTGATTTGTTTTAAATATCCACTCAACACTTGAGTTGAGTGCTCAAGTGCTCGATTTGTAATCCTGTTGCACAAACGTCATCAGTCAAGCTGCCTGATTGCCGAGAGCACAGTAGCCGCGGCTCGGCTCAGCTCAGCTCGGCTTAGATTTGCACAGGCAATTTCGAACTTATTACTCTGCCATTATGTAATGCTTGTTTATGCCCATGTGAAAGTCAATAAGCGTAACGTTTGCACATGCGGCCGGCCGTCGGCTCACTTTGATGAGCAGACCGGCAGCCAAACGAACTCAAGTGTCTCAGCCAGCCGAGCCGTGCCGGGCCAGTTGACCAGTGGCACTTGTGATTAGGCACAGTTGTTGCCTTACAATGTAAGCCATGTAATTACAATTGCGCGCTCAGATCTTTTGCCCTCCGCCCTCCGCCGTCCGCTGGCGGTTTGACTTTTTGATGTTGTTTTTTTTTTGGGCGCAAACATGGAATTGTTTTTCAATGCAAATTTTAATAAGTGAAATTCATATATATTTATTTATATTTTTTGTTGTTGTTTATTTATAAATCAACGGCATATATTTAATCATAATTGGGCGGCGTGACATTTATGCGCACCATTATCACATGTTGAAAGGCTGCCGTCATCATCATCATCGTCAGAACGCCGACAAGACCTTCGACTGTCGCGGCGTCTTTAACGCGTCTGCGCAATTAAAATGTTTCAGCGTCGCATTTTTATTCGTTGCCGCAAACATATTCAATTCAATTCAATTCAATTCAACTCAATTCAATTGAATACAATTAATGTGAGTTGTTTCAATTTTCAATTAATATTATTATTTATTTACGTTTTTTGATTTTGATTTTGATTTCGCTTTGTTGTTGCAATATGGCTTGACTGACGTCTGTCTAATTGGTGTCAACAAACGCCTGGCATGGCCATGAATGTGCAACGGCTGCTGAATGAGACTCTTTGTTCGAAAGGAACGTTGACAAAATCATATTTAATCATTTTTATGTGCGATTCTGCGAAGATTGTGCAAATCACTTTGATAACCTCTTTAATAACTCAAATGAATTTCAATTCAATTAAGTTTTGTTGCAATTAAAAATAAGGTTAGTCTGTAAATTTCAGGCAATAAACGATTACATTAAGAATTTATGTCGGCACAAAGCAACAAATTGTTGGCGACGACCTCAATTTCCAAGCAACCAAAGCACAAATAATAAGCATACTTCATGTGTGTCTAACCCACAATTTATGTTACTTTCAACACTCATAGTTTGCGTACATTTCACAATTGCTACGAAAATCTTATTCTCATATAACTCAAATGAGAAATGTTGCTGCGGCAATAAATATTGTAATTAATTACAAAGTAACCGCAATACTTCAACGCAACGATTTTTCGGCCAACAAATAAACAAACAAATAAATAAATAAATAATTTCAACGGTGCACCGTAAGATACGAGATACAAGATACTCGTTGCCACTCGAAAGTAATTCAAATTAATCACTTCGAAGAGTTCGATGAAAGCATGCTTGAGATGAAATTGCGTTCCCACACTTAATTTACATATGTACATTGCGGCAAAAGTAACGAAAATCATAATTAACAACAAATCAAATTAGATTTTAGGCACAAACCAAGAAATATTATATTAATTCATATGCAGCAGACGCATTTGTTGTTATTTTTAGGGCGCCGAGACGCACTTTTGGGTCGCCACTGCGCTCGCTCGTCTGTCTGTCTGTCTGGCCTAATCTATCATAGAACGTGAGTGAGCGAGCGAATGACTGAACGAGTGCTTGAAGTCAAGTCGAATCGAATCGAATCAGTTTAAGTTGATTTCATTTGAGTTGATTTGATTTGTTTAATTGGCGGCATATGCTGAAAAGCGACTTCGTTCGTTCATTTGTTGCCGCAAAATCTTATTTGATGTTCGAAGTTTACCGTTGCTCATTTCACATCACATCAAAAAACTTATAATAATTTGCGTGATTTATGCGTTTCGGTTATTTTGCTTATCGATTATTATTTAAAACAAAATCACAAAAATAACAAAAATCAAATGAAACTTTCAATGCGGCGTATATTTTTTTGATTAGAACCGCCAAGATTGCTTGGGAAAAACAAAACAATTTCTAACAATTATAATTATGTAAATAAACGAAAGTCAAAATGTTTATATAATCTCGAGATCCTTGACATTTGTGTCGCAAAGCTTTGTGTGGAAAAATTGCCGTCAATTAAACGAAATAAAAGTGGGTTTTTTCTTAGCTCACAAAATGATTTCATTGAAAAGCAGCAAAGTGAAGTTTGAACGGCAATCTTTGATCTTCGAAGTGAAATAAAATGCGACTTTAAGAGGTTTGTTTATATTGCCACTGATTTGGCGTATGCAAATGGCTAAATGCGAGTTAGACGAGGTCGTAGACCACCTCAGTGACTCAACACATGGATTGACAAATATTTGACCTCAAATTTCAATGTTGCCATGATTCAACATGCACATGTGTCATCGCGTACAAGTGCCACAGCCCAACCCATCTGTGCGATGACTCAATTGGCCACTTTGCGGCATTTCACTCGTCCATAGTCGTGGCACTGCGGCCTTTCCACAAGATTGTCCAATTAGCTACCGTTAACAATTGAAGATGTCAACAGTTGCTGTTTGCTATTTGTTGTTTTTGTGTTTTCTTGTGCTTGTCGTTCACACCCGCGCGTAATGTCGGTTTTGCCGGTGGTCCACAGACGGCGGACCCACCGCCGCGCCGAGGCAAGTGACGCGTTGTAACTCATTGCGCGCGACATTTGTCTGAGTGCCGGCATGAAAGTTATACTTTATTTGAAGGCACTTATAATATCTCATCTTCTTCTTACGGTTTGTTTTACTTGTGTCCAAAAATATGAGTTGACATTCGTCACAAAATTGTCACGGCCACACACACAGACACACACAAAAGCGATCATATCTGCTGGCCAGCGTCGCTTGGCCGAAAATTCCGCACGCGCTCTGTAAATCTTCGTCATTTGCGTTGCTCACGATACATTTTTGTAGGCCGGCCGTATTACTCATATTTCTGGAATTTACGCAAACTATGGCAAACCATAATAAATTTACTCATTTTTTGGGTATTTTTTTGTTTAATTTTTATGAACTTCAAAACTATTAAAAAATATTTCATGAAACTGTGATAAGTCACTTGGCGGTGCCGGCAGCAGCAGCAGCAGCCGAGCCAGTTGAAATACCCTCATCAAGCAACGAGTTCATCATCTTTCTGACAGCTCAACTAATTGACAGACGCGCGCATGCGTTCGCCGCTCCAAATCGGTCAGCGTTACTATTTTATATCTTATATCTTATAGCATATATATCATCATCATCATCGTCATCATCTGCTTTTGATGCTGCTGCAAGAATGCGGCAAGTTGCCGGCCGTATCTATAATTATAGGATTAGCGCCAGTTTCGATAGCAAATCGAATTCTTGACTGTTTGACTTGACTTTGATTGCATTGCTGGGACTTGGATTTGGAATTGGATTTGGATGTGGATTGGTACGCAAAACAGCGAAAAGGCTTGTTAATTAACGAGGGTCGTTGATTTCTTGCGTTAGAGACACAAACGAATTATACCTTTTTTCGTAGGTTTATTCTTCTATCGTTCTGTTGTTGTTGTTGTTGTTGTTTTGTGCCCTGCTATGTTCGCATGTATCAGTTTCAATATCAATCAAATGTGAAATTGAAACGTTTGAGCAGCTCGCTCTTTATTAATCCGGCCGACAGCGCAGTCCGGCTTGCGTTTCGCTTTGGTGTGGCAATGAAAATGTGTCAATGAAAAGTCATGAAATCAAATCAATTTTAATTATTGTGTGAATGCTGTGCGGTCTTTGGAAACTCTCTTTATAAGGTGTAAAAAAACGTGCTTTTGTCAAACTTCATTTGAAGTTGTTGCCATGCGTAATTGTTCGCCAACAAAAGAATAGAAAAAAAAACATGCATGATGGAAGGCAAGAACTCGACTTATAAGCCGCGTCAGACATGCTACTGCTATAATAGTTGCACTAACATGTTGTTAATGCTGCCAAACAATGCCTTTTAATAATTAAAACCTGATTTCATTTCATCATTTATTTAAACTTTTGTGTGTTGTCATTCAAACGGCTTACAGAATTTGCCCATTTAGCTACACAAACTGCTCGGCTATCGTGACTTATTCACCTACACATGTGCGACTATGCAACTTTGTTGAAATATTACGCAAGCTTCGACATAAGCCGAGGCATAACAACGGTTTTAATGACCAAAACAGTCATTTATGCGCATTAAAGCCGTGAACATGACAACAACAACAAAGGTTCGACATAAATGTAATTTCAGCAATTAACAACTTTTGCTGTTTTAATGTTTGCCTAAGCAACAAAACATGCAACAGAACTGCAAATTAATGAAGTCGACTCACTAAATACGCTGTGAGTGTTGCATGCGCCTTTGGCCCCAAAAGCAAAAGCCAACAGAACGCGCGATTTTTCTCATGCCACAAACAAACACGGTCGGTCGGTCGGTCGGTCGGTCGGCCGGCGAGCGAAACGGGCCGATTCCGGTTAAACAGAGCTCAAAGTCTGTTTGTTGTTGGTGTGTTAGTTAGAGACAGTAGCCTAACGGAAGCCATACTTCAGTTGCGGCACTTGAAATCTGACATTTCACATCTGCGAATCGCATGATGATGATAATAGTCGTGATGATGACGATGATGATGTTGAAGACTTGAAGAAGGAAATGCGCGAAATGTTTAAGCCAAGAAAAGAACTCAAAGTTGCCTTAATTGAAACTGGTAGTGTTGTGCATATGTGTGTGTGTCTGTGTGTGTGTGTGTGTGTGTGTTGGCTATAAGCTTATTAAAATGCTGCATTATTTAGCAAAAGTTCAAGTCAACTTTTTTGGCTCAAAGAAGTCACTTTGCCACTTTGGTTGACTTTACGCATTATCGCTGAAATATTTCATCATGTTGATAAGCATCGCGCGTATGGAGCATAAACTGTGCCTTTTTTGTCACCGCATTTCCGTTGAAAAAGTCCCCCGGTGTTTGTGTGTGTGTGCTTAAGCGCGGCTGCGCTAATTAGTCGCATGAATGGCATTGAAGCGACGGCTTCTCTGCCTCTGCCTCTGCGGCATTTGGCATTCGACTTCTCACCTCAACTTGTTGCGCGAAATTTTAATGGTTGACGCGCGGCGATGCTATCGGATTTTTATGAGTTTATGCATAGCTATTTTTCGGCTTTCGGTTCGCTTGTTTTTGTGCATTTAATTGCTGAGCCAAGACACGAGTGGGTTGGGCTGGGTCGCTTTATTATATGATAAGTACAACAAACACAAAAAACAAATATGAAAGGTGTAAAATTTTTATGTCTTCTCCTTTTTAATGTTTCACTTTACGCTGTTTAACACTTTCACCAAATACGATTTCACGCTTAACATAAAATGTATGAGAGAGCATGTGAAATGCGCTTTTAATTGCAACGCATAAATCATGTGCGAAACGCATTAAAAATACTTTTCATGCGTTGAAATTTTAATAATATTTTAAAAATGCATTTAACCGAAATTAATGTGATTTCAATTAAAAAATTCCATGCTCTGACGTGATGCATAAATCATCAATAGAACCATGAGCCAATGCGCCAATGAGCGGCCAACGGTAGCCGCGAATTCATTCATTTGCTGACAGCTCGTAAAAAAGATATTCTATGGCGGCGTTGCAACAACGCACATGCAACGTGCAACACCAATGTGAGCGCCATTTTTAATTGTCGAATTTTATGTTTTTTTTTTTTTTTTGCTTTTGCCTTTCAGTCAATTCACAGTTTAGCATTTGTTTATGGCAGGCATACTTGGCTGCCCAAAGTGCATTTTAAGTGGCAATCACTTCTTAAATTCTGCTCAACACTTTCGGTCGAACCGCAGACTGACTTGCCACGTCTGAACTTGTCGCGACACTTGACATTATCGCACATCGCCAACTGCTTTGGAATCCGAGCATAAACGCACAGATGTATTTATCGCTTTAAGTGACCATAAATTGTGCATAAAAGTTTCCTAGAATTTTTGGTAACAAGCCCCCCGAACAAAGGTGAGCGCTACAAAGTTACGAGATTATTACACGGAGAGAAATATTTAAGTAAATTTTAAAGATTTAACACTAATGTGAAATTTAATAAATCATAATTAAGCTTCAACTGAAAAAAACGGATAATTTGCTAAAAGGGTAATAATAATTTTGATGCAAATTCAACTTTTTTGCATTTTTTTTGGTTTTTGAATTTACGTAATTGACGACAGATTTGAATTTTGTGTAAGGAATAATAACATCGTTGAAAAAACAATCGAAAATTTCAGAGTTTTCAAGATTTAAATAAAGCCAGACTTATGTAACATTGTGACATGCTCAACATACGCTAGTGTAGTATTAAAATCGTTTGCCAAAAGCGTATGCTAGACAGTCGTATGTGCTACGTATGTGACGCTATGCAAACTCCGAATGCTAGACTGCCGTATGTGCTATGTGGCGCTTTGTAACAAAGGCATGTCAGAGGTTAAACCTTAAAAAAATATCATTTTATTATTTATGTTATAAAAATCTCTTATATTTGGAATTTTTCTCAGTGCATGAGATTAAGAAAACCAGTGGCGTTTAATTAAAATTTTACAAGTGGCGAAGCGCACTCATGAAACACGTTAACAGCACAAACACAAACGTGACAACAAATACAAAACGAGAAGGCCCAACATCGAATCTTGTCAATTGTCGCTTAATAAAATATACATTTATATGGGAGAAACAAACAACAGCAGCAGTAACAACACCAACAACAACAACGCAAACCTGGAATAAATCGAAGTTCATTTTGTTTTTTTCCTTCTTCGATTTTTGATTTATGCTCATGAATTTACACCAAATGTCAAACGCACCAATATAAATTCCTCGACAATACACAGCGACAATGACAGGGGCAACAACAACAACAACAACAACAACAGCAACAATCGCCAGAGGCGTGATAAAGCCAACACAAAGCTGTGACGACGCTCCTGACGTCGACGTCGCTGCTGAGCAGTTGCGCGCATGCGCGACTCAAATTAAATGTTAATATATGCAGTTAATAAGTTATTTTTGGTATTATGGTAGCCAACATGCTGTCAAAAATCACACAAGCGACTGTCACTGTTGGTAATTGCTTTTTGCCCACAACGGGCGTGGTGTGGAATTTTAATATGCGTGCGTGCGTGTGTGTGTGTGTCAGCCAGTGAGCCAACCAAGCAGCCAGACCGACCAGCCTAACTGGCGGGCTAAGATTCTTGCTAGCCCAAACGGCGCAGTGGCGCAGAGAGGGGTTGCCATGCACCCTGGCTGGTCATGTTCACATGTGTAGGTGACAAGCTAATTTGTACGATAATTGTGCGATTTTTGACAGCGAAGTTGTGAAGTGCTGACGACATTTTTAATGGCGGCAAACCGGGCACGGCGAATGGCAAATGGCGTGATATGCATGCCATTAATAAGGCTTATAAGCTGGGAGCAGCAAAGCAGATGACATATATTCGGGCAACACACACACACACGCACATGTGTGTGAACGAAACAAATCGCAATCAATGAACCAATTTACATATGTCAGCATTGCGAGAAGTCAACAGCAACCCATCATCATCAGCAACGACGACGACGATTGAACATGTTTCACACACACACACGCACACACACACACATACACTCTCACCTCGGAAAGACTGCTGCAAACGAACGAACGAACGAGCACAAAATTGCATGGCCCAGCAACAACAACAGCAACAACAAGAGCTCATGGCTCAAGAGCGAAACTTCAATTAACTTTTAGTGAAATTGGCATCGATTGCAAAGCGACAGGAGTACATTTTCGGGACAGCCAGCGAGACGTGTACAAAGACAGATTGACATTAAACAAGTTGTAATTCGATACTTAATTGACGCTTTGCTCGTAAATTTGCAATTTTTACACAAAACCCCAAAACGTTGCGCATTGAACACAGTTTGACTTGACTTGACTTGAGTCGAGTCGAATTGAGCCAAGAGTCGCAGTGGAAGTCAAGTTGAGTCGAGTTGAGCTGAGTCGAGAGACATACGAGCGTGAATTCCAATTAAAGTTACCCAAGGGGGCTGAGGGCTAAGCAAATAATGTAAGCAAAACACAAAGAAAAGCAGGCAACAACAACAAGAACAACAACAACAAGCACTGACTGACTTGCCTACATGCCTCGCGTGGAATGTTGGCTCTTTGGCTGAAGATGTTGCCTGCAGAGGTGCGCCAGCAACTGACCAATTGACCTCAGCAGACACACATGCATGTGTGTATGTGTGTGTTTGTGTGTGCATGAATTCCCATAATCATTTCAAAAACTGCCGCGTCGCCGCCGCCCACAAGCTGTCAATAGTTTAAACATCCTTTGACAGTTTCATTGACCACAAGTTGTTCATATCTCTTATGCGATTGTTCATTTTCGTGTAAATCAACTCAAAACTAAACAAGTTACAGACAGACACACAGATACAGACACAGATACAGCCTAGGCACGCAGTTACCTTTGTCAGATATTAACACCAGAGCGAATCACTCCCTCGGGAACGCTTTGCACTTTTGCACGCTTCACTTTTTAAAGCCATAAAAATGTTTTATGTCTTTTGCTTTTCAGCTCAGCTCAGTTTTTTTTTTTTTCTTAGCCCAAATTGCCTTTACACCTTTTAACGCTTGTAAACTGCTCACCGCTCTCCGCTCGCTCCTTGTTATACTTATTTTTGGCTATATTATTGTTGCAATTTATTTTATTGGAAAATTCGTTTTGAAATTTGATTTTGTGATTTTCTGTATTGGAGTACGCATTTTGTGTGAATTTACGGTTCAATTTCATTGCAAAAGTATCGAATTACAAATAAATTGCATCGATTCGCACAAAAGATTTCCACTTCGGCTTTATTGGCTGTCGGAAATGACATAAAACTTACATATTGAACGATTTTTATTTGATGTTTATGGCTCGGGAAACATCATGTGTGTGTGTGTGTGTATGTGTGTCTGTGTGTGTGTGGGAAATCGAAGTGACTTTGTTAACAAAATAAGCGTTTATTATGATGTGAGATTTGTGGCATAAAACTTGAAGTTTCACTAACTTACAAGCAATTTGAAATTTTATAGTCTCTGGCACGAAAAAATATATGAAATCCATTTACATACGAAATTTGTGGTTCTGGATTACTGGATTTTTGAGGAGGGAATTTATACATTATTATAATATTCATGTATAGATACAGCAGGTGTGCGAGTTATAGCCTTTGAAAAAAGTGAGCGGCACTTGTTGTGTGGTAAGAAGTGGGCGTGGCACATATCCATTCAAAACTGATCTAGTGTGGAACTTCGCTATTCTATTAAATTTTAATTTTCTGGCGCTTATATTTCTCGAGAACCATTGGATCGGATAGATGGAAGACATATCCCAACCAATCTCATCATCCTCAATATTTCTATATGCCAAACGAAGGTATTCCAATCGATCTCGCCATCTTCAACCATCCTATAAGACTGATAATGATATACCAATAGATTTCTCTTGCCATCCTGAGCATTCTAATATGATCCCAACTTACTATCTTCTTTATTTGCGTCACATACTTTTGCTCTCAACACACACTAAAACTGTTTAACATATCATCCGATAGGCAGCACAATGACACAAACAAACGCATAATTACAAATTTGTAGTAAGTTTGTTGTTTGGTAAGCAAAGACTTGAAGAACTTAAATCATTCACGTATTTGAGAACTGTCAACATTATTGATAATTTTTGTATAACTTCTCGTTTCAATAACGAGGTGCATAGTCCACTTATGCAACACGCATCCTAAACTGCACACAAATCAAAACGATGACAGCGCAAAAACCAAAAATGTGAAACTGATACAATCGATGCTCATTAAAAACACCCGTGAAGGCGACAACTCAACCGAAAAAACACATTGGAAGTTATTAAAATATTTTCGTGTTAATGCACAGAATTTTTAATTATCTGACCGACAGACAGACAGACAGACAAAAAAAACATAATTCATAATTCTTAATTTTCATTTTCTGGCTGCGGACGGACGGACGTACAATTACTTTATGACGGCACAAATATGGCGACGATCATAATCGACAGCGCGCCAACAAAGGCCATCGAAAGTGACAGCACTTCCGGTGCGGGCGTGCAAGCGACCATGGGGCAGATTACATTGCTGCAACAAAGAGGGGTCGACGAATGGCGCGAGGTGTCAGTTGGGACAGCAATAAATGTGTAAATGTAAACAAAATCGGTAGAAAACTTTTGATAATTGTTAAGTTTGACAAGCACACCATTAACACACACACACACACACACAGACACACACAGACACACAATTGTGCTATGCTATTTCTGGCTTTTAATGGCGGGAAGTCAAGTCAAATACAACGAGTACAAATAAAGGAGAGAAAAGCCGCCACCGCCGCCGCTCAGTTAATGTAAACGACGACACGTGGGCGATGTTTGATAAAGCCGAACAATGGCACATGATAAGCCATGACGCCAACGCCATGGCTGACACGCCCCCACGCCGAGCCACCCCACCGACGAGCGACAGCAATTACACAACGCTTACGCTGCGGATATGAGCGATTAGCGTGAAGTAAGCTAAGCAGCCTTGATTGCCAGCATTGCGATAAGCGCACATCGGCAGCGGGCGACTCGACTTGACTGTTGGCTTAAATGTCTTAATTAACTGGCAACTGGAGACTGGAGAAGTGCTCTGCTCGCATTTGATTTATCGCTGAATTGTAATCAGTAATTAAGCGCTGAAATTATTAAGCACGCGTTGGCCAATCACACAACCACTCACACAACCACTCACACAACCACTCACACAACCACTCATACAACCACTCATTCAGCAATTCATTGAACCATTCACTCATGCCTTCAGCTTCAGCCTGTTGGTTTGTGTGCCTGAAATTAAGTTATTAAAGATCTTCAAGTCGATCTTTCAAATGTTTGCTTTAATGAAGGCCTTCTTGTGATACGGAAATTCTTCAAATTGTGAGACTTTATTGATTTCGAGCTCAAGATAAACATTTGTTTGAGAGGTGTGTTCGTTCTTGTTTTTCTTATTCTTATTCCTCTTGTTAAAGTCTTATTGGGAGCACAAAAAGTGACACTTTTCAATGAAGTTATTAATGGAACGCGACAATTCGTAGAAAGCAGCGCAGTTGAACGCCATTGTTGAGTTTTATTATCTAGAAATGTAAGCGCTTTAAAGTTAATGCTTTTTTTAAAACGGACAATAAGACTTGCCACAAAAATAATTGCAACTTGCAAAGATTTGAACGAACATTGAAGCCATTTTTGAGGCACATTAAACATGCGTGTTCAACTACTGTTTCTGTGTGTATGTGTGTGTGCGTGTGTTTGTGTGTGGCATGGTGTGTCATTTGCTGCAATCAAAACTTTCTAAACATATCAAAAGTGCTGTTTGCCGCAGGTCGCAAATTGCAAGCGAATCATTCAACTGCAACTGAGCTAAGATTATAGAGCTCACCTACCGGTAATCTATATAGCAATTGAAGCAAGTGTACAACAACAACAACAACAATAGCTACAGTAGAAATACCCTCGAGAAACATAGAAATATTGGAGATTTACGTGTGGCAACGGCAACGGCAACAAGTGCAATGCATGCAAAGTGAGACAGACAAGTCGACTAATTGTGCAACAATTTGGCTTAGCAAATCATACGAAATGGGGGCATGCCACAGCAGCAACAGAAACGGTGGCAAATGTTGGCAGTTTAAGCGCTCCACCTCGAAATCAAACAAAAAGCACAACAATTGCAACAATTGCCGCAACAACAACAACAACAACAATAGCAACAACAAGTCATTTAAAGATGCGCCACAGCTTAGTTACGCTTAGCCTCAGTTACATGCCACAAACATGCATGCAACACAATCGCATGAAATAAACAAATGATGGACAGACGTCGCTCGCAGCCAAGCTACTCTGCTCTGCTCTTCTCCTGACTCGGCCATGCCCTCGTCCCTCACCACTCGCCCTGGCACAGTGTGACGGCCGACGTGCAATTGCAGCATTTGTGGCAAGTCTGATGCCACGTCATGTTATTAGCAGCAATTTAAGCAAATAATCGCAGCCAAGGCATTTATTTAAGTGTAACTGCGCTTCACTCAATGTGCTCAGGGGGGGGCGGGGGGCAAGCAGTTGTCACTGTCAATGATTGTGCGGCATGTGCAGGCGCAGTAACATGAATTGCCATTTTGAGGCACATGAGCCAAATTAAAGCCAAGTCTCTGTGTGTGTGTGTGTGTGTCTGTGTGTGTGTCTGTGTGTGTGTGCAAAATTAATAAGCAACTTAGAATTTAGCATGGCCAACAACAACAACAACAACATGCAATAATAGCAACAAGAAATTGCGGAAATCTTCAGTGCCGAAACTGATATTTGTTGTTGTTGTTGTTGTTGCTGTTGTTGTTGCATGTAATTACAACAAAGCTCATTTGCATTCCACTGCAATTGCAACTGTTGCCGTGCTTAATGTTGTTGTTGTTGCCTACCCCTTCCCCATGCCCCACCGCCTTGCCAAATGTGTTGTGCACGATTTTCGCATTTTTCCACCAATTTTCAGCAAATTGTTGTAGTTTTTGTTGTTGTTGTTGTTGATTTTCACAGTTTTCGTATATTTGTTGTTGTTGTTGTTGTTGTTGTTGTTTTTCTTTACTGTCAGGCAATGTCATTATTGTTGTTGTTGTTGTTGCTGCTGCTGCCGGCCTCAGCATATAACTAAATCAGTAGTTTTATTTACAAAAAATTAGCTCAGGTGAGTTGTTGTTGTTGTTGCTGTTGTTGTTGTTGTAATGTTCATTGAGTTGAGCGTTTTTCTAAATTTCGCAAATTGCTTTTATTAGGTTTCCTTTATTTGCATTTTGCGCTTTAATTTTATGGGTTTTGTTTTCATTGTTGTTGTTGTTGTTGCAAACGTTTAACTTGTGTTTTTTTTTCCCCTTGTTGTTGTTGTAATTGCTGCTGATTATTTGTTAGCGTTTTTTGTTTTCCTTTTGCTTTTGTGTATTTTGTTTAATGTGCAAAGTCTTAAATTAAACTTTGTTTTTTGTTTAATTTTTTTTTGCAAATAAACAATTTTTTTTTCTGACTTTTTCAAAGTTATTATGCAATTTTGTAAAACCGTAAAAATCAAGCGTCGTTTTTTGTTTATAGCTTTCAATATGAGGCAAGTTTATTTTACGGTTTTGCATAATAGAAAAATGTTCATTTCAAAAACGCATATTTTTGTCTTTCAATTTTGATTTTTGATTTTTTGTTTAATTTATGGCACAATTTGGGTTGTCTTGATTTATTGCTGTTTTACTTATTTCGCCTTTAATTGCATGTTTTAAGCGGCAATTTGACTAAGCAGCGAAAAAAAGACTGCCTTGCTGAGTCTTGAATAAGTCGCGACAACAATAAAAGAGAAACTTTGCCGCCATTAAAAAATCATTGATTTTTGCACATTTTGTGTAATAAAGATTTCCATTCACTTCAGTTCACTTCACAACAAAGTATCGAACACTTAAATAATACGCAAAGCGCACAATTTCCGTTACTTTGCCAGAGACAACTTTCAATTCATGCAAAATGATTGACAGTTCAGCAAAGTATCGCTGAGACTGGCAGAAGAGCCAGAAGATATGCAACTGTCAAAAAGTCAACAAGCCAATCATAACATAAAGTGGCCGGACAAAGGAGAGCGAGCCATTGTGCGCTGAAAGGACAACGGCGACAACAAGGAGCTGAACTCGATGCAGGACAGTTGCAAAAATGACGCTCGGTTGTTGCTGCTTAATGAAAGAATAATAAGTCACTTAGCCAGCAACAACAACAGGCAACGGCTCGCTACTGTCAGACACACACACACACACACACACACAGACGGACACACATGAGCAGTCAATTGTTGACAAATCCATGCGTTCTGCAGGCAAATGTCAAAAGGCTTTGTTGGACTTAACGAGTGTGCGAAAGGGGCAGCAAAAGCCGCCCCCCCCTTTGCAGCTGCTGCGGCCAGAAATGAGGTGAGCATGGTGAGCAACGAAAGGCGCCCATCGCCTAAGCCCAACTAATGAGCTACAAGCGCCAAGAGCCACAGCGCTGACAACAGCAACACCCACAACGTTGAAGCGAGGGCCAAGTGGTGGAGAGATGGAGAGATGGCGCTGCAAATGCTTCAGAGCAGACAAGTGAGGAAACTTTACACAAAACAAATTAACGAAAACATTTTGTAAATGTCGAAAACGAGAAAATTAATTAATTGTTTGTCTGAAAGCAAACAACATGAAGATGACTCAGTCGCTCTGTGTGTGTGTGTGTGTGTGTGTGTGTGTACGTTATCGATAACGAAAGCTATAAAAAGCAGCAAATAAATCACGCGCAACGCTGGGAAATTGTAACGAACGCAGCGAACGCGGCTGCAGATACAGATACAGATACAGTATCTTGTGGCCAAAGCAATCGGCAATCGATCAACGCGCGCTAGAAAATTATGACTGCAAATGCGAGACACGATTTTTGTATAATTTCTCTTACAGTTTTTCTTTGTTATTATTTTTGTATACATTTGATTTGCTTTGCTTTGGTTTGGTTTTGTTTTGTTTTTCGGCGCGTTTTTTTCGATACATTTCGTTCTGAGCTGTCAGCGCGCATTGCACGTTTTTTGTATGAACGCTTACAGATACAAAATCCACGAAATGAAGTCAACTGTTGTGTCGCTGCTTGAGGCCAAGCTGAAGTGCAACTAATGGGTAAATGTTCGCACCCAATTTGCGGGCGAAGTTGGCGCTGCGACTAAGTGCATGCATCAACACAACAACACAAATAATATCTTCTGTCCGCCGATGAAGAAAAGCGAAAAGTGAAAATTATTAATTGACTCGCAAGTCAAAATATTTAACACAAGTGAGAAGAGTAGCGGGGGGAGCAGCGAAGGCATGTTGTTTGTGCATACATAAGTGCGTTTGGCTTGGGGGTGTTGACAAATGTTCTGTATGACACACACACATGTACTTGCCCCGCGTGCACCGCTGTCGCTTACATCGTCAACAAGATGGCTTGCCGGCGCCCAAAAATGCAACGGCAGCTGTTTGTAATTTTCACGCTGCTTAAGGAAAACATTTTTCACTCTGCCAACAGCAACAACAACAACAAGAACAGCAACAACACGCACACAACGCTTGTCGCTACATTTGTATCTATCAACACCGCACGGCAATTGCATGCTCATGTGCCTCGAACTCGAACTCATGTGTAAATTCATTTTGGGGAAATTATTGGCAGTCATAATTATGACTGAGTGTCTTCTCTAACAAACCAAAAGCAATTCTCCGGCCACTTCTAGTTACTTCTTGGTTCATTTCTTACATGACGCCGACGCCGACGCTGACGATGATGATGATGAGTGAATATATTAATGAAGCGCGATTTATCTTGCGGTGAAATTTGTGCTTCTTGTGGGCTCAGCAACGTTTCCACCGGGGGTTGCATGTGTCTGGAGCGACGGTTGCGACGGGTGCGGCGGCAAGGCTGCCACGGCCAATTTGTCTAATGGCGATTTTAAGTGCGCACATAATGTGGAAAATCTGTTTGGTATCTTTTAATTAATTGAAATTTTTATTCAAAACAATTATGCCTTAAATTTATGTCTTTTTGGGTGTGTGTGAAACATTTCGGTCGATTAGTGTGCGTGGGGAAAAGTTGTTTCTGTGTTGTTCTTTGGCTTTCAATAAAAGTATGAAACCCAAAAGAAAATGAATATGAGCCAACATAATAAAACAAGCGATTTATTGAATTTAGTTAATTGTTGTGGTAAATTATGGTTTTTTCTTTCAAGCTGAAAAGTGAATTCGATTAACGGCAAATAAATATTTTGGTTTTATAATATAATTATTTGCTTGCTTAGTTGCTCAAGTCCGCTAAGTCCACCAAGATCAGCCAAGGCGATCCATCGACTGCAGAAGTCGACTAATCTCGCAGCGAGATTTCACAGAATCGAATCCAATATACAAACACATGATCACGGCATGTTTAGCGCAGTAAATCCAAACTTAACTCGGTGAAAATCCACGATCCACGACTCTGTTGTCAACATTTGATCCTCATTTAATCCAATTATCGATGCTCTGAGTCCGAGTTTGAGGCTCAAAGTGTGCTTTACGGCAGCTCAAGTCGCAATCCTTTCGTCGACAATTAAGGGCTGACTAAGTTTATGAGCGTTCCTCAGTAGCATGTTCCGAAGGCAGGACGAAATCGAGGACGCATGAATGGCTTAGCGACCGTTTTGAACGACTCGGCTGTGAGGCGTGCGAAGTTCAACAGATCAGGTAAACTGTGCCTAATCTAGTTGGCATTTTTATGCCTTCTTTGAGCACACAAAACGCGTAGTTTGATGAACGAATGTGTGTAATTATAATCGAAAAGAAGCAACATTTTTAATTCACAAAACGACGCCATTATTTAATGAGTTTTATGACGCAAAGGTGTGGCAAATGTACAACCTGTCCGTCCGTCTGTCTGTCCGGACATCGAGCTCGTTTAATTGCCATGCCATCAGCAGCGCATGTTCCATGTTGAGGCGCGACAATTGCCACAAATTAAAAGCCGCGAAGCGTGGGTTGCACGCAAAATATTTTATTGCCTCATTATGCAAAATGAACACTGAGAAAAAAGCAATATAAAATAAATAAAAAGCTTGCAAAATGAATTGAATGAGTTGTGCAAATGAAGCCAAATGGCGTTCCATAAACGAACGAGTTAAAATGCCATAAAGCGCTTTGATAGATTCGAATGAATGAGCGAGTTTTTTGTTGCCATCGAAATGTAAATTTTATACGGCAATGAGCAAAACAGCAAAACGGGCAGCTCCGTTGGCTGAGGCGAACTTCATTGAGCTGCCCGCTCAATTAGTCACACTTTCTTAGATCTTTTCGCTTCGCGGTAATTCATCGCTCGTGTGCAGGAAAAGCGGAAAACCGCAGCACTGAAATTGCGGCTGGAACCGCCCGCCTGCCCTTCTGGCCGTCTGTCCGACTGCCTGCCGATAATTGCGGTATTGCCAATAATCTGTGTGCGCACCTTCGATGCCACGGAAAACGGGAGTTGCATGGCATTCAAGTCTTACCTGCCGTTTTCCGCTTTTGTCGCAATTTGCATTATGCACTTAATCCGCGTGCCCGCCCACAATTTGCTGCCGCTGCCGGTTGTTGCCTCGGCACGGCTCAGCCATTCGGTGCATTGATGTGCTATTGATGAACGCTGATCGCGTATTCATAAACTTAATTGTGGACGAAAGGATTGCTGGCGACTTGCGACTTGAGCTGCCGTAAAGCACACTTTGAGCCTCAGACTCAGACCCAGAGCTGTGCTGCGCTGCTAAGTAGCATCGATAATTGGATTAAATGAAGATCAAATGTTGACAACAGAGTCGTGGATCGTGGATTTTCACCGAGTTAAGTTTGGATTTACTGCGCTAAACATGCCGTGATCATGTGTTTGTATATTGGATTCGATTCTGTGAAATCGCTCTACGAGATTAGTCGACTTCTGCAGTCGATCGATCGCCTTGGCTGATCTTGGCGGACTTAGCGGACTTGAGCAACTAAGCAAGCAAATAATTGTATTATAAAACCAAAATATTTATTTGCCTTTAATTAAGCACCGAAAGCACTTTATGCCGAGCAGCTTGGAAAACATTGAGGCTAAATTAAAATTCAATTAAACACTTTTTGCAGAGTCAACAGAAGGCTTAAAAATGATATTTCGACCAAAATGGATTCAACTACAATGCAATTGCCATAGCGCTGTGAACTTGTGTGAATATTTTAATTAAATCAGTGCCGGCCGCCGCCGCCAAAATGCACAATTATTAAAACAAATAATGGCAATTAGTTGTGTCAACATGGCCAAAGCCGACGCCTTAAACACTTTCGAGCGGCGGCAATGATGGTGGCAAGCGCTTCAGTGAGGCTGGTGGTGGTGGTTGGCGTTGCTGGTTGCGGCAGCTGGTGGTGGATAAAGATACGCAAAATCTACGCCAGCTGTGCGAAAGAGACGCCAATAGCATTATTGTATTTCATGCTCATGCTGCTGATGATGATGATGACGATGATGATGACGTTGGCAACCCTTGCTTACTATTTTCCCACACGCCGCAGCCAGAATAAACACACTGACAGCCAGAGAGACAGACGGACAGACAGACAGACGAGCCAATTATGCTGCACAAAGGCGGGCACGGCAGCGTGGCAATGAAATGAGTACAGTAGAAACTTTAATTGACACAAGTGGCAAAGCAAAAGCAAAAGCAACAAAAAGAAAAGTATTACAAACACAAACACAAACAGAGAGACATGGCAAGAAGAAGATGCTCAGTGTTGGTGACGTCTTCAATGATGATGATAATAATGTTCATGTTGCCAACACTGCCGTCAAAATCAACGCCAACTGTGCGCACTCATTAAAGGCGAATGAGCGCCAAGTCGAACTGGGCCACTTAACACACTCACACACACACACACTCACACACACACACATGCATACAGCAAGCAGATCATCAGCCTACGTTGCCTCCATTTATGCGTTAAAAAGGCGCACGTCTCATAAAAACGCTAACGAGGCGACGACGACGACAGTCATGAGTGCGAGTGAGCAAGCAAATTAAACGAGTGGCAGCACTGGCAATTGCTAAAGCGGCCAACGACTGTGAATTTTATATGTATTTGTATTTGTGTATCTTGCATGGCGTTCATATTAGCGTAAAACTCATAGGAGAGCAATCAATTCTTTATTTAAAAATTTATATAAAATGCTGTCGGCATTGTTTGTATTAACTGTCAGTAACAACAACAACAACAACAACAGCAACAACAACACCAAAGGCACTGAACAACACAAAGCTGCCACCATCACTTGAAAGTTTAACAACCAACAGCATCAGCACACCAACACTAATACACAAACACACTCACACACAGACAGACACACGCACACAAAGCCGTGCAAAGTACTCGTGATAATGAGCTCCATCTCTTTGGCAATTATTAAATGAATTGGATTTGTATGTTGCCGGCAGCATATTTCCACTTTTTATTGTGGCAATCGTTCGTCCGTCCGTCCGTTCGTCCGTCCATTTGCCCATACTCAACACTATTCGTCTACTACGCCCAGCATTGCCTTTTGTGTATAAGCGCGCTTTGCCATCTTGTATCTCTTTTCCACTCATGGCAACTCCTCTTCTTCAATGCCTTAAAACTCATTCACGCCAAAAGACAAACATTTGCTCGTTCGCTCGCGCACTTGTTGCCTACTCATTCGCACTTATGCGGCTGTCGCTTAGCATGGCTTTGCACCAATCAGAGGGCTGCCTCAATGTTGGCATGTTGCAGCGTAAAATTTATCTATTGTGGATCGTGGAATTTCTCGTACAATGTGGAAAGTATCTGCAGTGAAAAACAAGCAGTGAAAGAGCGCGCATGTGTGCATGTGAGTGGGAGAGAGAAAGAGAGGGAAAGCGCACTCATGCTGCTCGATAATTATTGTTTAATTTGGGATTATTGCTTTTCACTTCACAAATGTGTATATAATGTAGACATCATCATCATCATTATCATCATCATCATTGCGTGCTATAGAAAATTTTCATACAACAAAAAAACAAAACAGTTGACTCGAAAATTGTTGCAATTAGTAACGAAAATTGTGGTTTTTACTTGATATTTCATTTATAGTTGCATGTGTTAGTAAATTGAATAATTTCTGAGCAGCAAATGCAAAAAAGGTCTTTAAGTATTTGTAGAAAGTGAGCGGTAAGCAAGGCTAATTTTAATAGGTAATTATCGCAGATTAGCAACCGTTATAAAAACTGTAGAAATCCGAAATAAGTCGATTTTTTTGATAGATTATTATATTTGTATACTTTTTTATTGTTAAAATATATATTTATTTATTATATTATTCTTTATAATGTATTTTTTTATTGTAATTAGTAAAATAGCAAGAAATATTAAAAGATTTTATTTTTAAATATTTTTCTGAAATTCAAAATATATATTTATTTATTATATTATTTTTTATGTAGTATTTTTTATTTATATTAATTTATTTTATTATTTTTTATATTTTTTTTTTTTTATTATTTATATTTATTTATTATATAATATTATTTTTATTTTCTTTTTTATTTTTAAAACTCTGTTTATGTAAATAAAAAATATGCAACAAACAAATAAATATGAAAATATTTTTTTTTTTATTTTTTACAATTTTCATAAAAAATATGAAAGTTTTGCCTTCAATCCCTAAAAACAATTCTTGGCTTGAAAGTAAAAAATGAAAAAATATATCGTTTGGCAATTTTTAATGCATGTCTTTCAATGAACTTTTGTTGTGCCTTTCTAAAAGTTCACAAAAAAGAATGTAAGCAAATTTTTTGAAAGAAAACACAAAATCATAAAATTTCAATTACACCAAAAAGTGAAGAAAATAAAAATACACTCCGACTTGTTAGTAACAAGTTTTACAGCCATTTTGAAAAAGAGGCACTCATTGCCTAACTAATTAAATGATTTATGCCAAAACGTGAGACTGCAACAAAAACGAGTGCTTTAAGACTACAATGCCAAGCCCAAACTAACACTACTGACACAACAACAACAACAACAACAACAATAGCAACAGCAACAGCAGCAATAATGACAGCAGTCCAGTTTGCAAGAAAAGCAACCAACACCAAAGCAAAGCAACCAAAAGTCGTATTAAGGATGTTAAGCAAAAACAACAACAACAACAACAACAAGAGCAACAACACTGAAATAAAACCAATTACAATTACCGCACCCAAAGGTGCCACAAAAAACACACAAATCGAGGAGGTGCAGAAAAGCAAACGACTGCAAATGTTGCAAATGCAGCGCCAACAACAACAACAACAACAACAACAACAACAACAACTAGATTGAACCTTATCTAGATGCATACAAATCCAACAAAGCGCACGTCAATTTATTTGGCCTATACAAGCAAGCCAAGTTAAGTGAAGCGGCAGCGACAGCGACAACGGCAGCAGCTTCAGATGATCATAATGATGATAATGATGATGATGATGACGATGCTGCTGATGAGGATGGTGATGAGGATGTTCACGACAACAACGACGACGCCGATTATTGCAGTTGCTGACTGCAACAACAACAGTTGAAGATGATGTGAAAGAGGGGTTAGGGGGGCTCAACTTCAGCTGAGTCTGCAATATTATGGAATTATTTACCAGCACTCATGCATTCTGCATTGTTCTGCACTTTTAACGAGGTGTTTATTTTCACAACTTGCGCTGCAACAACAACAACAGCAACAACAATACCAACCTCCGAGCAGAGCGGAGTGCCAAAACTGGCTTTGGCTTTGGCTGATGAGCATGATTGCCTGTTTGGTGAGACTCGCTTCGTTTCGTTTCGGTTGCAGTTGCTGCCAAAGGTGCAGAAAAACAGAGACCGCCCCTTTTCGTGTACAATGGACAGACAGACGGACAGACGGACAGAGGGACAGCCAGCGTGATAGCGACGTACAACTGTGCCACAACGTCGTGTCTAAAACCACAAACACTTTAATGATGCTGTTTTGTTTAGCGCAAATTGTTTGTTGCGCTGTCATAAACTGGTGCGAAAAATGGCTAAAACCAAGAGTACTCAACGACTCAGCGCCTAACCGACTGGTTTGACCAGCGCGAAAGAGAGCAAACGAGCACAAAAGAGTAGCGCTCCCAACACAACACAACACAACACAACACAACACCAACACACAATACAACAACAACAGCAAACCAGCTCCAAATCAATGTTGAACAGGTTTTTTTCTTTTTTGTTGTTGTTGTTGTTGTTGCTGTTCTTTTTCGTTTTCGTTTTACTACGCCACCACACAACACAGAAGTTTTGCATTGCGCTTCACACGCGCCTGCGCCAAACGACGTGTGCATGAATGAGATGACAATAGTAACGTCGTGAGCTTTTTTTGTTCGTTTTTCGTTTTTAGTTTTTCGTTGTTTGTTTTTGAGTTGTCTTATGTTGTCGTTTTTTGCTTTCGTCCATTGGAATGCAACCGAAATAATTTGCTACGATTTCACGACTTCAGTGCGCTTATTATGTGCCAAGCATTCGCGCAGCGCGGCATCAAATTCGTATTAACGTCGCAACGCGTCTTTTTTCTGCTTTGCGCCTCTCCACTTTCATACGTTTGATACGCACTGCGTTACGTTGTGATTTTTAACGTGTTACGTAGCGAATATTTTTGTTTATTTTGCCGACGCTTTTAACGACGCACGCACAGCTGTTGGACAACGACGACGACAGCGGCGGCGACGGGCAGACAAATTAAACGCTTTTAACGGCCAAACAATAATGGCGCTGCCGTTCGTCATTGGCGGCGTTGACGACGTCGCGGACAATGCTGTGCAATTGAAGCGCAACCGTTATGCTTCGCCGGTGCGGTCCATTTCATCAATGTCGCAACGCGTTTGAACGACGACGCACTTGAACGCCAAACGCGCCGCAAACAAAACGCAAACGTTCAATTTGAAAGCAAAACAATACAAATCGCGTCGTGCGCTACTCGTAAATCGGCTAACCGCATTTAGTCGCTGTGTCCAGTTCGATATTGTGTCCGTGTGTGTGTGTGTGTGTGTGTGTGCAACATTTCCCATTGACTTGCGTTGTTTGTGGAGCGCGCAAAAACGGCGCCGGTAGTTTCGCAAATGGTCACGTGCCGTGGTCAGCCGTACAACATGTTGCCAATGGCACCGATGAATGGCATCAATCCTTTTGTCGTTGGTCATCTGACGCCAACATCGATGGTCGCGGCGGCGGCAGCAGCAGCAGCGGCAGCCGCAGCGGTGGCGGCAAGCACGGCGCCCAGCAATGCGACCAACACAAATACAACAACAGCAACAATTAATAGCAACAATATCAATCATTACAACAACAACAACAACAGTGCTAGCAGCACAACAACAACAGCAACAACAACAACAACATCTTCCACAGCCACTAAGCCGAAATTAGCATTCAGCATTGACTCAATTGTGGGCAGCAATCAGGATGCGACAACACCCCCAACACCAACAACAACAACGCTGAAGCGCGCCATGCGTGCCACGGTTGCAACGCCGCCGAGTCCCACCAGCGATGCCGCCTCACCGTTGCAAGGCCAAGTGCAACCGCTCGAACTGCGCAACTCAGCTGTGAATTACGCCCAACCACGTGGCCTCATTTACTGCCGCCGGCGCGCCTCACTCGACCGCTCGCCCGTGCGCAGTCCACGCACGCAATCACGTTCCCGTTCACGCTCACGCTCACGCTCGCCACTGCAGCTGGCGACAACACAAGCACAAGCGGCCAACAACAACAACAACAATCGCACACCGAATGACTCGCCCAACAATGCGCTCGCCGCGACGCCGCAATCACCTCAGCACAGCGGCCTCCTGGGCATGGGGACAGCCGCACTGCTGCCGCCCGCCGGCCTCATACGACCGCTGCCCCTGCAAGCATCGCCAAATTTAGCTTTAATCACGGCACGCACGGAGTCGAGCACACGGAGCGCAACATCACCGGCGGCCAGCACGAATTTGCCGCCGGGCGCCGTCGTTGTGCCCGCGCCCGCGCCACCGCCGCCAACGCAACCACACGCACATGTGCCGCCACCGCCGCCGCCACCATTCTTGGCTGCGCAGTTCCAAATGGCCGCCGCACTGGCGCATCACCACCATCAGCAGCAGCAGCAGCAGCAACAACATGCGCCCGGCCATCCGCCGCCAGGCGTTCATGCCGCGCATTTGCCGCCCGGCCATCCCATGAGCATCTTTCCCGCCGGTCCGCCGCCACATCATCCGCACTTCGGCGGCCCGCACTTGATACGCGACAGTTATCCGCTGTATCCATGGATCTTGAGCAGACACGGACGCATCTTTCCAAGGTTTCCGGGCAGTGAGTAAATTTCGCTTTATAACTAACATAACAACCAATCGAACCATGATACTCAAAGATAGACCAGAATACCCGGTCTAGAAGTCTAGATCTTAGGCGTCTTTAGAAGTGAAGACCAAAAACAAAAATTCCAATTCTTGCAGTGTCCAAAAAATAGAAAAAAAAATTCAGTTATGCTTGGGAAAGACCTCATTATGATTCGAACTTAAAGAAAAAAAATTCTAAACGATCTAAAAAAAATCATTTTGGTATATTTTTATTCATATTACTAATTTTTAAAAATAGTAAAAAACATTTGTTCTTAAGACCCCTAATTCATGCCATATACGGTTATATGAAGAAAATTAATATAAAATTTGGACGTGATCGGATGATTAGAACTGGAGATATCCACCGGCTTAAAATTGTTGTTTCGGAAAAATCCCATTTTAAAGTTTCGTTCTAGAACAGAATACCGCTTAAGTCCTTCGACAAACACATGCCTAATAATCAAGCCAACTTAGCAATTATTCACTTAAGGCACAAAACAGGCATTTTCAGACTTGCATTGTAATTAAACTTAAATAAGTAAATGGAAAACATTTATTACAAGTTAATTAGCGTAGGCAATCATCATCATCATCATCATAATCATTATTAATATCATCAACGCATTTATTGTGTTACACATCTCTCTGGCAAAGAAATTTCATAAAAAAACAACCCATAACAAGAGACACATACAGATATATAGAAGAACAGAAAAGTAGGCCGCAACTGGCGTCGCGTCGCTCAACCTTCACCTGAGGCGAATAATCAAGCGTAGCAAACCGAAATGAAGCCAAATTGAACCGAACCCATTTTGATAACTATTTTCCAAACAAATTACATTTTAATTAAATTGTTTAAATAACATTACACACATCGTTAGGCCAAGAAGCGCTCGAGAACGAGAAAGTAGCGACGCTCATACATGAGTAGTATGCGCCATGCAATTATCATTAATGACGCGCAGGCCATGCGATACGACATGATACGAGTAGAGTAGAGCAGTGATGAGGAGACAAGGCGAGACGAGTCGAGAAGAGTCAAGAAGAGTCAAGAATTGGGCTGTGGCGTATGTGTAGCATTAATGCAGCGCCAGAGCGTCATGTTAATGCCTTTTTAATTGAGGTTGGGGGAACAAATGCCCAAAAACAAACAATGTGCATGAAAATTCTGTCATTTATAATTTTAAATTGTCGCCGCTCGACTGTCGTTTTATTTTAATTATAATATTTACTTAACTTCTTTTTTTTTTTTTGTTGGCACAAAAGGCAACTTTTGATGTAATGAAGATTTTCACCAAATACAAAGTTGCCTTTCACCTGTCTTTATTATACACAAATAAATTAATTAGCTTGTTGTTTTTGTTGTTGTTGTTATTTGTTATACTTACTGAGTACAACTTTCAACTTGATTTATGGTCGTTAAATGTCATGTCAATGTGCAACGATGCATTTATTCGGCACATTATCGGCACAACTAACGCATGTCAACAACTCAATTTAGTTTGCGAACCGCTTAAAAGGCACGAAATTGTTTGCCTTATAAGTCACAACAACAACAACAGCAACAACAACGACGACATTGCAGTTGAACTCAATAACTATAATTTTAGTTAATTGTGATTAGTGCAGGCATTATTTTATAGCAAAGCGCATATAAGGCAAAATATATAAATAAGAAAAAAAAACAATTACAAGTTGAGGGAAATCACATTTTATTTGTTGCTTCAACTGAGTTGAGCGATTTGTCTGCGTTGAAAAAGCAGTTTTAATAAAAGATAATACAGTGTTTTCTCGCGCTGATATGAAAAAGGGAAAACATCATTTTTCATACAGAACAAAGTTAATATGGTATTCACGCTTTAATTGGATTAGTTTGAAGGCTCAGACAATAAATTCGGTTTGAAATCTTTCATTAAAATCTATAAACAAAATGCGCGCACAATGCGCTTTAATAATAAATAATAAGAATTAAATAAATTAATGAGAAAAATCAGGCGAGCATAAAAATTAATCCGCACAGATAAAAAATCAAATAAAAAAAAAAAACAAAAGTCAACAATAAAAAATGAAATGTATAGAAAGGACAGCAAAGTAAAGCGCTTCAATCATGCGCAAAAATGACAGCTGACAAGGGTGTGAGTTGCAACAACAGCAGCAACAACAAAAAACAGCAGCGACACATCAATTAATTGTCAATTGCAACGAGAACAACTTTGACAACGTTGACTTTTCTTGCGCTACGAAAAAACACTCATTCATTGATGACTTGGGGCGCTAAAACAAGTTATAATTAAAACAGTGCCAGAGCGAGACAGCATGCTATTGCGAAAAATAATTAAGTAAGCATTGTCCTGACTGCGCTATCAATATGAACAACAACAACAACAAGAACGCCCAGTTTAGTAACATGTAATGGTAGGAAGATGGTTGAGCAAGAAGTGCAAAATGAAGTTGCGGCAGAGGCAGAGGCAGAAGGCATAAAAGTACAGCTTATAAGTTGGCATGGAACACTGGCATGTTCTTGCCTAAGCAACATTGTTAGCTGTCAAATGTAACAAATGTCAGAGAAGCCGTAAAGAGGGCGAGTAGCATCAACAACAACAACAACAAGCGAAGTGCGCGCAGTTCATAAAAAACGCATTTGTTGATTTATACAAAAAAAAAAAAAATGTACACAAAAAGATACAATAACAACAACAACAAGGCACAAAAAGGAGCAGCTAACACGCACAGTTGCACAATGCATCTGTCAGATACGCAGCGCAGATACTCGTATTTATGCATTGCATCAATGGCGACGACAACAACAACAACAACCACAACAACAACAACAACGAGGACGGTGTGCACTCGCGCGCTCCCAGCGCATTTATAAAGTGTCAAATTGACAAGTTCTATCGCAGTCACCGCACAGTTGACAGCCTTTCCTTTCTTTTCGCTGCTTCTTCTTCTTGTTTTTTTTCTTTTTTTTACTTCAATTGTGCGCACTTTTTATTGTTGTTATTGTTGTTTTAAGCATTTTACGTTAACAAGATACATTTTGTATCCATTAATGCGGCACATTATTATTTCACTGTGTTTTTTTTTCCATTTTTCATTGTTGCGAATTTCTGTTTTTGCGCTTCTTATTTCTCTTTCGCTTTCAGGCCCTTTTGCAACGTTGTTGTTGTTGTTGTTTATCTAGTTGTGCCTTCAGTGTTTTGATAGCCGACGCAGTCACAAACGTATGATTTGTTTTTGTTGTTGTGCGCTGCTGAGAACGCTTCTCAGGCTTTGTTTTTTTTTTTTTTGCTGTTTTATATGTGAGGCAGTGCTGTGTTTATTTTTATTAGACGAAGGATTAATTTTTATTGTGCGCATATTTGACGTCTTGTTTGCACCTTCTGACATACCTTTTGGCCCCCTTTTTTTTCCTTGCCACGAATGTTAATGCTTGCGTGTCCTTATTGGTTGGCTGGCTGGTCTGTTTGGTCTGTTTGTGTTTGTACTTTTGCGGCTTAAATGCTGATGCAGTCTCATTTATTACACAAATATTTGCTTAGTAATTTGTATAGCTTGTTTAGAGACTGAGACTGGGCCGTTGAGCATGTTTAGTTAAGTAGCGCACAGATTACAAATACTTGCAATCAAATACAATTAAGTTCGCGGTATCAGGCCACACATGCATGCAAAGTGCAACATTAGCGTATTGCCAAACGCATCATAGACAAAATTCGCAGAAGCCAAGCAGCCATGCCTCCTTAATCGTGATTGCGCCGGTTTGGCAGCGCAGCTTCGCTCAGAGCGCAAACAGTAGCCGAGCTTTTTAATAAACGAGAGCATATCAATATTCAAATTGTGGCTCAATTGAAAGGCCGTCTGCAAATAGTGGGTTGGCGGCAGGCCACAAAATCACAAACCAAAGCGAAGTCATGCCAGCGAAAGAAGAAGAAGCAGAAGAAGGGCTTGCATGCCACGCGAAAAATCGTGATAAACGTCAAAATACAAGCCGAGCTGAGCTGAAAGGCAGAGCCAATATTGAAACAGTCGCGGCAAACAACAACGGCAGCCTGAAACAATGGCATCAAGGCAGCGGCGGTGGCTGAGCGAGAGGCGCGGGTGTGCGGCTTGTAGATGTTTAGGCACGCTAAAGTGTTCGGCTTCATGTCTGTCCTTATGCCACTTGAGATACATGGCAGCTCCTCTGCTGCAATTGTTTCAGTTTGCACAGTTGCTGGCCGCGCTTATCAGCGATTTTGACATGAACAAGCAGCAGCAACAGCAACAGAAGAAGAATAAGCAGCAGTAATGTTGCAAGCAAATGCCGGTGGCCACCAAATGTGGCTGCCACATTGGCTCCAACAAGCAACAACATGACACCGCGGCCGACACAGACTCCGACTCCGACTGCGCATGTCGTGTGCTGTAGGTCCTTTGTTCTTCATAGTTTGGTGTCTGGAAATTTGTTTATTGTTTTGTAATGAGTCTGCTCAGCGGCACCTTTTTGTCGGCCTGGCATTCGCTCCTTTGGCTTTTCTCTTTTTTTTTGCTGTTTTGCTGTTTCTTCATATCGGCATTATTGACATTTTTCGCTTTAAATGCGCCAAATAAAAAACCTTTACATATATAATTGGCACATGCCGCAATTTATTTAAACATTAATTTAAAATAATCAAAAGAAGAAAGTTACCACAAATAGTTATTAAAACACACTTCAGCTATTCAACTGTAATACAACTCTTCTAACGCATCCTTTAAGCGTGCGTGCGCACCCCCCGGCGTGTCAAGATGACGCACGATAGTTGCGCGTAGCCTACAAAGGGCGTAACAGCGGCAAGAATCGCCCTCAGCAATGTGCGTTAGATACATCAAGTAAATGCATTCAAACACTCAATAATAAAAATAGTAATAATAATGATAGCAAGAAGGGTTTTGTGCACCGGTTGACGGCGGCGCAACTTTTCTTTCAATCAGCTGCGGCAACACCTCAGCATTTTAATTAGAATTTTCACATGGTTAGAGGCATGTTTGAGTTGGGTTATGCTTATTCCAGGAATTAACAGCAAACAATTATTAATAATAACAAATAATAAAGGAATTAGTCAGGAGTGCATGAAGAAACGCATCAATTTTACTTAGCAAATGTTCATTGTATTTTATTTTGAGTATAGAAATGGCTTAAGCGTTTATTACAAGGCAGCGTATATGAAGCACTTCATTAGAAAAGTAAGACAAAGTTCTTTGAAACAAATGAGCAAAAAAACTCATATTATATGAGCGATATATTACTCACTCACTTACTTAATAGGAGATCTCTGGTACTATTAATTTTGTGTTTAGGACACTCACTGAGTTCGGACCCACCAAAACTCCTATTCGTTTGCCAAGCAAAGTTCTTGAAATTGATTTATAATTGTAACTCCAATCACAAGATTGATCTATCTGGAAGTCCAAACCTTAAATATTATTTCTCATCTATTAAAAAGCGTTGATATATTATTTTCTCTATGAACTTCAGCGCACCACAATAATAACTTTATTTGTTAGCATTATAAAACCGCTCATTCACGCTTTGCCTCAAACACGATCTGGCGCCATATTTAAAGAGCGTGCTAATGACTTTAATGACAGACACAATTTTCCACAAACAATGAAGACCAACAAAAATGGGCATAAAATTTCACTTCAAATAACAAACACGAAAAAAACAACAAACAAAAAGACATGAAAGACATGAGAGAATGAAAAATACGAAGCCATTTTATTGGTTATGCATGAGAAAACACTTGATTAAGGTTTCACTGACAAACGTCAAAGTCGGAAAATGGCCGAATCTGCATATTAACATGTTTTGATACGCCAAAGCGGCAACTGGGCCAAGATGTCAACGGGCCAACTAAGTGGAAAAGCGGTAGCAAAGTAGCAAAGTGGCTAGGCTGACCGAAGAGTGACTCATGCGCGTCAGACAATGATGACGATGACATTTTACACAAGACTGATTAGAGCAAGAAATTCAACTAACAAGCAAACTTTAAAAGAAAAAAAATATTTGAAACAAAATAATTTCAAAGTACTTTGGCTGGCAATAACAAGTTGGCTGACAGTTGGCAACATTTTGTGATAATTTTGAATGACTTAATCTATTTGTAGATTTCCTATTGCAACCATTTCGCAAGCCGAAGCGTGTACGGACCGCTTTCTCACCCACGCAGTTGCTCAAGTTGGAGCACGCCTTCGAGGGCAATCACTATGTGGTGGGCGCTGAACGCAAGCAACTTGCGCAGGGGCTCAGCCTAACGGAAACGCAGGTAAGTGAGGCAACTCAACAAGGACACACACATCCACACACACACACACACACGCACATACACACCCCCAAATTAGCTGTTGGAGCACCCTTTTAAGCTGCTAATCGGCAAATATTTATTGACTCAAATAATGCGCATCAAATTCAATTGCCGCGGGCGCATTGGCAACCCTTTCTCATGGGCATAATGGCCGGGCCGGGCCGGGCTAGGTTAAGTGTTGCCAAGCGTTAAGTGATTGCATGTCAACTGGTCGTTAACTGCTCAACTACTTGAGTTATTAGCGCACGAGGAGTGTGTGTGCACGTCGCTAGGGTGGGTTGCCATAAGTCCGTAAGCCGTGTTCGGCCAGTGGCGGCAGGGGTGGGAAAATGGCAAACGCGTCATGACTTCTCGACACCCTTTCATTGTGCTTGGTCGGTCGGTCGCCTAGGGTGGTTTGGAAAAATCACTAAAATGGGCGAATGTGTGCGTGTGTGTGTGCGAGTGTGTGTAAATGAAATTAAAGCGCTCGTTAAACTTATTTATGCGTTCATTGTTTAAACGGATTTGCGTCCTTTTTGTGGCACTTTAACACTTTTGGTTGTTCTTCGTTAGTTCACGTGACTTCAAATATTTACTCTCATTTCAGGTGAAAGTCTGGTTTCAGAATCGACGCACGAAGCACAAACGCATGCAGCAGGAGGGCGGCGATTCGAGTGACTCGAAGAGCAACAAGGATGGCACAAGCGGCGGCGGCGGTGGTGGCGGTGGTGGCGGTGAGGATGACAAGCATGATGGCTCACAGCATAGTTTTGAGGATGATGAGCATCTTGATGATGAGGATGAAGAGGCCATTGATGATGATGATGAAGATGAGGTCATCGATATGGATGATTATGGCAGTGAATTGGATGCTGAGGAACAGCAACGCATGCGCGCTGAATTCCAACAACAATTGCAACAACATCAACAACAAATGCAACAACATTTATTGCAACATAGTCGCGAGCAACATGAACACTTGATGCAGCAACATCATCATCATCAGCAACAGCAGCAGCAACAACAACAACAGCAGCATTTTTTGCAACAACAGCAAATCTATTTGCAACAACAACAGCAGCAGCAGCAACAACAACAACAACAGCAACATAAGCAGCCATAAACATGTTGCCAACAATAGAAAAAAAAAAAAAAACAAATCGTTTGTGTTCCTCACTCTCTTTTTTTGTATAAATTATTTATATACTCTATGATTAAGTTAATTAGCGTAGCATATTTTATTTAAAGACATAAATAACTGTTTTATATTATTTAAAAATGATAAAGAAAAATATATACATACATAAAATATACTTCAATAAAAGCTATGAGAATTAATGCGGCAACGAAATAATTATCTTGTTGAACAAAAGTGCCAACAAGCGAATAAAAATTTCAAATTTCTTACTGATCATATAATTTGAAAGTTGATCACACCCACTCTGAGTGCGCTCCTGTGCTATGTTGTGCTGTACTCGACAACTTCATTGCCAGTTGGGTTATCAACGCTGCACTGCCTAAATGCTCATAAATTTCAACCTGCAGCACTGCAATTAAGTAATTCTCACATCGTTTATGCAAAATACAACTTTTAGCTTCACTTCACATTTTGGTTTCGGTTCTGCCTGCCTGAGTGCCTGACTGCCCGACTAATTCGCGTGCAACCTCAACACCCTTTGCTTGTACTCGCACTAGCACTCGCACTCGTACTCAAGTGGCCCATAAATTCTCATGTTGCACACACGCCCCCCGGCCGCGCTTTGACAACGGCAATTACCTTGAACTTTTACTGCTATTTTTTGTACAATAACCCTTTTTGCTGCTTCTACCTATTGTCTTCATATATAAACATGCCTTTTTTTGTTGTTATTTCATTACTTTTATTTTTAAGCACGAAAAATGCCAAGTCAATTTTTGTCAGTTTAATTTTCGGTTATTCGTTATTCGTTACTCATTACTCGTGCCTGACTTGTCTACATTTTTTCTTCTTCTTCTTCTTCCTCATGTTTCAGTTAAAATGACGCCAGTTAGGCCATTAGGTTATGCGCTCCATGCTGACAAAATGGCTGCCCGGCAGCGTCGCAGTTACGCTAGACACAAGCAGTCATGCAAAACGCCCCCAGCGCAGCGCCCCTGTTTTCTTTTCGATTCGTTTTTTTTATGGGCAATCGTGTATATTTTAATATCAATTTCGTTGAACGGCTGACAAATTAAGTGCCATCACCATCATCATCATCCACTTCGTCGCCAATTCGAACATTATTATTACGCTCATCATCGTTGTTGACTTGCTTTATTTGCTGGCTACTTTATGAGACCGTAATTGTTGATTGCATTTAACTGACATCGTTTAGCATATGAATGAGTCTAGCATATCTCAATATTGGTTGATACATGGGGAACTTGGCAGGTCGCCTTACTTTGTTTATTGATTCATGTGTATCGAAACGAGTTGGCAATTTTATGATACTTTATTTATTTATTTATATGTTTGGCATGCAAAGCAATTGGTTATTTGATATGTCAATTCAAATTCGAAGTTGTCTAATGTGCGAGAAGCGAATCTAAGTATTGCAATAGAATGTTAAGTAAAATAGACAAATGAACTTTAGTAACTGTTAAAGGCGTTCCAAAAGACAGTAACAAAATAACAAATTTATTAATGAGAAAACAAAGCCTGAAATCTGAGCGATGAGATTATGAATTTTTTGTTTTTTTTTTTTAATACTAAAAGTCAAAATCTCATACTCCAATGTTTCACAATGCCTCACAGCACATACGGCAGTTAAATTTTGTTTTTCGATTTTTTGTTAGACTGCCTTGCTTCAAGAATACCATGCCGGGATCGCGAATTCTGCTCGATTTTTGTTACCGAATATGCCGCGACTGTACTTGGTTAATCCAGGATGAATTGGGATTGGTAATTTGTATTAGAATTGACTTAAATTAAAAAAATATGCATGGGATGGTGTTCTCTAACGGTTCCAGGTATAAGTGTCAATTATAATGAATCTTCTCGAGCTTTGTACAGATTTACCCACATCGAACGATCGCTGAAGAACATTTAATAATTTTCGTCTATTAAGAAACTCATCAGAGGCTGCCCGGCTCAGTACTGTAGAAGTTCTGTGATTATGAAAAATATTCCAAAGATTTATTTGAATTACTGCTAATTTCTTCGTGCCTTCAGTCATTGCTATTTGCGCTTTTATCAAAAACTTTTGTGGCGCAATCAACAACTAAATACTTTAACTTAATTTGGTTACAGCATGTATGAGCTGTCACTCAAAAGCAACAATAACAACAACAACTACAAAAACGATAAACAAAACCAATTTTGCATGCCAGCAACGAAATTGCGGCAAAATTGCGCCCCATAAGCCTCAGTTTTTTTTGGCTGGATTGGCGTGTCTTGACTTTGAAAACAAATTTAGCTAAATTTGCGCAAATAAAAGGGAAATGGCTTTCAGCCAACTTTGGCCAACTGAACTGAGCCGAACTGAACTGAAATGTGTTGTGTTGTGATGTGAAGTGCAGTGAAGTAAAGTGATGTGACTGGCGCATATTTCACAAAATTTAAACATATTAGGGACGTCATTAGTGCAGTGAGTAACAATAATTTGACAGCAAAAAAGGCAAAGCGCTGGCTGACGTTGGCACGCCGACGCGACTCACTGCGACTCAACTCAACTGAGTCCAAGCTCGAGCTGGGTTGAATTGAATTGAACGATTGCGAGTGCTTAACTTGGTCCGCCGCGCTATTGACTTTTGCTATTTAACGCTAATTTGTATGGCAAAAGCGTCAACGGTGGCAAACAATTTCAAATTGCAATTTAAACTTTATTTTTTGTTTGTTGTTGTTGTTATTGTTGTTGCTTTTGGCATAAAGCCGGCTGCCTGGGAGGTCTGCGTTAACAATGTTGTTGTTATTGTTGTTGTTGTTGCCTAAGTTTGATGACTAAGTGAGCACAAGTTGGGCTAAACTTTTAATAACCTCAATTAATAAACGTGCGCATATACAAACGACTAATGTTGCAATTAATTTTTATTTCTGTTTATTGGCAAAAATGAAATGCTTTTTGCCATAAAACATAATTCATTTTATAGCCTATGAACCTTTAGGCTTGGGCTTGCTTCGACTTGATGGAATTATTTTCAACAAAATGTTATCGACTCCCATAACAAGTCGAAGACGAAATCGGTAATAAATCATGCCGCTGTGCGCGCACTTAACGCGTTAGTGTTTTGTTCACATAGCTTAGTTTGCTCAGCGGCCGGCCGGGCTAGAAGGCACACACACACACACACAGCCAGACAGACAGACAGTAGTACTGACTGACAAATGGCAAGTCTTACTGCATGTGAGTAACGAGGGAGTTTGTGGCGCCTTCTTCTGCATGAACGTCACTGTTGTAGTCTTCCTTCTGCTTCAGCTTCTTCTTCTATTTTGCTTAACATTTCCACAGGCACATAAATTTAATTGAAATGAGCGCCACGCATACACTTGGCTCAATTTTCGCTTTTAAGTCTTTGGCACTTTTGGCTGCAATCGTTGTTGGGCTTTGGACTCTCTGACTGCATAGGGAACTAAGTGCCTGACTGTCTGTTTGTCTGTCTGTCTGCTTGTCTGCCTGCCTGCCTGCCTGCAGTTACATATAGTTGGCCGAGTGTCAATTGGGAAATTGGAATTTTTGCACATTAGATTAGTTAGAAGTTGAGGTAGGAAAGTTAATTTACACGCGCCATAAATAACACATTGATCGACTATTGCTAAATGAAGTGCTCAGTGTGCCTGACAGCTCTGGTGCATTGGTGTTGTAATACGAAATCTGTTAAGTCCTTTAAGGCAAATAGACAAAACTATTTACACGTCATTCGACTGCAATGAGAAACTATCTTGCTGTGTTAAAGCAAAGATATACGGATCACTTGTAGTAATACAACCACTTCATCCTAATGCGTTTTAATATTGAATCGTTAAGAGTTAATCATTTTGATGTCTTGTGATTATAAATAATGAGCTCAAAGACTGTCAGTCGACATGTTTTCCTACTGCACTTTTAGACAAAGACGACAAAGTCGATTTTCGCACAATTATGAAAATTTAATGCGTTTTTAATTGAAACTTAAATAACGCCTCAACAACTGACAGACAGACAGACAGCTGGACAGACAGACCGACCGACCGAACGACAGTTGGACGGCAAAGACAACAGGTTTTTGCAATTTGTTTGTAAAGCGCACAAGGAAGTCAAGACAGCAAAAGCCTCAATTTGCGATTAATTGCAATTTAATGATGATGCCCACTGTGCACAGATCGTCGTGGCGGTTGTCGGTTGGCGTGCCACGAATCCAACGAAGGAAGGCACAACGAGGGCGAACGCTGCCACGACAGCTGAGGAGGCAACGACAACACGCCAACGCGCTTCATACAAGCTTAGAAAAGAGACACGGCAACAACGACAACAACAAGATTGACTTAAATACATTCGAAGCGAACAATAAATAAATTAAATTTAATTAATTGTCAATTAGGCAAACATAGCAATTGCGTATAATTTATCACCCCGTGGCGCACATGTGAAATTCACAGATAGCAAAAGGCGCAAAAGCAACGGCAGAAGCTGCCAACCGGCTGCAATTCGCATACGCTCGACTCATTAATGCAGTTAACGTATGAACAGCGCTGTTGCATGTAACACACACACACACACACACACACATACATGCTGTCACTTAGACACGCCGCCCCACACACACCCCCGCCCCTTTTGACATTTGAATTGTGCATTGAATGCTTGTGGCATTTTTAGCATATTTCGTTTTTTCCGTGCGCAAAATTTGCATTTTTTAATGCATTTCGGCAAACGAACTTTAATCGTGCCATAACGAACATGTAATTAAGTAATTGTTTTCAGTGTACTTTTGTGTTCAAGTGAATCGCAGCGGCGGCGGCAATTTTTGTTGTTGTTGTTGTTATTGCTGCCGTTGCAATTAATTAATTAATTGCAATGACGTCTCTCGCATTTACTGTTGCTGTTGTTGTTGTTGCTGTTGTTGTTAGTTTAATTATTGCCGCGCATTGTTTTTGATTGATGCCGCAAATTGTTGTTTATGGCCAACATTTAACATTTACTGCTAATTGTATTTTTGTATTTATTTATATATATGTATGTATTTTTATTTTTTTTAATAGTTTTTTTTTTTTCTATTTGACGTGCTCAGACAATTTTCTTAAATAATAATTAATTGCGCGCAATTCATTTTATGCTTTTCAAATATAAAATTTATTAGCTTTGTGTGTTTTTGCCATGCGTGTTTGTTGTTGTTGTTGCTATTTTAGTACACTTTGCTGTCGAGTAATTTAGCGCGGCATTAACATTAATTAAAGCATTTTCCTTTGATTTGTTCAAAGCGATTGTTTTTTTTTCTTTCAGTGTTTTCTGCTTCTTCTTCTTCTACACATACACAAAGCACGCCATTGTAGGTGCTTTATTTTTGTTGTTGTGCGCTTTCGCTTGAAATAAATTCAATTTATTTATTTTTTTGTCTCATTTTTTTTTTTGGTTTAAAAACTCATTTTATTTTTTTTTTTGGAGAATTAATGAGCGCTCATTTGGCGTAGCAAGCAACACGCCCACAATGTCGACGTGTGTGTGTTTGTGTGTGTGTGTGTGTGTGTTTGTCTGCAACAAACACGCCACAACATTTCGCTGCCAAGCACATGAATTTGGAGCAAAATCTGTTCAGTCGTTCAAGAGGCAAGTTCAGCGTGGACCAGACCACGAAATGAATGAAGCCAAATAAAAGCGACGCCAAAAAAACATTGATAAATTGCTAACGATTTGTATTAAGATTTAATTTGTTGCCATGAGTTTCGTTTTTTTTTTTTGGCCATTTTATGTAACAAAACATTCTTTGCTTCGATTTATTGACTTTGAAGTTCAAACAAAACTGCTTAACAAGTTTGTACGACAAGCTCATTAAAAATGCTTAAGCAAATTTAACTCCTCCGCTTTGCAAACAACAACAACAACAAAACCACAAAAATTCAGCAACAAGCAACAATAAAATCAAAGCCAAAACATGGTCAATAAATTCTAGCCTAACAAGCAACGAAAGCCAAAAAAACTTGAGGCTTTAACTTGACTTGAGTTGAAATAATTAGTGGGTGCGCCACTCAAATGTTTGGCATTTTTAGCAAACTTCAAATTAGACAACAACAACAAAAACGTCGAAACAATGCAAAGCCATAATTATTTGCCACAAAAAAAGCGGCAATGAAATGTCAGCCAAGCAATTTGCCACCGATCTTCTATGCCTGCTAAACTTGTATTATATTTTCAGGCATTTAGGCACATGTGTGTGTGTTGCTTATTTTCTTTGATTTTTCACTTGATTTGTTCAGCAAGCGCCGTCAATCTTAGGCAGAATGCAACAACAACTTCCTGCTGTGCACATGGCTCTACAAGCAAGCCGAGGACTAACAAATCGCTGGCATGTCAGGCTTTGTTCTGATTGTGCACAATGAGGTTTCATTAGCACTTTCGTACACATGATTTCTCAGTATTACAACAGGAAAGTAATTCACACCAACACAAGCGGCTATAAAGGCAGACCAAGAACAACACCTGCGCAATTGCACATGGCACAATTAAGTGTCTCTGTGTGTGTGTGTGCGTGTGAGCTGCTTATATTGGCCTATTGTCATTGGCTTTGTAAAGGATTTTGGTTTGGTAATCAAGCGAATTGTGTGTTTTATGAATTTGACGCCTTCATGGCATTTGATAAACTTCACACAATAATAAAAAGTGGCAACAATGATACATGGTGCTTTATGACAGCGAGCGTCGATGCTTCACGCTTACTTTTTGTGCAAATAAAATCAACTTTGGCTAATTAGCTTCTGGTTACATTAATTTGTACAACTTGATTAATTAACGGCAACCAAGCAACGCAGCCATGTTGCACTTGCAGTCATGCACGACCGCTCTGAGTTGCGGCCAAGTCAACTTGCCACAAACCTGTCTGCCAGCCAGTCAGCCATATCAGCTTTGAACACTCTTTGCGCGTTGCTGGCTTCTTAGTTGAGTTAACTCACTTTCAGCTGCTGCCATCAGTTGTGCAGCCATTGGCCATTGGTTTGATAACAGACACGCCGGCATATTTCCGTCTGCATTAGTTGGCTATTACATCAAAGTATTTGCAAAAAGCAACAACAACATTTCATGGCTTGGCCGTTGTACTCCTTTTTCTGCTGCCAAAGAGCTTTTCGTATTGCTCGGCGCAGTCAGAATATCATGTGTTAATGTCTGACCGACGGATCGACCGACCGCCGTCTTGTCTGCCTTGGTTTCGAAGCTATAATTAAATTCAAATTAACACAACATTTATCATGCAGTAAACCCAAAGGGTGTTGTTTTCTTATGAGTTGAAATTTGTTGCTGTTTTATTTGAATTTTTATTTTATTAAATAGAAGTTCTTTAGCTGAATTCGTACGTACGTAATAGAAGTATTCACAATTGACGTCGGGCAACTAAGGCACTCTTAAAATATATGAAAAGACTAACTGGATAACCAAGTATGCCTGGTAATGTTCTAAAGTAATACAAACCATTTTATAGATTTCAATGCATGTAAGTTTTATGTGATTTTAATTTCTTTGTTTGATATGACTGAACTATAACTAAAGGTCTGTCATTGTATAAGTCTTTCTTACCATTATTTATTATAACATATCTCATTCGCACGTTAGTCATTGTCTTTGCTCATAACAAGTTTAAAGCGCAAAGCAGCAAAGAATACAAATGCGTCGCCAAAGTGTCTCGGCCACGACTTTTTTACACAAGGCAAGGACATTTTACTACACATAGCAATGAAAAAAAAGGAGCAGAAGAGAAGAAAGGCAGTCACTTTATAGAGAATGCGAACAAGATAAATCGCATTGCGAAATTTACGTTCATCGCTAAAATCGTTTAAATGCGTTTTGTACATTTTTATCACAAGCGCAGCAAAACAACAACAACAACAATAACAACTAATTAGGCATGTTGCAGAAGTTGTTGTTGTGCGAATTTAAATAAAGTAAAGCAAAGTAAAGAAGTGGCAAACTTAATTAATTGTGCGCAAAAATAAAACTTCTTTGCCATTCAGAAATACAAAAAACAAGAAGGTCAACATAAGCAGCTTGGTCAGCGACACACACACACACACACACACGCACACACGAGCATATTTTATTAGCTGATCACTTGAGGCAGCGGACTTTGCATCTTGATACGCACATGTAGCGAAACTATTTCCAGTGATTCGCTCTTCTGCTGGCTCGCTGCCCTTAATTCTTGTGCCTTTCAAGTGTGGCTGGCTGCGTTTCATTAAACCGAAATCAAGCACCGCCAACACCGCCGCCGCTGATCGTGCGACAAAGATTAGCCCGTTTCGCTTTAAGCTGAAGATGAGCGCAAAGTTACACGGCCTGCGACTAAATCGGCGAGGCAGCACAACGGCGACAAACGGTCTGCCGGCGCACTTCAGTGGCAAACTTGTTAATGAAGTGAGGCGCGACTTGTCCGACTGTCCGAAGTCGCTGCGAAGAATAAACGAAGTTCGCCAATTATTTAACTTAAATCTTATTTCACTTTATTTTCAATATATTTAAGTGGTAAACGAGCAACACAAATAATTGTGGGTGTGGCACAGCCAGCCAGCCTAACACATGTTGTTGGTGTCGTTTACGCTTGGCTTTTTAAACGCTGTGAACCAAACTAATTTAATAAGTCAAGTGAAATAAATAAGCAAAAGAAAAATTGTCAACAAGCAACATAAATAAAATTCTGTGCTGTGTTGACGACGTGCTGCACTTGCCACTGTGCAACACAGTGGCACGCACACAGTAAAAATAATAATAATAGTAATAATAAAAATAATGAACGACGGTCGTCGGCCGACGAAGTTGAAGTTGAAGCCGAAAAACGCGCGCACAACAATTAAAATTAGTTAAGTGCAACGACAACAACAACAATAACAACAACAACAACGCTGAAGGCAACAACAAATAAGCCAACAAACTTGACACTTATGCCGAACTTGGTCATAATTTACACCGATTTCTCGGAAGATATGCAATACGGCGAACATAAACGTGTACGTATGTGTGTGTGTGTGCATGTGTGCATGTGTGTGTGTGTGTGTGTGTGTGTGCTTAATAATCATAATTTTGTCGAGCCAAGTGTACTGAAGTTGACGCCTACCACAAACTGATTTCATTTCGAGTGTGACAATTTTCTTTCACAACTTTTGTTGTTGTTGCTGTTGTTGTTGTTGTTGGTCACTGCTTCCTACATTATCATGCGCATGTGCACGCCTTAGTTGTCGTTGTAAACAAGCGCGCACAGTCATTTTTCATTATATTTTATAGCTGAAAAGTTTGTAGCAAACGAGGACGATTCGAAATTGATGCGTTTGCAAGTTCGTTGCCTAAGTCTTTCGTTTGCTTTTGAGCAATTTCATGTTTTAACGTAATAGCAATCATATTAAAAACTACTTTTATTAATTAAGCAAACAACTTAATTCTCATGTAAACTGCTGCATCAGCAGCAAATCATGGCAGCTGCAAGCTGTGCCAAACACGACCAAATCACGTTGCAGCCAACATGCCGCTGCTGGCCGCTGCTGACCGCTGTTTGGGCCACGAGTTGAGCTTGGCTAGCGCAAAAGCAATATCATCATCAGTGGCTAATTACGACTACAACGTTTTCAACCTGCACAGGACACACACACACACACACACATGTGCATGTGTTTGTGCAGACACCTGATGTGCTACAACAAGCTCGAACGCAAAATTAAAACACGATAAATGAGTTTAATAATGGCGGCAATTAAATGTTACGCTGCAACAAAAGCAACAACAACCAACCGAGCAAGCGAGCGATCGAAGAAGAGCCAAGCGAGTTGAAAGCGCAGCATCAGCTCAATTACTGCAACGCGGCATGGCGCTACATGGCTGAGAAATTCGACGCCACTCGAGTCAACCGTACACTCATCATCAGTCAGGCCAATAAGCAGGCAAACAGCACACAGACGGACAGACAGACAGACAGACAGACAGACAGAGACGCAGCCTAACTTGTTAGAGTTGAGCTGAATGCCGAGCAAAATGTAACGTAAGCAAATGATGAGAAAAACGCGCTCGTGAAATGCATCATCAATTTATTAAACTCATCAATACTCATCAAATGTTTACTTCAAAACGTTGCAAGCGTTTTCAGCATGAGTGCGAGTGCGAGTGCGAGCGAGCGAGCATGACATGGCCTGCGGTTAATTTAGCTCAGTTCGAAAACAAATTGAATTGTGTACAACTTCATTTGACGAGCGTCTTCTGCGTCATTTATACGGCAACATGAATGCACCGTACGCCGCTGTCCGTCATTTGTTACGGCGTTGCACACCTTTGACTTATTTGTTTATTGGTTTTCATTTTTTGTAGCTTCGTCTGTCTTCGTCTGTCCGTCTGACAGTTGGCGTCTCTGCGTCGGCGTCAGACGTCAACGTTTCCAACTTGCTTTTGCATATGCTTGCGCCAACGATCTGGCCAGCTTAGTCATCGTCAGTGCGCTCAATGATGTTGCATTGTTTTAACAACTTGATTAGTTTGGTTTTTTGTGCCTTTTTCTTCTATCTAAGCCGTTGTATCTTTTGTTGCATATTTTGAAACTTAATATTTTAACTGCTTTTGTCTCGTTGACTTTTAACTAAACTGAAGATTTGTATGTGCTTGCCCTGAGGCATGTGCTTGAGTAACAAACTTGATTCTTAATAAGTTTGTCACACTTTCGTCGGTCGGTTATTTGGTCAGAGTTCTCGCAACAAAAGTGCTGTCGAAATGTTCATTTTTTTTATTCTCAACTAATTCAACTGACATGTTTAACAACTGGCAAAATGTCACATAAAAAAGTATAATTAACATAATCATAATCAACAAAGTATAAACATTAAATTGAGGCTAATTACTTTATAACCGACGGACAAACAAGTTGTACAGCAAACAGGCCAAAACAAGTACACATGTGGCAAACACGTTTCTTAGTTAGGCCAGCAGTCAATTGATGGACGAACGGACAGACAGACTGACGCTCGAACAGACTTTACACAAAGTTAGGCCAAATGACAACTTGTTTTTTCTTTCTGTTTCTTATTTTCTGCTTCACACTTTGAATTAAATTTAATTTGAACTAAATATATTTCCGAAAAAAAACTCTACCAGTCATGCGCACACACACACACACAGAGTCTGCCACGAATTATGGCTGCCACAAATGCCGACGTCTAAAAAAACAAAAACAAAAGTCAAAGTTAATAAAAAAAAACAAACCAACAACAACAAAGCAAAGTTAACTGTTTAAAGTTGTTGTGTTTTTTTTTTTTTATGACAAGCGCATAAATCCGTGCAATTGCCGCCGCGATATATAATTTGCAGATAATTATTATAATTACTTGTTATTTTCAGTTAAGCTTCGAGCGCTTTTTCCACTCTATAAAACGGCGTGCAGCATTTAACATGCTTTTATTTTATACGTGTTTTTGTATTTGTTGTTGTTGTTGCTGCTGCTACTCAAACCATTTGATTATACAAATGGTCATTGCAAAATAAATGATCACAGCAATTTGGCTAAAAACTTTATTTTAATTAAATAATTTTTATTTTTTTTTACTATAATATTTTCTCTTAAAAAAGTCTTAATAAGTTTATTTGTTAAGATTGTTATTTACAGCAATTAAGCTCTCGAAAGCATACTTACTTGTATATAAAGTTGCGATTTTCTTACACTTTAATAAACATAATAATAATAATAATAAACATTTTCTTAGTTGTTCCTTTGTCAACATATTATTGACAAATACTTATAGGCTTAGGCTTGCCGCAAATCGATTAATATACCATAAGTAATAAAAGAATAGCCAATTATGCTTGTAATTATATATAACATAAAAATACTTAAGCAAAGATGTGGTTTGGTTTTTATATCATGTCTTTACTTTGTATTTATATTTCTATTTATATTTGTTCACAGTGATCGAAGTCCGTATCGTTTTCGTTTTGCTGAAGCAGAAAATGTTTACTCAAGACCTAAAAGTAACGTTTGAAGATTCAAAAATGCTAATATATCAAAATTGAAATTTATTCACACATTCTATAAATATTCTGAAAAACAATAAATGCTGAAAGAATTTGAATGCCCTCCAAATTTTGATTAGATTCTTGCCAAGAAACTCTCCAAGATACTATATAGAGGAGTTAAAAGCTCATCCAAGGGAACAATGTCATGTAACATGTCAGAACACGCACAGCTGTCTGATCCTCCGCCAGAAAGCATTTCTCTTAGGGCTCGGCTGTCTAAAGGCAACTGTCCTCCTGACTGGTCTCCTGCGCATCCGCATTGGTATGCGGTTATCAGCTGCAGTAAGCAAACGATGATCAACTATGAAAGAAAATAAAGTTATAAAAGTAAAAAACAAACAGTAATAATTTAAAAAAGTATAAGTTTTTCTTACAATAGAAAATGCGCCTTTTGCCAACATTTTCGGAACTTCTTTTTCAACAAGTTCAACTGTTTTGTGGTTTGTGATTTAAACAACATACCGTACTTTCGGTTTTTTATACGAATTCGGTTTGCAAAAAGTACACATGAATCACGAATATAATTAGTATATTTTTACAACACTTGCACGATTTGAAAATAAAATCAAACCTTTTTCTGCTGAGTTAATAACACAATTTGCTAATTTGAGATTTCTCAAAACCTTGAAAGGCAGCATGTAAGATATTCAAGACTGAATAGCTTAGTAACTTGCTACGAAAGAAGTTCTAACATAGGCAACATGCGTTTACACTGCATTAGCTTAAAGGCATCTCAGTTACATTTATTGGCATGAAAACTACTGAAACTCGAATTCGAGATTGGTCCCCCCACGTTTATCGAAAGCCCTTGGAATTTTGTGCAATAAATAGAAACAGCCAGACCTTTTTTTTATATGCCATTAGTAAGCTAATAAACGCATGCTTTTATTTGATAATATTGAATTGTGATTAATTGAAATTAATTATTAATTTAATTAAGTTTTAAATTCAGGATTTAAGTACTCCTCCAACTATGGTTTCAACGAGGTTCGTTACAACTTTTAAAAGGATAACCACTAGTTCTCCCACAGCGGGGAGCAAACTACACTGTGCCACATTAGCAACTTCATTAGCGCCCACGGGATTTGCCATCATTTGGAGCACACAGATGACAACCTATACCGTTACATGTTAAGGACAAAGAATTATAAAAAAATATATATTTTACTTACAATACAAAATGCAAACTTGGGCGACATTTTCGTTACTTTCTTTTCAACGATTTCGATGTCTTGTGATTTCAATAACATGAAAGTTTGCTTTTTATACTAATTTAGAGCAGGCAAAGTTTGTGCCGTAAATAATTAGTTAGTTTATAAGTTTTGCACGAAATGAATTAAGTAAATGAAATATTAGAATAAGTAATTGCAAACAATGATAAAAAAGCAATATTATTTGTTATTGCAACGAAGCAAAAGTCTTATCAAATTGCTACATGCATTGTAGGTCTGTATTCGAAATCAATTTACTCGTGCTACTTTTCGAATGTTCTTCAATGCTTTGAAGGAGTACATGCTACACACAATTTCTGTTGCTTTGTTTGATAATCATGAGACAAACACTCAACTATTTTTCGGGCAATCTTAACTCGCACGATGTCAAACATTGTATCGTAAAGATTAAAACTGCCACGGGCGACAATAAAAATTTATCAAAACTATGCATGTGCAGCAAGATCAAAGAGAGTTAAGATTTGAGCGCAGTCAAGATCAACGAAATGATTAAATGACTTGCAGCCTTTTTTATTTTAAATGAACTTAGAAATTTAACAAAAAAAGGGAACAAATATTTTTTTATATAACCAAGTTTGAGTGAGGAACCAAATGAGTCAAGCAAAAAACATGAGCGACTAATGTTTTAATAGTTTTAATGAACTGAGATTATCAGCAAATAAAATGCTTAAAATTGCGCATAGTTGAAGTAGTTTTAATTAGCAAATTTTTGTGTTAATTAAATTGATTTTTATCGCTGAACAAAAAAGCAACAAAACAAGAAAACAACAAACGTGCAACATTATCAAAGGCTCTGACGCAAGCCAACTTCATAACTCATGAGTCAATTATGCGAAATTGTCCAAAAAAAAAAACAAAAAATAACTGACAAAGAAGCAGCGAAGAAAAATGTTTGCGAAGCCATAAATAAAAGCGAAAAAATTTAACGAACTCAAATAAAAGAAACGCGTGCATTTTGTGCGATAAAAATCATGGGCAATTTGTTAAATTTAACGATATTTTTTTTTGTTGGAAAAAAAAGCTTAGCCGAAAGTGTCTTTGCCAGCGACCATTTTGAACGTTTTATGGCCAAATAAATAATTAAAATGATGCGTGGTGTTAAGTGTGAAATGTCAAAGCCACACGCAGCGCAAAACCTTCTTTTGATTTAAATGCCGAACTTAAACGAAATTAAATGAAATTTCTTTAGAAAATTCGTCATACGCTGAGGTCTTTGCACGCTGCCAGCGTCGCTGCCGACGCACGGTAACAGTAATTGTCACGCGTTTAACGAATGCGTGTCACATTGGCGCAGATTTTCAAAGACACTCACGCACGCACGCACGCTGTGCATAAAAACTGAGCTGAGATCGCTTTGAGTTAATCAACGCGCGCACAATTAAAAGCTTCTAAAACGCGTGCTTAATTAGTCATTGTCAAAAGCGGCGATTGTCGTTGATAAGCAAAGCATTTTTTTGGCTTTTTTTTTCTACGCCGCTTCGGTTCTAAGTTGTACGTTAATTTTGTTAGATTTAATTTGGCCGAGACGTGATCTGCGTTGCGACCACACAAAGGGAAAGTTGTCAATGTGTTACTATTTTGTACTTCTTCAACTTATTTCAAGCCACAAAATAGTAATTTACGCTTTAATTTAACGCCTTTTTGCACATTTGTTTTATGTTATTATGCTAAAGTTCATATTTCGGCGCAAAAGACTTAGGCAACAAACTTGTCGTAGGCTTTCAATTGAAATCAAGTTTGTTTCACTGCCGCCTTTGTTGTACGTTATGCTCGCCATGAACTTATGTAATAAAACATTAATTAAGTACAGAATTTAATTTCTTTATTTACCAAAGCAAAAGAACGCCCCACTCTGCGCGCTCGCCTTAATGACCGTTGGCTCACATTACCTTTGAACTCGTTAACGAACTCAACACATTTCGGGCAACCCGCTGAGCATGCGCACATTTTTCATGCGTATGAAATAATAAAACGAAACTTAGACGTAATTAAAGCGGCTACTACAGAAGTTTTATGTACACACACACACACACACACACACACACGTATGAGCAATAGCAAATCAGACTTTATAGCCGCATTCAACTAATAAAATTTTGGTCAAGAATTATTTTCGTTCATTTAGTTTCATTTTCTTGGTAGTTCATAAACAGAGTTGCAACAATTTTTCACGCTAATGACACATGTTGCAGCTTCTTGTCTTCAACAAACTCAAGTACAAAGACAAGTAACTCTAAGATTTTATGCGTCGTAAAAATCTCAACCTTATCGCTTACACAGCGCCCAATATATTTCTCAAAAAAAGAACTTATCTTAACGCATTTGATCTGCGATCAGCGCTCTACCGAAATGGCACCAGAGACACATGATGGATAAAAGTGAATCTCTTATCATATCCGTTCACAATGTGCGCATTTACGAGTTGATATTTTTAGTTTGAAGCAACAATAAACAATTTTACAATAAAAGTGAAACGTGACAACTTTTCATTTAAAACGAAAAAGTATCCTTCACAATTTTGGTCGTGATTTTGTTAATAACTTCATTGAAATGCTTAATCGATTTTACTTTGCAAATGTTTTCAAACGAAAACGAAAATAATATATTTGAAATGGGTTGCAGGTTGTGTTGTTGTTGCCGCAGACGTGCACGCAATCGTTATCCCACCTGTCCGAGCGACTATTTCAGACAATTGAATGGCAAGCGTAAGTTGAAGCACAATCAAATTCAAACTCATCTTGCATAATGCTTGCATAGTCACTAAAGGTCAAATTCAGCATTTGCACAATCGTTTTTGTCAATTTGCGGGCGATATGAAGCCCGACGAGCCACCGCCGACCCATTTGTATAAATATAATTTCTACAATGGCTCAGTGCACTTAAATCCTTTGCTGCCCACAATATTAAATTGCATGTTCGGCACCAAAAATGCGCTCAGCTTTGTCGAGTTCGCCAGTTTCTTGAGCATTTTTCAAGCGAATACACTTAAAACAACAAATGAAGAGAAAGAGTTAAATGCGCAAAAAAAACTCCAGAGTAAGTTGCACAATGAACTGTTCTTGCAACGTTGCTAGATAATTGCAATCAATCCATTGATAGTTCTCTTCAGCATGTACGATCGTAATAAAGATGGTCACATTGGCAAATCCGATATTGTTGCTGTGGTGCATAAATTGTTTTCGAACTCTTTGGAACCACGGAAAATTATGAATATTGTGAATAGCATGATGGAGGAAATGGACAGCCACGGCACACATCAGATACACTTTGCGGACTTTGAGAGATCTTACGAAATTTTTGACATGTCCGAAAAGCTGGTTTTCAATATACCCGAGTACATTGATAAATAAGATAATTTTTTTTATGCTTTTAATGTCAATAAATTTTACAAATTGAAAACCGAAAAAAAAATTTTATTTTATACCAAAAAAAAAAAGAAACTGAAAGCAAGTTTAAGGTAGACTGCTCTATGTGCGCATATGGTCACATGTAACATAAGCTAACACTTTTCATATAATCTCAGAAAATTCTTGGTTATGACAACTTTCTTACGAAAACATAAATTATGATTGATTAATTAGTTTAGGAGCTTTACTGCCATAGGCACAAAGAAGTTCATATAAATACAAACATTGAACAAACTTCTTTCTTGGTCAATGTAAAAACAAGATATTTATGATTTGCAGTTAATTAATATGTTATATTTTGCATGCGTTTATTAGCTGTGATTATTTTATTTTATTGTTTTCATAAAAGCAGCTGTACATCTGCCAAAAGCTCCTCTATGAGAGATGAAAGAGTTCCCAAGAGTGACATTGGAACCATCAAATCGCTACACGGATTTTTGTGAGATCCTCTTCCTCCACCTGCTGCTCCGCCTGCTACTCCGCCTGTTACTCCCCCTGCTACTTCGCCTACTACTCCTCCACCACCCTTTTTATGAGCAGTTATCAGCTGCAGCATGCAAACGATGATCAACTATGGAAGAAAATTAAGTTATAAAAGTAAAAAATATATGGTAATAATTTAAAAAAGTATAAGTTTTTCTTACCATAGAAAATGCGCCTTTTGCCAACATTTTTGAAACTTCTTTGTCAACAAGTTCAACTTTTTTGTGGTTTGTGGTTTGAACAACATGAAAGTACGGTTTTTTATACAAATTTGGTTAGCAAAAAGTACACATGAATCACGAATATAATTAGTATATTTTTACAACACTTGCACGATTTGAAAATAAAATCAAACCTTTTTCCGCTTAGTTAATTACACAATTTGCTAATTTGAGATTTCTCAAAACCTTGAATGGCGGCATGTAAGATATTCAAAACTGAAAAGCTTATTAGCTTGCAACGAAAGCATTTAACCAACATGTATTAATACCAACTTTTTGGTATACCGAAGAAAATATGTGCGTTGAGAAATTAAGGTGAAAGACATAAATAACACTTTATTGCCAATTTGACTGCAATATTAATGTGCATACAATTGGCCATGCCCAGTGGTAATTTATGCAAATGAAAAGCTCATAAATTTGGCATTAAAACACTTATTAAACGACCGTTTATTAATGCTGAGCAAGTCGACAGAACGACAGAACGACATGCTGTTGTAAATGGCACATTATGTGAGGATTAGCAGCATTCTTTTGCAGCTTTCGCGGTCCGAACATGTTGCTGGCACGGACATGCCTTACATACAATTATGGGTTTTGTTTTTGCTTTTGTTTTTGAAATAAAGAAATGAAGTGATTTGGTAAATGTTTATAAAAAAAAAAACAAAATGAAGATACGCTGACACAATGAAATATCATGTTGCGCAGAGATTATAAATAACTGATTTTATTTTATTGTGTGCAAATTGCAAATTGCATGCAAGCGACGAAAATGCAACTCTTGTCGCCAGCTGACAAAAACGACAATGTATCTGTCGAAAGGAACATTTTCGCATGACAGAAAATCCCAAAGAAATCAACGGAGCGCGCCGCTGAGTGGCTTGCATCATCAGACACAGCAGGATTAAGCAAAATTAATTCGATATTAAAACACAATGAAGGCGCAACGCAACGCAACACAACAAAGCAACTGAAGAGACAAAGATGCCAAAGATGCCAAAAAGTATGTTTGAAGCGGTGCCAAAGTCAAAGTCAAAGCAAAATCAAAATCAAAACCCTCAAAAGCTAAAAGACCAACAAGACCAACAAAGCTCGAGAAGGATCAGCGGTGCGAATCTTTATCAGCAACGCGAAATCACAAAACTTTACTTCTTTCATAATTTGTGTGACTTTTTTATACGCGTCAGCGTCGCTTTGCTTTTAAGCATGAGTCTGTGTGTGTGTGTGTATCTGCAAAAAGCGAGTATCTGCCATGATCGATCCCGAGAGTGTTTTAGATTCGTTTGTTCGTGCTTTTTTCTTGCTTTGCAGCATTTCAACTGTCAACTTTGTTGTCACCGATCGCAGATCATTGCCTGAGTCGCGTACTGATTTTTGTGCATTATTTTTGCCTCGTCTGAATTTTTTTTATTGAGTTGCGCCTGCTTGATTTTGATTTATGTTTGCTCTCGCGCATAAAGTATTTTAATGTGCGCATATTAGCAAAGTATCTTGCACTTTTTTGCACTTTTCGCTTCGTGAAAAATGACACGAATTTATTTATGAAAAAGTTAAACAACATTTTGATTTTCAAGTTGTTTTTTCCGATTTTTAATATTATTTATTATAATTAAAAGCTTCTTTAATGACTGGAAGCACACCGAGCAGTTCGAAAAGACCCTCAAGGGCGCTTATTACAACGCACAATGCTTTCACTAATTCCTTCATCATGGGATACAATTTGATCATCATCGTCACAATACCGAGTATATTGTCGACGCGTGCATTTTTCAGCAATGCCAGACTGTTGGCCTCAACAGCTTCGCTTGGTATTTGCAGCAGGCTGATGACGAGTATCTGGCAAGTATAAAGTTGCAACAAGGCTTTAGATTAGTTTCAAGTGTATGCAAAATACTTAACGTACAACACAGAATACCCTTTTTGTGCACATTCTAATGGCTTTGTTTGTGGCGCAATGAAATTTGCCGAATCGCACAACTTTACGCTTATATTTATAGGCAATTTTGGCGCTTGAAAGTATTTAAAACACGAATTTCACTAATTAACTTTTATGCATGCAGCACGTTTGCACAAAAGATACTTGATAGTGTCGCATGTATTACAGTAAACCGAAGTTTTAATGGATGAGCAAAATTTTTTAATTTGGAAATGATATTTGACGACTAGAATTGACGAAGAATAATGGCCTTAAAAGCAGGAATTGGAACTCTGAGTCTCTAGGTGCTGATTCTTAGTAGGGTTTATTTTTATGATATGTGTTTTAAGCGCAAAGGTAAGAAAACCAAAGAACAAAACTTTTCATTTTTGTCTTTCTATTTTAAAACAATAGTTCTATATTTATGTTCTCATGTTATCTCATAGGAAATTACCTCATAATTACCTTTAATTTGAGTTATTGTGCAGTTCTGTAGCATTTTCCACGGAGTTAAGATTCCGAAACTAGAGTCTAGAGAGCTACAATTCTTTTTTTCCAAACATTTTCGAATTCCGAATTTTTTTCTTTATTATTTTCACCACATTAAAAAAATGTTTTCAATCCCTTAAATTTTCAACTTTTATTTCCGTTTAAATGTTAAGCCTTTCATTGATTGATGCACACTTCATTTCTAAACAAAATTCATGCGATTGCTTTGGCTTTTGTTGTCTTTGATAACTTAATAAGGAAAATTAATCAAAATAAATTATGAAAATCGTCTTTAGCTCGATTTAAATAACACATTAATTACAACGAATTAATATCATATTAGAGCCATTTAAAGTGGCCATAAAAAATGGCTAGCCGATTAATAACAACCCACAACATCAAATCAAAGCCAATACACAAAAAGATTTATAAAAAACAGAATTGTTTAGCGCACAAATTTATCAAAGCAAATATAAAAGATAAAAAGTCAAATGCAAAACAATAAAAAATATCAAGAGAAATAACAAAATTAATCCTTGATAACTCATTTAGAAACGTTTCAATGTTGTAGGCCGAACAACGGTTCGAATGAGAACAGCGCGCATAAAACACAAACAATAAACAATAACAACAATAACGACAACAACAACATGAACAGCGCGCATAACATGTTGCAAGAAGAACGACAGAACAAGCAAGCAGAAGCAGCAGCAACAGCAGCAGCAGCAACACAAAAGCGACGATAATAAATTTCAACAATTTATAACAGGCAATTCATAAATTTATTAATGAATTAAGTTATAAGATAATTTACAGTTGAAAGGCAAGCATGAGACGGCAGCAGCAGCAGCAACAACAGCAACAATATTAACAGCAACAGACAAACTGGCAGATAGAGTGCATGAGATACAAAGATACATGCGATGATCAAAATGCAATCGACTACAAATCCGTAACAAGCGCGCAACTTTGCCAAGCGATACACCAACGCTGAGACTCAGTCGGCCAGTTAAGGCCAACCTCAAGTTGTGTCGACTCCACTCGACTCGGGTTGAGGCGACTCGACTCGAGTTGAGTTGCTTCGAAATGATGATCAGTGATGATCGAGGCAATATATCAAGTGCCTTACGCTGCTGTTGTTTCGTGTCTCCGTCTCTGTGGCAAGGGCCAACCAGTCAGCCAGTCAGCCAGCCATGCAAGCAGCGCTAATCGAAGGGTAGCCAAAACTTGACGTTGTTCTTCGAAATTCTAGGAATTTCGCGCGTTCACAATGTGCAAAAATTTAAATGATGCTGTTTGCTTATTTGTGCGCACATTTCTATGCAAAAGCCACAAACCACAAAAAAAACAAAACCCCGCCAAATGAAGAATGAAGGAAAAAGAAGATATGTCAGCTAATAAAAACGTACGAATCAACGACACAACATCAGCGGCAGCAGCTTGGTGATTAGCAACATGGACAAGCGACAACAACAACACACGAACAACAGCAAGAAGCAGCAGGAGCAGCAGCAGCAGAAGAACGTCATTATTATGAACAACGCTAAGCCAACTTAACACCCGCAATGCTCTCCAACTTTCCAACTTCTATTGCTCGTTTTTATTGCTACACAGCACACCACATATTTATTTGTATCTTTTACTAACTCAAGTCAACACTTGCCTTGCCTTCACTCTATAGCTCTCATTCACACCCACGGCATTTGCATAAATAAATTGGAATTTAAAATTAATTAAGTTGTCGTTTTGCGCTTTTATCCAATTTATAACTAATATGACACCGATTATACGAAATATGTTCACTAATTAACGAACAAACACAATTTTCAAGTTTTAACTCTTCTTCCACACACACACACACGCACACACACATACACAGATAGGCACACAGATATAAAGGCATGTTTGCTTCTAAGCCGTAGACTTTTGACTTGAAGTTGAAGTTGAAGTCCTTCCTTGTTGCTCTGCTTGTGCTGCGGTTGCATCTGCATTTGCGTCTCTGCAACAACGACAACAACAACAACGACGACGACGACTTATCGCACGCTGTTTGGTAATCTGCTCGTTGAAGATGCGTTGTAAATTGTCTGACAAAGCTTATTTTATTAATTTAAGCCATAAACGTTGTGTGGATTCGCGCGTTTTGTTGCCCGTCCGTCCGTCCGTCCGTCTGCTTGTCCGCTTGTTTGCTTATTTGCTTAGTTTGTTTCAGCATTTCTCGCCTTGCTGACTTTTGCAGTTTTTTGTCTGCTTAGTATCTGTCGACGTCCAATTTATTAAGTCGTAAAAAGCTGTTTGCGTATAATAAGCTGTGCAAAACACGCTGTTAGCGTTGCTCGAGCCCCGCTTTGTCGTGTCTGGCTTTCTTTACTTTTGTGACGCGCGAATTTGTGCGTTTCGAATTGATTTTGTTGCGGCATGAAAATTAAGGTGAAACATTGAGTGACAGAGACACAGTTTCGCTCTGGAGAGAATAATAATATATAAATGCGTAGTCGCGTATTTGAGCATTCAGCATTAATTAATTTAATTGTTTAATAAAAATATATATATATATAAGTATGTAAGTAGAAATATCTATTATCAGGGCACATCCATAATTTACGTGTGCTCAAATTAGGCAAGGGGCACCCATAAGGCATAGCTCCTCTTTCCCCCACCGGGTCAGAGACTTAAGTCATACTTATTACTGAATTTTTATATTATTATATTCTCTCGTGGTTTTTTTATTTTATTATAATATTATTTATTTATATTTATTTATATTATTTTTTTTTTCTCTCTCTTGGTTTTTTTATTTTATGATTTATTTATATTTATTTATATTTTATATTTATATTATTATATGAAATGAGTTTTTTAATTTTTTTCTCTTGGTTTTTTTTTTTTATTTTATCATTATATTATTTATTTATATTTATTTATATTATTATATTTATATTATTATATGAAATAATTTATTTTATTATTTTGTTTTCTCTCTGGTTTTTTTATTTTATTATTATATTATTTATTTATATTTTATATTCAAATTTTATTTCTATATTTTATGTATTATAATAACTTTAAGTTATATGTACATAGCAGTACATTGTTGTTAAAGTAAAGTAGAATAAACAAATAAACAAACCTCAACTATGGATGGAGGGGTTATTGAAAATGGGTGGAGGGGTTATTGAAAATCTCATGACAACTTTTTAGTCCAATAATTTACTAATTATTTCAAAATCTTCTTGTAATATAGAGTTAGGGTTCTTCAAATCTCACCTCAAGAAAAAAAATTCTTAAGTATTTTATGGTAGTGCCCTAAACACAAAACCGAAAGCGTTCTAAAAAGCTATTAACCTTAAAGATTCGTACATATATCTCTTATAACAAGCATCACCCACTATCGATGTAATCTGCATAACAATTCGGCATACAATATGGCAACAATTTAAGTGAAAAGCACAAAGGCCGCCGGCCAATTTATAGCACACAATATGAACACGCCCCACAAAAATAAATATGTCAAAATTAAGGCAACAGGGCAACTGAAATATGCAACTAGAAAACACGCCAATAAGTTGCAACAACAACAAGAATTGTTTGTGTACCGTCTGCACTTGAACTTTAAGCAGAAGTTGCAGAAGGCGTTGCGAATGCCACGAACGTTTGAGCAAACAAACAATTGAAATGAGAGAATACTTGCATCAAGATTGCATGTAAGCAAAGAACAAATACATAATAATAATAAGAGGCGTGCAATAAAATTTAAGGATAACAAAATGGAAACAAACAAGCAAAGCAATGCAAAAACAGAGGCTGAGACTGCCACTCGCAAACGGACGCTGTCCAAAGGCAGACAGGCAGACAGACAGACAGAGAGATATGCAAGAATGTACGATATAAGAAACTGCAAACGAGAAACGTTTACAAATAAATCAGAAAGCGATAAATAAGGATTTTGTCTCGTAATAACTCAGCGGGAATCATTTAACATGCAATCATAACGAATCGATGTTGAACGCTGCCAGAGCGGAGTGACCAGACGAGTGAGTGAACTGTGAGCGCCCAAAAACACTCTTCTTTTCTTGCTTCTTTCCTCCTTTTTTGTTTTGTTGTGCTCATGTGTATTGCAGCTGGCACGCAAAGCCTGGCCGAAGAAGGGCCTACAAACAAGACGCACGCTCGGCTTATAGCCACATGTGGCAAGTGTATATTGGCACGTTTGCGCTTACTTTAAATCACATGCATGTGTGTGTGTGTGTGTGTGTTTTGCATACATTTCATTTAAAGTTTCGCGCCTTGGGCTGCAAATAAAGTTGCAACAGTTTCACGCCATTTGTGGCAGTCAAATAAGTACACATGTTGGCCATGGCCGTTGCACGCTCTTTAAATTTAATGTGCGGCTTATAAATGCTACAACATTTGGCGAAATAACTTCATCGATTCGTGGCTTATCAACAGCATCGCTCAACATGCACAAACATTACTTGCACTTCATAATTTCCAACGACTGTCAAAGCCGGCCGGAGTATTATAACAAGGCAGGCAGGCAGGCAGGAGGACAAGCGTGTAAACTTAATTATGTTGTTGAAGCAATCGAGTGGCATTTTATGAGCATGCAGCAAAGCATAAACGTGGAAGTAATTAAAATTGCAAAGCCAAGTCCTGGCCATTCACGCATAAGCCAGGCAACGACCAAGCCAGAGGCGCGTACACACGACGTATGAGTAATTTTGACAATTGAGGCGCAGCGTTACGTGATTCCTATGACTAATTGTGAAAAATTGTGTCACAGGAAACGAGTCGCAAAGACGCAATGCAGTTTATAGGGTCACGCACGCCATGCAATGCAACAGCAACAAAAGCAACAACAACACGAAGCCAAAGCCAAGTCATAGTGAGTCTTGTTGAGTCGCGTTAAGTCAAGTCAAGTCGAGTCGAGACATGCAAACAAACCATCTTGTTGGAATTTAGTATCGCACGTAAGCCAACAACAACAACATGTGTGTCGCATGCAGCCTGCTAACAAGAAATTAAATTCCATTAAAGTCGCTGCTAACATTGCACTTTGCTGCTTAGCTGAGTCGACGTCCGTTGGCTTTGCTCTTCTTGCCTCTTCGCCTTGCAAGTGAAACTTCTCCTTTAGCTTTGCTCAGTGCTCATAAATGAAGAGGTGGTAATTTATGTGCCTATCTGCACCTCTCACAAACACACACACACACACACACACACACACACGCACGGAACATATTTTAATATGCACGTGAGCTAGTAAAGTCGTCAGCTGCTGTTGACGACAGCGTCGACGTTGAAGTTGAAGTTGATGTTGAAGTTGACGACGACGACTCAAGAAGCGATTTATTCATTCATGCGTTTGCTATTTACTTATTTATTTATTTTTTAGTTATTTAATTTTTTTTTGTTGTTTGTTTTACTTACATTTGTGTTTTTTTGAATGAAGTTGTCTTTGTCTGCGTTCGCGTCTGCGTCTGCGTCTGCGTCAATGTCTCATGTGTCTGTTGACTGTCGTTTAGGTTCGCCGGTTTCTCCTCAGTTAGCTTTCCTAAGTGCAGACTTAATTAATTGCTTTAGTAGGCAATGCGCGAAGGCAAACGTCGCCACTGCTATCGCCATCGCCGCCATTGCCACCGGCACGGCAGCGGAGGAGCGGGACGGTGGGACGGTGGTACGGCAGAGGCGTCTGCACTTTGTTTTTCTTGCAGATGTTTTTGACTGATAGCCTACAAAGTCGTTGTAGTTGCTGTTGTTGTTGTTGTTGTTGTTGTTGTTGCTGTTGGTGAACTTGTTGTTTACACTCGGGCAGTGGCACTACTGATTGCCACTGCTTGTTGCACACTTCATGCTACTTCGCCGCTGGAACTCGCGACTCTCCACTCGCGTACCACATGTCGTATGCGTGACATTTGAGTAATGCTTCACAAGTTAATGCTTGACATTTGTTTATACTTCAATTAATTTTGTTATAAACATTGGTTTTTTATTCAATTTAAACTTTCATATTTTATTATTTAAGCTCGCATTTTCTCCATTAGTGCAAAAAGTGATCAGACAGGATAATGTAATTTAAAAATTTTTAGTGTTTTTTGTAATATCATCTTCTCCTAATACTTGTTAATAATTATAGTTAGTTATTTTTAAAAACGCATGCTCAATCTAAGCTCAGGATTCTTGGTTACATGTTTGTAGGTCACACAAATCATCGAATTTGAATATTCTCGCGGTATTCGAAATCAAAAAAGATGAGGGAAGTTTATACAAGTAACAAGCAAATTTGGAATCGTTTGGCTTATAACAAATCCAATGTTAGTACGTGTAAGGAGTATAAAATCTCCGACGCATCCAAAGCATTTTTATGCTCTCATAAGAGTATATTAACTTTGTCATGAAGTTTGCAACGCATAGAAGAAGGTGTGTCTAATATTCTGGGTCTGCTCTAGAGAACGAGTTGATATATGCAAAAAATATTGTGTATTCTAGAACAGTATACTCAATCTCGGAATTAATCGGACCACCAAGCATAAAAAATGATCGCTAAAAAACTATATTTTTATGAGAAAAGCTGTGTGTCTTTAGATCCCCAGCCCAGGGACTACTTGCACGTATGTACAGATGATGTGCATGATTGGTCAAGATCGTGCGGTTCTATTTATTATAGTTATAGAGTATATCTCTGGAACTAGAAAAGGTGAAGGCTTTGTAAGCTACATTTTTGCCGATCAAACCAATTCAAGTTTTTACATAAGTGTCAATAAAATAACTTCAAATGAATATATCTCCGAAAATAGAATCATGTCTCCTTAATAGCATTTTTTTTTTTTTTTATGAAAAAATATATATATTAATTATGGGAGGTCACTTTCTAATAATTAAATATTTTCAACGTATTTGCAAAAGTCGTCTTAGCAAAGCCTATTTTTGCTTACTACTTTTTCTACTTATTACTCTTATGCTAAGTTGCCTATTGCAGTTTCGAATCTATCTGATGTACACACAGACTCATTTGCATTTCAGCGCAATTGAGAAGACTGGGAGGACTGCCTGCTTGCTGGGTGACTGCTGCCGCTGAGTGGCATCTTGTAGCGAGTTATTATAATAAGCGTTGCCAAGCGTTGTCAAATGACTTGCGTAAATTTATCGTAAATGCCATCAAGCGCAGGCGACATTCGACATGCGTTTTAAAGGCAACACACACGAAATACAAATTGACAAACGCACAGGCAGACAGACAGACAGACGGACACTCTGTCAATGCACAGTCAGTCAGACAGTGAGTTAGACTTGGACTGTTTTGGCCAATTGCTCTTACTCTCTCCTTTGCTCGATCTTTCTCTCATTCACTCACGTTGACATATGCCTCATTAATCCTTGCCAACGTTGAATCATGACTGGGTGTTGCTGCTGTTGTTGCTGCTGCTTTTGTTGTACGCACAATTTGTTGTGCCTCTGCAGTAGTCAACAGTTTGATCTCCTCGTCTGTGTTGGCATAATAAATTCTTTTTAATACGCATTCGGATTTGTGCGCTCTGCGAAATTTGTATGCTAATTTTATGCAATACGTTTGTGGCTGAGCCAAAAAAAAGGGCATGCGCCACTTTGCATGCAATAAATTCCACTTTTTGGTCGCTGCAATTTAGTTGAGATTTCTTTACACAACAAAGCGCACAAGGAGTTGCATTGAATTTGCAATTTTGTATTAGAAGATGAGTTGCAATTGATTTTATATGCAATAGAAATCATTATTGGTGGAAACATATAAGAACTTCAAATCAACACGAATTCAAGGCGCATCACGGCCGTCAATTACGGCAAACATGCGCCAAATTAACATTGGTCACCAAGCACAAGCACAGAAGTCGACCGCCCCAGCCGAGAAGGTGCTGGCTGATGGCGACAGGCGTCAGGCGTCGGCGCTCACTCGCACGTCTCGCCCGCCCATATATAATCATCACAATGGCTTCGACTTTAGTTTAGTATTTGTGCATATCTGCATAGGTGTGTGTCTGTGTGTGTGTGTGTGTGTGTCATTGTTATTGTCAAGTTGCCTGCCGTGCCCGTTTATTGATTGGAATACAATGGATCCTTAAAGTGTGCTTACAAGCGCCGTAACTCAAACAAATTGCAACAGGCAAACGCCTGACTCAAATGGACACTGATCGCAGACAGGCGGCCGAGCTGTCCGAATGGAAGATGTGCGCACAAAAACAAAACCATGCATAAATGCAACATGCAACAATCTGTGCCGTTTGTCGCTACCCGCACCGACCGCACCCTGCCACCGCTCAGAACGATCGGACGCGTTTTACATGATGTGAACAAGACAAGCGCAATCGAAATCGCGCGCCGCCGCATAACAAGATAAGCTCAGAGTACAGAGCACAGAGCTCAGAGCACAGAACGGCCTGCAATACAGATGATACTGAGATACAACATGCAGACAATGTGGCTTTGTTGTTGTTGTTGTACTGCTTTTTTGTTGGTTTTTGTTTGTAAATTATGCCGAAGAGGCGCGCTTTTTTTTGGAGGCGCTACCGCATATATATATATATATATATATATATATTTTGTTAAATTTACCAAACAAGCGATTTGTATGCATTTTTATTTATTTATGTTGTTGTTGCTGTTGTTGTTGATGTTGCCAATGGCATTGCAAGCGAGCTTTTGCAAAGGGCTACAAGAACACAAGAAATTCAAATCCCAGCGAGACATCATGACGTCGCAGCTTTGCCCTAACTCTGCCCTAACTCTGCCTCGACCCGACTTGCTAGCTAAGCTGATTTCTTGAGAATGTCTCAGCCACGTCGTCGTTGTTGCCAACGTCTGTCTGCCTGCTAGTCTGGTTGTTTGCTGACTGCTGTCCAAATGCAACAACGACGATACTCGTTTTGGATTTAGCCATGATGTTGCTGTTGCTGTTGCTGTTGTTGTTGTTGTCCTTGTCGTCGCCGCAAACTTCTCTTCATCAACGATGCCAAGAACGCCGTCATCATTGTTGTTGTTGTTGTTGTTGTTAGTCGTCGAGAAGTCTAGTTTATTGGCGCAATTTTTTATTTGCATTCAAAATGTTGCCTTGTTGAGCGTTGCACGTGATGCATGCACCATACCGCTTACCGCTCTTGCAGCCCCCACCTGCCCGCTAAATGTTTGTATGTTGTTGTTGTTGCTGCTGCAATTGTTAATGTCCATAAGTCTCGCGCTGCTTACACTCGCTGCGCAATTATTTGTGGAATTCCTTTTGGAATATATTGACTCGGCTTTTAGCTCATGTTCTACACACAGCACACAGCACATTGCACCACTGTGCCTGTTGTTGTTGTTGTTATTTGTTCAGCTCCGCACAGCAGAGCACAGCAGAGCTCAGCTCAGTGGAGTCGAATCGACTCACTCGACATGACTGACATGCCATACAAGGAAGCCTAACTCGCTGCAATGCGCACGGCTTTGTTTTTGTTGGATTTGCTTTGTTAATTTGTCATGAAATTTGTTTTTCAGCGCATTTTTTAAATGCATGTCATTTGGTTTTTATGTGCTTTTGTTGTCGCTTTTGGCTTATTTAAGATTATTCGCTTTGTTGCACATGTAAGTGGCAAATGTTTTTTTGGTTGAATGTTGAAGTCAACGGAGAGATTAATTTCAAGAAAAAAATTATATAAATTATTAAAAATGAAACAAAAAAAAATTAAGAACTTTCTACAGTTTTTATAATATTATTAAATTTTATTTTAAAATTCATATGCATAATTTACATAAAAACAGAAAGGGCGGTAAAGTGATGCCACGCCCGAAATCTTATAATCAATTATACATCTGACATTACATATTTCCAGAATTATCTAGAAAATCCTACAAAAATTGTGTAATTTATGAAAAATTTGTATAAGATGATCTCTGAGCGACAACAATGCGGGGGGAGCGTTTTTATAGGTATGTGGTTTTAAAGAGATATTTCTGCATACGAAGTTTCAAGTTCGAAGCTCTTATGGTCTTCAAATACAATTAAACTGGAACCTCACGAGTCTCCTCTCCAAATTTTAAGTCTCTAGTTCTTCTAGTTTTCGGGAACCATTGATGAATACGAAGAGATGAATGAACGAACATGTCTCAAATGATTTATATCGTCATCCAGATCATTCCGATCATTTAATTTATACTTTATAGCATCTCCCACCTTCCATGCGTTACATACATTTCGTCTGAATAAAACGTTATACACCCTCATATACGGCGTGAACAAACGTCACCCTCCGAACTATGTGATACACACACACACAGATGCATATAGTATCGAAGGCATATCAAGTAAGGCAAACTAAATGTTGTAAAACAAATTCTGTTTGCAAATTGGCTTACCTTAAAATGTATTCAAATTGTTATTAAATGGCATCATCAACGATTTCTGAGAATTTCTTGCAAACTAACAATCGTGGGTGGCCCCACAAATTGCCGCAACGTGACCGCAATTCGCAAATTAACCGCAAAGCAATGCAAAAATTTGAATGTACACACACACACACAGACACAAACACAAACAAATGACCGCAAGAGCAAGAGCAACAGCAGCAACAAACAACTAATTGCAACACAACGTTCTAACAGCGAACAACAAATAACAGCAAAAAGTATTTGCCCTGCAACAAGAACATACAACACATTTGCACCTGCCCTGCCCTAACCATCCCTTGCCTTTGCTTAATATCGCAACAACTTCAGCAATTTGATTTGATATGCAGCGTTAAATTTGTTTTTGTTTTACCTTCTGAAACGTGATCGAACGACTACCAACCATGAAAACGTTTAAATTACAGCAAACAAGCAACGATCGATTGATCGTTTGCTTGATTCGATAATCGATAACAAGTCGAGTGCGCTGCAAGCCCCACTGCATTGAGCGCAGAGTTGTATTGCGTGCGCCGAAGTGTGGTGTGGTGAGGTGAGGTGAGTTAAGTTGCTTAACTAGTATTGGTTTTGTTGGCATCAAATTATGTTCTTTGCACGTTTGATAATAAAAATGCGCAAATTGTGCATTTCTCCATTAATGCAAAATGCAAAAGTGCCTTTTTTGTTCGTTCCTTACGTTCTTCGCAGTCGTAACGAACAACAACAACAACAACAACATCATCACCAACATTAATGATTACGTGTTATCGTGTTGTAATTTTACACAAAACTCTAATGACGAGTCATGATCCTGGTACTGATTTGGTCTTGTGTCTTGCGTCTTGTGTCGTTCGTTGAAGTCTTGACTTCATCATCATTGGTAACAACATACATATACATACATACATACTACTCTCTTTATCACATCTCTGGCTCTTGCGCGCGCTTTCTTGCAGGCTGGCTGACTATTTGGCTTTGGGTTATATGGTTTAGATCATGGCAACAGACACTAACTGGGCTCATCATCGAGCGTTAACAAGCTCATTTTTCTTAACTTGACGTACTAAGCGCTTGTAAACTTGTGTGATAATCAACAGCAACAACAACAACCACAATTCGTTGCTTTATAGCAATCATGTTTGTTTCTTGCCTTCATTTGCTTTCCTCCTTAGCTTAGCTCAGTTTCTCATACCATACACTGTGCATGATCATAAATCGATAATGGCGTCTTTGCTTAGCAGGATCTTATATGACCATGAGGATTATTGTTGCTGCCATTTGTGTTGTTGTTGTTGCCGTCATTTGCTATACGAAACACATGAAAACATGTTTACTGCCATACGAACGTGCCGTTGTAATTTATTAATTAGAACTTCACGTTTAACTCGTCGAGAACGCTGTGCAGGTTTGATGAAGTATAAAAACACTCTTAATTAAGTATTGCTTGGTAGTACACTAGTTGTGAGTTATGCAAATGACATAAAATGTCTTAATAAAAACAACAACAAAAAAAAACGCCAATAACGTTCAACTTTATTAACAAACAAAAACCATTATTGACAGAGTTAGAAGAACTTCAATTTCATTACAGATATTTGCATGCATACGCAAGACAAGCTACAATTTAAAGCAGCCAACATGTAACAAGCTAACAAATTAAATTGAATTTTTATGTCTCGTTACAATTCTAAGGAGCACAAAAAGAAATAAGAATAAAACAAATTCGCCTAAAACGACTGCCAATGTAAATGCGAGCTTAGCTAAGCCGCTGAGCAGAGCTAAGCAAAGTGAAGCAAATTGGCGCATATCCGTAGCAACAAATGCACATGTATGTGTGTGTGTGTGTAGATACTGACGCGTATCTATGTCGACGATAATAATAAATAGCGCCTTAGCCCAGCTAAATTATGGTTATTTAAATAAACAGCACACGATTTTTTGTGGCTTAAAAGTGTTGCTGCAGCAACGAGCGCGTCAAGCGCTTATGACTCTGACTGCGGCTTCTGGTGACGGCGACGTTGCCGGCGCTCACAACGACGACGTGTTACAAACTGACCGACCGAAAGCCGAACTGTCAGCCAGTTTGAGCTCAAGTGCAGCGCAACTGTCAGTCAACTGTGTTTGTGTATGAGGGAAAACACACACAAATTCAAATTCTATTTCAGCTTCGTCCTACCGAAACAAACTGAGCCAAGCTGTCAGTCACACAGCCAGCCAGTCAGTCAGCTCTCGACATATCGCATGCTGAATTATGTTGTAGTTGCAGATCGTGCACAACATAAATATGATTGGAGGGGAGCGGTTGGGCAACAACAAGGAGGCTTATATTGTTTAAACTCAGACGCGTAAATAGTCTTTATCGAAATGCAGGTAAGAAGATGCGCTGCACTGATGAACGACTGACGTTCGATCGTTGCAGTGCAGTGCAGCAATAAAGCAACAATAAAGCAGCAAAAACAAAAAACAGGCGACGCTCTACATTCTGCCATCACACTTTTGGGGGTTGTACAATCAAGTCATGATTGAGTTACGCCCACTAATTTCACATCAACACAGTCGGCGTCCAACACATCATCATCATCCTTAAGTTACCCGCTGAGTTTCGGTTTCGACTGCTCGAGCCATGCTCTTAACACATGTTTGGGGCCGTACGTCTGTATGTACGTGTCTCAGGCAAGTGTGATCAGTTGGCTTGTTTGCCTTTTTTTTTCATAACTTGGCTTAATTATGGCTATCACGATTAGAACCTTGTGCATTTTGGCTTGTCTTACCTGCTTCATTAGGAGATGTGCGCTGAATGAAATCTCATATTTTTTCTATGTAAAGGACTCAACCGTATATTTTATTGGAGCACACAAAACGGTCCGAAATGTAATTTCATAAATATAACAAAAATAATAATAATCATAATTATAATATAAAAAAAAAAGAAATGATTTCAATATAAAAAACGTTCGACGAATCTTGAACAAACATTTATTCAAACGACTGGAAAAGTTCTAATCTAAACGAAAAACATTACAATATCGACAAAAATCTAGCAAACAATACATAAAACTGAACGATCTTAGGCTTTACTATATACATACATGACTTTTGAACTGAACTCACTTGAAGCGAAGAAATTCGCAATAAAATTGATGAACAACGACAGCAGCCAAATGCGATAGCGAGTTAATGGATTAGCCAGCAAGAATGAAAATTACCAAATGGTAACTGAATGATGAGCGCAGCAAAAAGAGAAGCTGCAAAGCGCGGGCGATATTGCAACAAGCGCCTTGGCGAAGGTTGAAAGACAGCCAAACTTAGTTGGGCAGAAGACAAGAAGTATCGAAGTCAATAAAGTTCAACACCGACACGTACCCACACACACACACACACGTACATGTGTACATGACGAAGAGTGCACATTGAAATCCTTCATAGAGACTAAGTATGGCGAACGTTTCGGCGTTTTGTTTATTTTTAAGCTATAATTTAAGCGGTAATTGCACGCTGGAGGCCAGAATTTGTAACTAAACTGCAAATTAGCAGCCAATTCCCGAGCCGATTAATAACCATAATTATTGGCTCAAACGCTGACGAGCAGACCATTCGAAGACGTAGACGAAGATACAAAATCTTGATGATCCTCAGACGCGCTGAAGCTGAAACTGAAGCTGAAGTGCATGCAGAGGCATTGAAAATTACCTTAGCACAATTGCCAAGTCGTGATGCACCGCGAGGAGTTGGCATCGAGACGACGACGACGATGATGAAGCTTTTTACAGTCTGAGCAGAGCAGCTTTTTGTCTGCCAACCTGACGAACTGAATATCGGACTGACTGACTGACTGACTGCTGCTGCTGTTGCTGCATCAATTTAAATAGTGCGCGCCTCGCTTAATTACATGAAAAGGCAAACGCGTTACCTGAACTTGGCAACAGAATCAACTTGCAATCGTCTCGATTGGACAGCAGCACCGCAAGCGTTCGTTGACTATGGTTTCCGCTTGCTTGGCCGGTTGGTCAATTTGATGGGCATGTGTCTAATGATCGCCCTAATTAATGTGCGAAATTCACGTTGATCATGATCATTGATAATTTTGGGTATAAAAATTTATAGTTTAAGCTAATGTGTTGAAAGCACATCAGAGAACTTGTGCCTCATTTGGTCAGTCAGTCAGTCAGTGAATCCAGCCAGTTTGATGGATTCTACATACATACATGCTCATTAAAAGTTATTAATCTTTTACTTTTTCTTTCATCGACAAATCAAATAAATAAAATACAAAAAAAAACGAAACGACGACTTCCGCCGACTTCCAGTGAAAAATTAATAAACATCTTTAGCCAATTAAATTGTCTTTCAGTGCCTAGACCTAAACTCAATAAATTACCGCCAGAATAGAGACATCCCACTCAGAATTCGCATACTTACCGAGCACAAAATTGAAACGATTCGAGCAAAGGAACCAATTATCGATGAAATGATTAACTGCAGGCCAAGTTCACCGACTCGTTGCGCGTATATGAGCCTATTGAAACAAATTGCACAACGTAAAATATAATTGCAAAAAACAATATAAAAAAAAAACGAAACTTTTCATAGCAAAAGAAAAATCGCACCTACAAAGCACAGCATTGCTTTAGATGACCATGAGCAGATAGCAACAGTGGCCGCCGAAGAAGCTACAAGCCGAACGGCTCATCCCAGCCACGCTATGAATGAAGCTCGTATTCGGCCAACTTGAATGTTTTTGTTTGTGCAACCGCACAAAGTTACAGAATTTGTTGAGAAAACTTGGCTGTGAGTCTGTGCAATATGTTAACTGAAATCGGCACGTTTAGATTGGCACTGCCCTAATTGCATAATTTATTGCTACCATAGACGATTACCACTAACGAAGAATGGCAGCACAGCACAGCACAGCCAAAACCCTTCAAGGTTCTTTGTTAGTTTCTTGGACATAGCATTAAATTATGCAATTTTATGTTGTTGTGAATGATCTTATGGTGTTTATTTATAAAGATTGTTTTAAGCAAATGGAAGAATTTTTCACAACTTTGCATTCAATTTAGCCGAAGCTAAACGGTTAATGTGAGCATATTTTTGTAATTTGTGCTTTGATATGAAATGTGTAAACTTCACAAGGTAAGCGGGCAAATATTTGAGTATCTTTCACAATAATTTTGCTTCAAACTAGTAACTATTTGCATAATTATAAAAATACAAAGATAATAATGAGTTAGCATAAGATAACTTCTCGAAATACTTTGTTCCAGCACTTTCAAGTGGTTTGTTTATGGCTTAAAAACGAACTGATTATTAATAAAATCAATTATAATCGAGTTACTTGAATACTTTCACTTTAGACTTCACTAGTGACGATTGGCTTCATTATCAACACAGATTATCATAATATTTCTATAAAATTGAATTACATTATATATTATTTCACACAAAAATTCAATACATTATTCTCCCTTGGACTTTAGATTTATTTTATTTAAAAGTTATTTATTTATTATTAATTAGATTTAGCTTAATCATATATTTTCTTTTTTTTTTCTTTTACGCTTAATGATTTTTTTTTTTATAAATTTTCGTTTTTTTCCAAGCAATAATTTTTTAATAATACAAATCATTTTACAAATTAAACAAAAGCATTTTGAACATTTATATTTAATATATATATATGTATGTATATTTATGTATATATATCTGTGTGTGTTTTCTAAATATACTATTGAAAATAAAGTAAACATTAAAAAAAAATATGGGCGCATAAGATAACAGAAAAATAGTAATCAAAAAGCATAAGAGTTAAAACACTTTACAATTAAAAACTAAGAAAAAATAGTTTAGATAATAATTGATATATTTAATACATATACTCGTATATAAAAAAAATCGTTGATAATTTGAATTTTTGCTCAATTATTTGTTTATAAAGTTTTACTTAAACAAAACAAAGGCGAAAAATATGCAATGTTATTATTTGTTTAATTAATTTACAATCACAAAGTTTTTGTTTCGTAGAATTGATTTTGTTTTTGTTTGTTTTCAGTATCAATTTAGCTGCAAAAGCGCGAAGACGGTTTGCCTTTAATTTAGCTAAACTAGACGAACCGGTTTTAACCGATTCACGACGGTTTCTATTCGAAAACGGAATTCGTATTGCATCTGGTTTGGGGTTAGCTTACACGCACATATTCATGTTAAATAAACACAACAAAGTATATGAGTCACAAAATATGTTATTGAATTATGAGAAAATGATTCGGTATGCTTGTAAATAGGTTCTAGATTGGCTTCATTCGAATATACTTCGTTTTGTGGAACACTTTTTTTACTGTTTTTATACGAGTCTTATTTGTTTTCTTTATCTTTTGTTTACTGTGTGCAAAATTTAAGCATTTTATGTGTATTTTATTTATATTCGGGAATAAGCTTTTCTTGGTTTATTGAATACTAAAGTGTTTATTTTTAAATTATTTTTTTGTTTATTTTTTATAATTTTATTTACTTAAAATTATTAACACTTTTTGCGTCTCAATTACTTTACTTATTTTTGTTGTTATGTTTGTTTTTGTTTTTTTTTTTTTATATTGAAATATATTTAATATTATTTAATAAATTTTACTTTTTTGTTATCATGGTTGTAGTTGTTGTTGTTGTTTGTTGAAGTTTCGTTTCTATCGGACATGCAATTATTATCATTATCTATGCTTTGCACAACAACATGAACGACAACAACAACTTTCTCATAAGTTGTTGCCATTGTTTTCAATTACATTGGAGTTTGTAATTAATTACATTAGCATTGACAGTTATCAGCATTGCCGGGATGATTATTTCTTTCAGCATTAAGGCGTATCTGATCGGGAAACTCATTATAAAGTTCAACCTAAATGAGTAACGGAGTTGCGACAAGTAAAAAGATTGAAAATAGATCAGACTTAACACACAAATGGAAAGAAAAATATCAAACTTACCTCCGCTTCTTGAGCTAATGCATTTTTAGCTATGGTTTGGAACGCCAATTCGACGTTAATGCCCTCCTTCGCCGATGTCTCATAGTAGGGTATGTCATTTTTCGATTGGCACCACTGTTGCGCACGACGCGTCGAGACCTAATGGTTTTAAAATTACAGTATTATTCAAGAACTACATAGACTGACAATAACAATAACAAAAACAAGCTTTAAAAACTTTTCTTTAAAGATCTTATCTTAATTGACGCTGAACTGTCTTATCGCTATACCCTGAACAGAAACACTTCGTCACATAGAGTTTTACTTTTTTTATCTAACGTTGATTTTTGTTTTTTTTTTCCTTCTTAAGCATAATAAAATGCAACGCACCTGACGGTTATCCAAGTCCACCTTGTTGCCAAGCACAACGAATGGAAAGTGTTCCGGATCACGTGGACTCGCCTGTATAAGGAATTCATCACGCCACGAATCAAGATTCTTGAATGAATTTGGTGCCGTCACATCATAGACGAGCACACAACAGTCAGCGCCACGATAGAATGCAACGCCTAGCGACTGGAACCGTTCCTGACCAGCAGTATCCCAAATCTGTAATAATAATAGAAACATATGATTAATGCCGTTCAAAGGTAAAAGTTTATATTGTAATTGATAAGATGACAAGCGTTGTTATCGCATTGTAATAATGACTCACTTGCATTGTGACCACACGATCATCGACAACGACTTCTTTTGTGCAAAAATCCGCGCCGATCGTCGCCTTGTACTGATTTGAGAAACGTTTATTCACATATTGATTCATGAGCGATGTTTTGCCAACGCTACTGTCACCAAGTATGATGACCTTCAGCAGCGATTTCTTGCGGGTGGCCATTGTTGAGCGTTGCTACAAGCGCACTTCACTTCACTTAGCACAATTCGACTGGAACTTTTGTGACAATTTGTTTTTGCTTTGTCAGAATGTGCGTTAGTTGTTAGCAATTTCGTAGTCCCTATGTCTGTCTGTGTGTGCGTGAAAAGAATATTAGTTTAAATTGAAACAAAACAAAAAAAATATTGATTATTTTGCTGTTGAAACAAAAACAACTGTGTTGTTGTGCAAAGCACAAATGCGATTATGTCAATTATGACGACGTCGACAACAACGATTCAAAGCTCGATTTACTTCAACAGATGATCAACGCAGCCCACCGCAGCTCGTGACAATGAATTTAATACGAGAGTTATTAAAGTTTCAATGCTTACATTTTTACTTTACAAAATAAGAAAACTATCATTATTTTAAATAAACTCTACATGACTCATACAGATAACAACACCCGTCATTGTGTTGTCCACAGGAAGCGTAATCACAGTATATTACCCACTACAACGCCCGCGTTGCCCGCATTCAAAAGCAATGACGATAAAATGTTGTTAATTAAACACGCCATAGACAAACCGAACTAAGCTTCAAGAGAAAGCGGAAAATCTCGAATGTTAAAAATCATCGCCATATGAACTTAAAAAAAAAACAAATGAAAGTTAATAATTCGCGTTTTTCTCGCAAATTTAATATTTTTGTAAGAAAACGCCCTTCATTCTGCTGACCAACGACGTTTCTGTTTGTACTTTGTGTTTTTTTTTTCTGTCTTTTTTGTGGGTGTAATTACAAATTTAAAATTTGCGTAGAAATATTTATGCTACGCAAAAACAAATTTGATCATCGTCATGGGCAGAGCAATAAAATGCACACAAGGCAACAACAATGCGAAAAAATGCACTACGTCGCTCGTCCTTTGCCCATACACGTACACGCACACATACATGGCAAAATACTTGTTTTTGTTGGGT